>CM042015.1:54504268-55104268 GCA_023525715.1 Cichorium intybus
TTGTGCAGTTATTCTATCTTCATTGCACCAAATGTTTTTCAGAAATAGATGAAATATACTTTCTTGCAACATCATATTGGAATGCAAAGAGATTAAGCAGTAGGTTGAAAGATATTGGTAAAAAAGGTGGTTATGACAAAGTGGAGGTTATTGAAACATATGAAAAGTTTGTAGAAGGTTTGTCATATTTTGTTCACTTGATTGTTTCTCAAAAGTTTTTATATTATAATTTGATTATGACACAAAGTTTATTATTTTTGTTTTAGATGATTATAAACATTTTCCTCTTTCTATTGTGATGGAAGTGAAGCATAAGAAGTCAATTAATGAAAGTGTTGATGTAGTTGTTCAAAAAAAAGGAAAGAAAAAGCTCAGCGAGGTTAGAGATAAACAAACGAAAAAGCGAGTTCAAGAAAAAAGTTGAATCTGTTATTATTATTTTATGGTTTATATACAAAAAGACTTCCTCAAATTTACTATTGTATTTATTTTTACAGATTCTTTGAAAGGAAAGTCTGTTGTTGCTTATATTAATGAAAGTGTGGATGATGATCTATTAAGAAAGAATGGTATTCAAGTTTAAATTTAATTAAGATATTATAATTTATATTATTTTTATTTTTAATTTATTATTATTATTATGTTTTTATATAGTTAGTAAAGATATAAATGAAGCAGTTGAGGTAAATTGGTTGGAGAAAGGAGGTTATTGTCCTCAGTTTCAAGAAATTCCAGATAGTGAGATGTCTTTGAAGGTAAATTCTGTCAACATCCATATTATTTATTAAATTGGGTAATGTACATTTTTTATTCATTATAAAGATTTATATTTAATGCTTTTGTTTCAGGATTTCAAGTTGAAAATAGATGGTTTGTTTAAAACTTATAATGATGTGAAACCTGTGATTGACGAATGGATAAAGCGTGCTTGGATTCAGTTTCTTGGAAATGAAGAAATTTATGAGTATGCAATTAAGCGTAACAATGAGTTTAATCAAGTTTTCCAAACTCTTGTTTCGGATGTAGAAAAAGAAATACCTTTTAAAGATGTAATTTTTAAGGACATTCCAACGGGCCAGGAGGGAAATGATACTGGTAATGAGGTGAATGGAGAGGATGTTGTTGTCAATGAATGTTTGGAGAAGATCAATAACAAAGAAATTAATGATGAAATATTTGAAGATTTTGTTATGGAAATGGAACCAATTTCAATGACTCGGATATTGAATGAACCAAGTGTTATGACTCAATTGGAAATTGAAGCATATGATAAACTTTCAAAGCAGAAAGGAGGCCCTTGTTATCCAATTAATTCATTGGTTGTTGGTGAGAGTTCTAAAGAGAAGGTACTTGTACAGAAGAGTTTGATAAAGAAACTATCGAGGCTTGTAGCATAATTAGTCAATTTCGTGATTTGGATCCAAACTGCCTTTTAGATGAATTGTTAACAACACCAAATGCTCCAATTCTAATTGTGAACTCAGTTTTAAAAGCTTCTGAATGTGTTTTTATTTCACCAATCCCAATCAAATCCATGGAAACTGAACCCAGAAGGCCTAAAAGAGTAATCAAACCTGCTCCACCACTTTGTTCTCCATATGATATAATTGTTGTGGACGACAATGCACAGTTGAAACGTCATGAACTAAAGGTTGCAGGCGCATTGTTTTTGGCTATTCGTGATCCAAGGTATTGTTGTTTTAATAACTTTTTGTTTATTTAAATGTTAAAGTTATTATTATTGTCTTTCTAATACTCAACTTTTTTTAGGGAAAAAGTTTAAGAATCATCCAATGGATTTGTTTGTGTAAGAGCAGTAATGGAGTCAATGATTCTGGGTTGTAGGATTCACTGTGGAGTAATTGATGTATGGTCTTTTTTAATGAATGGGCTTGAGAAATTTAAGAATCATACAGCTACTTCAAGGTTTTTTATGACATGCTCTCTAATGGTATGATGCATTTTTTATATTATATTTTTATGTATTTTTTATTATATTAAAATATAAATGTTTGAATATTTATTTTTAAATTTTTTATATGATAGACAAATATCACTTTCAAGAAGGCATATAAAATCAATTCACAATTTGTAGATCGAGTCCAAAGTCATTTGAAGAAGTTTCCGCTTACTAATAATTTAAGGACCACAAATTTGGTAAATTTAGTGTTTTACAATTTTCTTATTTAAATTGTTGTATGTATATTAATACTAATATTTGTATGACATTTTTGTGAAAATATGTGTTTTTTCCAATTCTCAGGAAGTAGCATTATTTCTTGGTTGTATTTGATTTAAAGAGAGGAAAAATGGAAATGATTGATAATGACAAGAAAAATGGAGGCATTCCAACAAAACATCGAGTGTTTCTTGATAAGTTGGTATGCTATTTTTTGATTAAGGTGTAGTGTCTATATTTTTTTGGAAAAGTAATAGTAAACTATTTAATTGTTTTTCATAGAAAACGATGTTCAAACATATTTTGAATATCATTGATCATCCTCAAGTGCAAGTTTTTGAGTCAATGTGAGAATGGACATGGATTGGCAGACAAAAGATAATAAAGTTGATTGTGGTTTGTTTTTATGAGACATATGGAAGTGTACCGTGATGGTGGTGCTGACAGTTTTTTCTGTGATTTAGAACCAGATTGCGAAGATCAAGGTCCATAGCTGAATGAGATTAGGAAGAAATACACTAAAAAATGTTGTTATCTGATTTTAACCTATGCAAACCTAGTTTCATTGAAACTTTGGATGACTATGGTACATTGGCAGCTTACAAGAAAAAGAACATTTATAATGAAGGACATCTGAAGGAGATTAAAGAGAGGATTGAAGGAATTGGCTATATGTGATTAGTTGTCTCAGTGTTGTTGGAAGAATTTAGTGTTTGTCTTGTTTTGGTCATTATGGTGTCTTTTGTTTTGTAATTAGTTGTTTTAGTGTTGTTGAAAGACTTTAGTGTTTATTTGGTTTGGATCATTATGGTGTCTTTTGTTTGTGATGTTATCTTGATATGTTTTGTGTTTGGGATAATGGTTTTGATGTTTGTGGGATGTTAAAAAGAAAATTCTAATTATCCTTCTTTAATATCTTATGTATTTTTATATATAAGTTTTGGAAGGTGTTAGCAATCAATCGTATTATATTGTTGGTATATGATATTGTGGAGCATATGTGTTTGAATCATCTAGTCGAATCGTCATATTGTTGATAACATGTAGTGTATCAATTATAAGGTGTATCATATGTGCTTAAATCATTTAGTTTCAACCGTTATATTGTTGATAACATGTATTGGATCATTTCTAGGGTATATGATATTGTGAATCATATGTGTTTAAATCATCTAGTTGAATCATGACAATGTATATAACATGTATTGGATCATTTCTATGGTGGTATTGTGGATCATAGATGTTTGAATCATTTAGTTTGAATCATCATATTCTGAATAACTTGTATTTGGATAATTATATGTTGGATCATACATGTTTGAATCATTTAGTTTGAATAATCATACTCTGAATAACTTGTATTGCATCATTCTATTGCATCATTCTAGGTTGGATCATACATCTTTGAATCATTTACTTTGAATCGACATATTGTTCATAACTTGTATTGGATCATTATATGTTGGATCATATATACTTGAATCATTTAGTTTATTGTTGATAACATGTATTGGATCATTCTAGGTTGCATCATACATCTTCGAATCATTTAGTTTGAATCGTCATATTCTGAATAACTTGTATTTGGATCATACATGTTTGAATCGTCATATTTTTTTAATAACATGTATTAAATCAATTCTAAGTTGGATCATATGTGCTTATGTGGATAATTCTAGTATTTGGATCAAAAAATAGAAATGTCAAACTTATTATTGAGTATATTGTTCTTTTGTTAAACATCTACCAAACAAATTTGGAATCTATCAAACCTCATATCCCTATTTATCTGTTTGGAATTTATGGCAATTACGTGTATCATGTTTTTCACTTGTACCATATTTGTATTTACCATATTTATGGCATTTTCTTCTGTCCTTCTTTGATCTTTCAATATCAATCTCCTTATTTCCCTTCATTCTTTTCTTTAATCTTCTGGTACCTTTGTTATTGATGAATTAGGAGGTAATATGTTCATTTTATCTTTTTGTGCCACACCCATCAAGGTCTCAATAACTTCTTTGTTCTTCATTGGTTTTGCATTTTTGTTTCTTTGTCGACATTTTTCATCTTCTCATTCATTTCATCTCTGAACAAGATCAATTTGTCAAATTGATTGACCAACCTATCGATGCAGAAATCCATTGCGAATTGTAATTCTCGTATAACTGATTGAGTTTCTTCTCTATTTTCATTTGTAATCACATTTGTTAGATTATAATCCTTCGTGTATCGAGGTACCACATCTCTTGTCCATCTCCTTCAGACATATTCTTTTGGATAGCTTTCGACATCTTCCATTCTTAAAACCTAGAAACAGTGTTGTTGAAGTATATTTGTGATGAAGTGTCCAGCTATCCGAAGTCCCAAATCAAGACCCCGAAGTAAAAGCATAATAGAAGACCTCGAAGTCTGAAGAATCCGAAGGGATTGTCCTGGAGGATCCGAAGACTTCCAACTGTAATACCTTTTGCAGGCACGCGTAATAGTACATTATGTGTTGCATGAATCTAGCATCCTATTGGATAGTACACTGATAGGATATTCTTTGTAATAAAGTTGTACTATGCATATCACTGATCATGTATAAATATCAGTGATACCATACCGTGTCGATATAGAGTAATCATCATCCTAATTGTAAAACCCTAATAGTAAAATACAAGCATTCGACACATGTTATCCAATTACTGTTGAGTTCTTTAATGTTCATTCTTATATTCAATTGTGTGTGTTGCCTATCCTTCTTATTCATATCGTTAAACACTTAGTCGATCCATCTCTTGATTGAATTCAACACCCATCAAGTGGTATCAGAGCAGGACAGCTCGAAAACTTATTCCATTGAAGCTCATTTTTCTTGTTACAATTCTAGATCTAGACAGCTCGAAAACTTATTCCATTGAAGCTCATTTTTCTTGTTACAATTCTAGATCTAGCTTGTTTCCTAGATCTAGGTTTCCGCAACTGTAACCAACCTTCTTTGATAAGTTTTTCTGAAAAGATCCGGTCGAAAAATCAATCAAAATGGCTGATTGTACAGCAACTTACGCAAACATGCTCAACTATGCAAATCTTATTGGATCTGCAACAAAAGCCCCTGTTCTAGTAACCTCTTACTATGACTATTGGGCTGGAAGAATGAAGGACTATCTAATAGGTATTGATAAGGATCTTTGGAGATCAGTGACTGATGGTCCTCATACAAACATAGCCGGTCGATTCGTAGTTCCTGATGGAGAAGATGCTGTAGTTCTGAATGTTGCAGATATGAAGAAACTTGAAAATGACGAAAGAGCCATGTGCAAACTACGAAGCTGACTGGGTCCAGATGTCAGTCATCACATAGCCGATGCGAAATCTGCCAAAGAGATGTGGGATAATCTTGAACTTCGTTTTGGAGGTGACAAGATTCTTCACACAAGCAAGATTCAAGAAATTCTAGCAGACTTTGGAAACTTCAAACAAGAAGAGAATGAGTCACTTGAAGCATGTTATGAACGTCTCAGTAACATGATCTACACCTTGGATAAGTATGGTGAGACACAAAGTCAACAAGAAATCAACATCAAATTTCTCTATAGTCTTCGCAAGGAATGGAGACCCATCATGTTAATGGTTAAATCTTATGAGAACATTGAAAAGTACAAGTTAGCTCCCTTGTACAATTTACTCAAATCTTATGAACCTGATATTATTGGTCGAAGAAGTGAAACTGTTGGATCTGGACCACTGGAACTTGTTTCAAAAGAAGAAGACGAAGATAGCGATGAAGAAGTTGCTACTTATATGGTTGATAACAATGGTGAAACTGTTGCTCTCTATGCTGCAAATAGCCGAAGATTCAAGAAACCATTCATAAAAAACAATTCAGGGAAACCATTTGTCAAGAATTTCAACAAACCTAATTTCAATCCTAAACCAAAACCTGAAATGTACACTCCGAATGAGGAAAACTCAAAGTCTTCAACTCCGAAGCCATCGGAAACACAGGATTCAGAGTCTTCAAAAGAGAAAACCGAAGAGAAGAAGATTTCTGGTGATTCAGGTTATGACTGCAATTATTGTCGAGGTAAAAATCACTTTGCTAAATATTGCATGCTTTGCAAACAAAATGAGAAGAAACCTTAAGTGAAGGATGAAGCTTAACTATGCAATGAAGATGGAAGAAGTGAAGAAAAAGACCAAAGACTTAGCCCTGATGGCTGCTGAGGATTATCAAGGATCTTATCAAGTATGGTCTTCTGATTCAGAAGATGAAGAAGTAAGAAAGCCAACTCATAGTGCTTTCATGGCATATGATGATGGTAAGAGCTTTCTGAAAATTACTTCTGAGGAGATGGCTGATGAGGAGAAGCTGGGTTATGGAACAACTGTTGGTCTTGGTTTCAAGACTTCGGAGGTGAATGAGATGATTGATGCTGGGAATCCGAAGACCTGGTCTGACGACACTTCGGATGATGATGATGAGGAGATTTGTTTGATGGCAAATGACACATGCCTGACCATTCCTGAGCAGGTATCCAAACTTCTCTCAACTTTTAAAATTCCTACTTCTCAATCAACTCCTATTATAAATGAAATAACTCGTGATTGCTCTGTGATGCATAAAATGCTTATTGATGTGAAAAATAGGGAGACACTCAGTGAGCAAGAGATTCTCAGCTTGAGGGGGAGAGTAGAAAGTTTGAAGCTAGCCCTAGAAAAGTCCAACCTAAGAATCTCATTGCTAGAAGAGAATAGAGAAAAACTTTTGAACAATCATGATGTAATTTTGAGACAACACAATATATTTTGTGAAACTGCAAAACGTTTATATGCTCATATTACACGTATTTATCATTCAGCTGATGTGTGCAATGTTCAACATAGACAACTATTACCTTTTATTGAGTTTAAGCTTAAGGAAGTTGATTGTATATCTTATGAGTGTGAATCTATAGTGTCTGGGTCCGAAGTGACCAATTCTTCGTATAAACATGGTTTGATATCTATAGAAAAACATCTCACTGCTGATAACTTGCTGAAATTATTGCCACAAGAAATTCCAATCTTGAAAAAGAACGTTTCTCAAATTGAAACCAAAGAAAAAGTTATAGTTGAAACTGCATCTGAGAATGATTCTCAAAGCGATTCTGATATGGAGGAAATTGATTGTTCTTCATTAACTTTGTTAAAATCATCCTCCACATCTGCACCACCCTCCGAAGACATATCACAACTGTCTTTGGTGAACAAAGGAAAAGCAAAAGTTGTTTGTGAACCTAAAACTTTTGAAAACAAAGAAATTTTGAAATCAAAATTACAAATGTCAGATGATTGTGTCTCTTATGATCAATATCTTAAGGACAATTCAAAAAGACTAGTTCATGTGGCTTGCATCTATCCGAAGATATCTTATTTCAAAAATGCCATCTTTGTGAAACCAGGTGGATTACCTTTGATTGAAAACGATTTAGAAAAACTTCTTGAGGAGGATAATTCCACAGTTACTGAGGAAAGATTCTTCTCATCTTCAAAAATGGTTGAAAACGAAATGAATGAAAGAATGGAAGTAAAAATCAACATAAGAAAACAAGATTTGTATGGCCATAACATCTACAATCGTCTTTGTTATGAAAAAGAAAAGATTCCCAAAAACATATCACATCTTTTGAATGTCAAAAATGATAATCACATTTACACTAATCGAAATCACAAACAAATTCAAGTTATGGAAAAATCCATGGCTCCAAAGATGGATGTCTTTCAATTAATGGAATCATGTGAATGTGTACCGCTGTCACAATCTTCTGAAAAAGCTATTGCAAAACCAAAAATTGTTGTTTCGAAGCCTCTGGTACAAAAGCCTCAGATTTTGAAAAGACCTCAAATTCTCCAAAAATCAAAACCAGCAACAGTGATTACAAAATCAATTCAGAAACCTATTGCTGCGAACTCGAAATCAAAACAAACTCTAAATCTTGTCAAAAGAAAAACTCCCTTCGGAGGTTTGAAACCAACCGAGGCAATTGCTTCAACTTCTGGAACAAAACCATTTAACTCAAAGGTTTCTGAAGTCAAAAATCAACATGTTAAACCAACTTTTACACCAACAAAACCTAACTTTCCCAACCCAAAATTCCAAAAACCCACAAAGAAAACATTTTCCAAAGGCAACAATCTGATAGATACATTTCATCAATGGCTAGACAAAAATTTGGATTTGTTTAAAGATAAGAATCTCTCAATAAATGATTTCAAATTGGCATACGAAGAGTACCTTTGTACATCTACGTTGTGTATTTCAATATCAAAGAAATCGACAATTGAAATTTCTAAACCAAATTGGAAAAGAAATGATTTGAAAGAAAATCTCACTGCTAAAACCAAATCTTCAAAATCATCAATGAGTTCAAAATTTTCAAGAGAAGAGCAAACATCAAAAACCTCGAAGTCAAAATCATCCAAACAAAAATGGGTTCCGAAGTCTTGCATTTTGTCAGTCACTTCGAACTCATCTAATTTGACAAAAAGCTTTTCTGAATCTTGTTCAGACTTTTCGGAATCATGTTCATCACATGAGGCTTCGGAGAATCTGATCAACTTAAATGAAATGAAATACCAGAAGAGGCCATAGAAAAATAGATTCAAGAATCCTTCGCGTACCCTGAGGACCCAAGATTGATTGGGTACCAACTCCTTCTTGATTAATTCCAGGTAATGTCTACTGAGCGGTACAATACTAAATGGTACATGGATAGTGGCTGCTCAATACATATGACAGGGAAGAGGGAATATCTTAGAGATTATAGAACATTGGATGATGCTGGAAATGTATGCTTCAGTAACAATGAAACTTGTCCAATTCGGGGTTATGGTAAAATAACAAATGGCCAATTCACAATCAGCAGAGTGGCATTTGTTGAAGGGTTAAAACATAATCTTGTGAGTATATCTCAATTGGTGGTTAGAACAGGTAACATAGTTACATTCAGCAACCAAGGAAGTGTCATCACAAAAGAAGAAACAAACGAAGTCTTGCTCAAATCTGAAAGGAAGGGATCAATGTTTCCCTTAAATCTAAAGCCTGTAACCGGTGGGCAATCCTTATGTCTTCTCTCAAAAGCCAACTCCGATGTTAGCTGGCTTTGGCATTGAAGACTTGCTCATTTGAACCTCAAAGACTTAAACAATTTGGTGGCTATGGATTTGGTTCGTGGAATGCCTGCTCTCAAATTTGATAATGATTCACTGTGTTCTGCTTGTGAGCATGACAAGCAAACAAAACAAAGGCATCCAACTGTGATCAATCCTAAAATCACCAAACCCCTTTCACTTCTCTATATGGACTTGTGTGGTCCATCCGCAGTAGAATCAATCGGAAAGAAGAAGTACATTCTTGTGATAGTTGATGATTTTCAAGGTTTACTTGGGTCCTATTTCTAAGAAACAAATCAGATGCTACTGAAGAAATCATTAACTTCATAAAGAAGATGGAAGTGATACTAAACAAGAAGGTCCGAACTGTGCACAGTGATAATGGTTCGGAGTTCAAAAATCAAACTCTTGATGTATTCTTGAAAACAAAGGGGATTAGTCACAACTTCTCAGCACCATATACACCACAACAAAATGGTGTTGTAGAAAGGAGAAATCGTTCTTTGTGTGAAGCAACTAGAACAATGCTCAATTTTGAAAATTTGCCCATGTACTTCTGGGCCGAAGCCATTTCTATAGCCTGCTTTACTCAAAATAGATCCTACATTCACAAGAGATTTCACATTACACCTTACGAAGTACTCAACCGAAGAAAACCAAATGTCAAATTTCTTCACATCTTCGGTTGTAGGTGTTTCATCTTGAACTTGAAAGACCATTTGACAAAGTTCAACGAAAAGTCAGAAGAAGGGATCTTCCTTGGATACTCTCAATACTCAAAAGCTTACAGAGTCATGAACAAGAGGACTCGAAAAATTGAAGAAACCTTCAACCTGAGGTTTGATGATTACTACATCAAGAAGTCTTTGCATCCATTCCCCATGTCATCCATCTTTCCAAAGCTTGCTGTGGATGCTGTACCAATCACTACATTTGATACAGACTTCGCACTTTTGTTCGATACACCTGTGAGGGTTGTGGACTCCGAAGCTAGGGCACCTGACAACCTTGTGTCCGAACTGTCCAAACTCACAGATGGACCTGATGACTCTTCTACAAGTAGTGTACAAAGACCATCATCTGTTGAGGGGGAGCCATCAAACCGAAGTGAAGGACATGCTAGTGTTGAGGGGGAGCCAAACAACAGTCAAACTTCAACCCCACGTGAAATCTCTCATATCATGTCCCTATATCCATCAATCCAGGAGAGCCAGAGATTTCCACTCCATACTCAGCAACACCAGTCGCTTCAGATAGAGCAACCACTTCCTTAACACCAACTGCTGTCGAGGGGGAGAATGCTCTAAACTCCTCTTCACAATTGCACACACCACAAAAAAATGCAACTAACTCAAACAATCATTTAATAATGGGTGATTTTCCATCTACTTTGGGATATCCTTCAGATATCGAGGACATCGATTCTGAAGGACCACCTGATTTTGATCCAAACTATCCTTCTTTGGACAAATGGACGAAAAATCATCTACCATCACTAGTCATCGGTAACGTTCAAGATAGAGTATTGACTCGTGCACAACTTCACCAAAGACAACTTGATTTAAACAAAACTTCGGAGTTGTGCATGTTCAATGTCTTTATATCCAAGGTTAAACCTAAGAATCTTAAGGATGCTTTTAATCACCCTGACTGGATTGAAGCAATGCAGTTGGAATTAGAGGAATTTGAAAGAAACAAAGTTTGGAGGCTAATTCCAAAACCTGCAAATGCTTCGATTGTTGGTCTGAAATGGGTGTATAGAAATAAGCTAAACACCGAAGGCAATGTGGTTTGAAACAAATCAAGGCTGGTTGTCAAGGGTTATTGTCAACAGAAGGGGATTGATTATGAAGAGACATTTGCTCTTGTTGCCAGACTCGAATCAGTTCGGATATTTTTGGCTTATGCTGCACACAAAAACTTTGATGTCTACCAAATGGATGTCAAATGTGCTTTTTTGAATGGTGATCTCGAGGAAATCGTTTTTGTTGAACAACCACCTGGTTTTGAAAGTAAAGAACATCTTAACCATTGCTTTGTGTTAGACAAAGCTGTCTATGGTTTAAAACAAGCTCCAAGGGCTTGGTATGAGACCTTGACAAAATTTCTAAAAGAATCAAATTTCAAACAGGGATCAGTGGATCCAACACTTTTTAGAAAGAAAGTTGGATCTCATTTGATGTTGGTCCAAATTTATGTAGATGACATAATTTTCGGATCCACTGACCCCAATCTCTCAAAAGACTTTGAAAAACTCATGAAAAGTAAATTTCAGATGAGCATGATAGGTGTTGAAAAATGTTTTTGTATGTGACCATCATTGAAATAAGACGAACTATTTTTATATTATCTAACAAATATTATCAGTTTATTTCAGGTTGCATGGATTCGAGATTAAAAACGAGAAAAATAAGAAAAAGAGTTTTAAAAGCCAAAACAAAGAAAATATAAAAGAAAATTAAATTGAATCTATTTAAAATGAATTTTTGGAAATATAATTTCTAAATAATTTATTTTATTAGATTTAATTATTTTTATAAATTAAAAATGAATTTTTATAATTTATTTTAATTTATTTCGGTTTTTAAATCAATTTTAAATTAAAAACAAAGAATTTGGGCCACCTATTCGGCAGCCCAAGCCAAGCCGCAGCCCAAAATCTCGTCCGGCCCATGCTCCAGCGACCCAGCGCCTGCGACCCGCCTACCCAGATCCGGAAATCTGATCCGCATCCGACCGGCTCCGTTTCCTCTCACAGAAGGTCCGTCGCGTTGACCCGTTCGCGACCCACCAGCTCCACCCGGCTCCAACCCGCCTCTCTCACAAACTCTCGCGCCCCAAAGCCGGATCCATCCTATTCGACCCGCACCGCCTCCGATCCACTTACCCTCACATCAAAACCGCGCCTCGACCCGGATTCGACCCGACTCCGACCCAGCCAACCAAACCGCGAGATTCAGCTCCGATATTTACATTTTCACCCCCTAAACTTCCGAAATTCATCCAAAATCCACCCAAAACTCATTTTACACTCTTTATAACCATTTTTACACCATTTTTTCATAATAACACATTAATAACACAAAAAATCCACCAAATCCTCTCCAACTTCCACCATCTTATTTTCCAAACCTTAAACCTGCACCAAGAACACCAAGATCAACTCCAAGAACACCAAGAACACCAAGAACACGAAGGACACCAAGAACACCAAGAACACCAAGATCAACACCAAGAACACCAAGAACACCTAGAACACAGTCTATTAAGATCCAGTCCAACCCTAAGCCAGTTCAGTCAATTCATTTGACGAACCTAATTGATAGACCTGTCGTTCCATCAGTCCAGTTACAAACCAGTTTAGTCAATTCATTTGACGAACCTACCTGATATACATATTTATATAATTATAGTTATTTATATTATTTATCGTGTATGTCTTTTAATTATAGTCATTTATTTTATTTATCGCTTGAAGACATTTAATTACTATAATTTATATTATTTATCGTTTTATGTCATTTAAATACAGTTATTTATATTATTTATAGCTTTCAAGTTTGTTTATATTCCGCAACTCTTATTATTTATTCCGCATATTATCTTTAATATATATTTCTGTCACACAGTAAATGGTGCAAACCTTTATTTGTGGTGATCAGTAATTTTATTTTCAACAATTGGTATCAGAGCTTGTGTGATTTATATTGAAATTTTTGTTGAAAAACTTTTGGTTAGCGTTTATATAAACCTTCCATAAGCGTTTCTTTGAATATTTCATTTTAATATCACTTATTAAAAATCCTTTTTTTTAAATTAAAATTAAAAATCTTAAAAACATGTCTTCTGCTAATTACTCTAACATGAATTCAGTTTCTATTGCCAACAGCTTAGGATCTGGTTCACGGGCACCCATACTTATACCCGAAGAGTATAATTCGTGGGTTGGCCGAATGAATCTACATCTTAACACAAAAAATGAAGATGTTTGGAAATGTGTTGAAGGCACATATACTGCTCCAGAAAATATGACTACTCTTGCTACAAATCAAGTCATTCAAGCTGAAAACAGAAGAAAATTGGAACTACAAGCAAAAAAGGAACTGGTGTCTGGCATACCTCATAGTATTCTAAGTCAAATGGATGACATTATACTGTTAACCGCAAATCAAATTTGGGAAAATTTAAAAAACCGGTTTTGTGGAAATGAAAGAATTATTGGAAATAAAAGAACATCCGTTTTAAATGAATTCGATAATTTCAAAATGCTTTCATCAGAAACCATCCACGATGCTCACGATAGGTTCAATCTTATTATTGTTAAAATGAACAATTTGGGTATCAAAAAGACACAACACGAGATAAATCTCAAATTTTTAAACAATCTTTTCGAAAGCTGGAAAATGGTTAAACTTATTATTCAGGGAAATCCAGCTATTCATACTGAAACTTTATACAATTTGTATGGAGAACTTCAATCGTATGAATCCTCGATTGACCTACCAACCACTACAACTTTTGGAGGACCACTTGCTCTTGTGTCCACATCTTCTCAAAACCAAACACCTTTCAACGATCAAAACTTTAATCATTCTAATCAAACCACAACTTTTCAAAACCAAGATTTTGTAAATAATTGTTTTGATCAGTTTGATTCGAACGATGAAGCGGATTTTCAACAACTGTGTGCGTTGGTTGCAAACACAAATCTCCAGAGATTTGTCCCAAATCTTGGTCAATCAAATTTTAGACCAAATTTTCAAAACAGACCATCTTTTGGACATAATAATTCAGGGTTTCAACCAAGACCATCTTTTGGACAAAACACTCAGGTTTTCAATCTAGACCTTCTTTTGGACAAAATTCTCAAAGACCTTCCTTCCATAACAACTCAAACCAAGGTTCTCAAAACCAGGGATTTCAAAACAATCCAAATTCAGGTCATAATAATAATCCAAACAACAACTTTCAGAATCAAAACAGAGGTTTTCAAAATCAAGGTTACAATAACCAAAACAACAATTTTCAAAATAACCAAAATTCTGGATTCAAACAAAACCATTCTCAAACTTCCCAACAAACCCAAACTCATGCACCCGAAAGACTTCCCATAAAGAGTCAAAAGGATGGCAGTGATGAAGAAGTGATCATCTGTCATAACTGTAAAGGAACGAATCACTATGCCAGAGATTGCCGAGCCAAAAACAAAACCAAAATCAAAGACTCATCATACTATGCTCAAAAAGCCGATGAATTAAAGAAACTAGAAAACCAAGACAAAGAAAAAGCATTGATGGCAGTCCATGAACCAATTGTGGAATACTGGCCAACTTCTGATGATGAAGCTGACAATGAACCAACACAATCAAACTTCTGCTTCGTAGCAGGTGTTGAAATACCTTCAAGAGCTCCTAACGTCATAGAACAGGTATGGTCCATGATCTCTGAACTTGGTTTTTCTGAAACAATTTTTGAGTCCCACATAACCAAAATTGAGAAAAGTCTGGAAGCTGATCTCAAAACATACCATGACACAATGGTTAATTCTGATATTTGCAAATCTGAGTTACAAACCTTGCAACTCAAATTTGGAGAGTCAACAATAATTAAAACCAAATTGGTAAGAGACGTTGAAAGAAAATCGAAAGATTATAATCACGTCTTTGAACAATTAAATCAGGCCTTAATTCAGAAAAGAGATTTGGAACAAAAAAATCAGTCAGTCATTTCTTCTGAAATAAAAGACGTTTTAGAAATGGAAATCCTTCAGTTGAAACAAGACGTTCAAGAATCAACTGAAAAATACAATCTTTTAAATGAAAAACTGACTGATTCTTTAAGACAAATCAATTCTCTTGAAACCGAGAATAAAAAACTAATATGGAGTATGGATTCTATCAAAGTTGCTAGAAAACTAAGTGATGATGTTTTTACCAAGGCAAACACCTTGTGAACTGGCAAAATTGATACGAATTACAGACCAGGAATCGGAAGAGAATCGTTCGAAATTGAATAAGCAAAATAGGAAAAAATGACTAATTGTGAAAACTCTGAATCCACTCTACCAGATCTATTCACATCTGTTAATGAGGAAGATTCAGATGACGAAACAGTTATCAACTGTAGCCCAGATGATACTGCTTTCAATGTTTCCAAAAAGTCTTTCAAAAAGGTCGTAAATTCTGAATCAGACTCTGCTAGTTCAGTAACTCATCAATTGAGATCTACTAAACTAACAAAGAATGATGGCACAATCAAACTTGAAAATTTCTTAAATGGAGAAAATTATGTTCATCAAAATGGTAATACTTCTGCTTCAATTGTCTTTCCCTCTTTAAACTCAACCTTTATTGGGAAGAACAATCTGGGACAAAAGTATTCAAAGAAACAACAGACAAATAAACAACCCATTCAAACTGTCCTTGTTGAAAATAATACGATAACTGATCACCACGAGTAAGGTTTTTAAGCCGATTACTGTGTGAAAGATATGTATTTTATCTATAATATGCGGAATAAATAAGAGTTGCTGAATAAAATAAAACGGTAAATCTAAGCTAGACAATATTTAAATAGACAGAAAGCGGTAAATAAAGTAAATATTAGAAGTTAGAGGTTAGATGTAATAAACGCCATTATCAACGATAAAATGTTTTTACAATAAATAAAAAGGTTAGAAGTTAGAAGTTAGAAGTTAGATGTCTCGGTTAAATACAGTCCACATATGTTTTGGTTGTCACGGTTCGATTTTTTATGTCTTGGATATTTGGTACAGTTGATTTATAACAGTTTGAATAAATCAATAATAACACAGATAATTTCAAAAGAACATATCGATAGCAAATGAATATGGCGATTTTCTTTGAAGCGTCGATTCTTGTTCTTTGCTTGGGTTTTCTTGATGTGTCGATTTCTTGTTCTTTTCGGTAGGATGAGGTTTTGGTGATATTTGGTGTCGGGTAGAGGTTGTTTGGAGGTTTGAAGTTTGTTGTCGGGTAGAGGTTGTTTAGAGGTTTGAAGTTTTAGTGTCGGGAGGATATCTTGTTTCTTGCGTTTGTGCGGTTTGATTCTTGTTGCCAAATGCAGAAATTTGATAGTCTTGAGGTTTCTGGTCGTGGGTAAGAGTGTATGGAGCTTAGTTGATGTATGTGTTGTGTAAAATCAGCAAGAGAAAGCCTCAATTTATAGTTGCTGATGAACAGCGTTCGCGTCGCGACCATATGGTCCGTCGCGTCGCGAAGGGGCATGTGTCGGGTTGCTTTTGGTCGGCCACTGGTTAGTGCGTTGGGTTGGTAGTCTCGCGTTCAAGAAGTTGGTGGTGTCGCGTTGGAGGGTCTTCACGATGGAGGTCTTCGCGTCGCGACCGTGATGGCCGTAGCGTCACGATCGCTGTAGCGATCTGGACTTCTGTCTTTGTTCTTCTCTTCACGTCGCGACCACTGTGTCTGTCGCGTCGTGATTGCTGTAGCAGTGTGATATTTTGTATTTTGCTCTTTGGTTTGTAGTGTTACTTCCTCAGGTTTGGATGTTTTCTCAAAGTTTCTCGGGTCTTGATTTATTCTTGTTTTTGATCTCGAATTCACGCAATCTGAAATAAACTGATAATATTTGTTAGATAATAACAGTTCATCTTATTTCAGTGATTGTCACATACAAAAATATATAGATTTTACTTATGTTTTGAAAAATGTTTGTCAAGAATATTTGTTTCTGAATCAAGGTTTCATGTTCAATTATCAAAAGGTTTTTGTATATGTACTTTCATAATATTCCTTAACATTTTATAACATTTATAAAGACGACAAGTGATCTTAATAGGTCGATTCAGATGAACTTCTCATAGGTATATCTCACACTTGACTGAGGTGTTTGTTTGTTCTGGGTGCAGAACTGGTGTATAATCACTAAAGATGAGTGATATCTCTCAGTTTGAAGGTGTTGACTTATGCTTAATGTGGATTTATACCTATATACTTTAGTCACTTGGTCTTCATATTAGATAATCAATCACATAAGAATGGTTTCGGCATTACTCTGAGGGTTTCTTCATTCATTCCATTGATGTTCACTCTCTCTCCGTCGGAAAATACATGTAGAGGGGTTTAGAAATATTCATAGTGCAATTTGCAACTAAGAATATTCAATTATGAAGGCTACAGTATCCCGGTAAATCTTCGGTTTTTGAGAATCTGTTTGTTTGGAAAGTTTTGAGAGATGTCTGTCTTGATGGATTGTTGTTGTAAATCTTCCTTTTCTTTGGTGAAGTGTTCACCTTTGTCTTTATATTTTCTTGATTTTTGTGTGAATACACATTGTATAAAGGATATCTGATGTGGTTGTCAATTGTGATTTGTTGACAGCATTTGTTGGATGTGACTTTGTCGTTTCTTCATTTGTCAGATTTGTTATGCCAGATGATGAAGCTTTTTTTTGAAGTGGTTTGATTGAGGATAGGGATAGGTGATATAATAGACAGTTTGTCTAATATATAAGGAAATGAAAGTATCGTCCCTGGTCATTTTGATATCTAAGCAAAAATGAGACTAGCATCACGGTATAAGAGTATAAATCCTATAAGTCATAATGAGAACACCTTTGCTCACAGAAATGAATTCCACTTAGCAGTTAAAGACGAGGCACAAATTCTCACATGGGTTTGGTTTTCATCTGAATCTCCTGATCTTTTGTCCCTTAATTGATAAAATCGTTATATTTGAAATAAATTCAAAGGGAATAGGAGAATGTTCATAACGAAAATTTTGAGATTTGAATCTTCACTTTAATTTAAGAATCAATATGACTGAGAACATTCATCGAGCATAAGTATCTGAAAATTTAGTCAAGAAGATGTTAATCACATGGTTTTATAAGGACTTTAAAAGATAAAACTTTATCCTAATTTTTTTGCGATTTTTGATTATGTGGATGTTTTTGGAAAATTTTGGTTATTTGAATGTTTTTGGAAGATTTTGGTTATTTGAATGTTTTTGGAAAATTTTGGTTATTTGACTGAAAGTAAACACTCTTTTGTACAAACAAAATGTAAGAGATTAGGGATGGATGTTATCTGGATTCAACATTCCTAGACGGCCTAGGAAGTATTGAAACTTGGTTTCGTCTAAAGCCTTAGTAAAGACATCGGCAATTTGATCTTCGGTGTTTATGAAGTGCAATTCGATATGACCTTTTTGTATGTTGTCTTTGAGGAAATGATATCGAATGTCGATGTGCTTTGTCATGGAATGGTGCACGGGATTGTGAGAAATGGCAATTGCGCTGGTTGAGTCACAAAATATGGGAATTTGTGATACTTTGTAGCCATAGTCACGTAATTGAGTTTGCATCCACATGACTTGTGAACAGCAGCTTGCGGCAGCTACATATTCGGCTTCTGCGGTTGAAGTGGACACACATGATTGTTTCTTTGAAGTCCAACTTACCAGTCTGCCTCCTAGAAATTGACAAGAACCAGATGTGCTTTTCCTGTCTAGTCTGCATCCTCCATAGTCGGAGTCGGTGAAGGCGTTAAGCTGAAAATCAGAGTTAGCTGGATACCAAAGGCCAAGAGATGGAGTTCCTTTAAGATATTTAAAAATTCTTTTTACAGCTATAGCATGAGATTCCATAGGATTGGCTTGGTATCTGGCACAGACACATGTAGAAAACATGATGTCGGGTCTGCTGGCTGTGAGGTATAGGAGTGATCCTATCATTCCTTGATATTTCTTTTGATCAACAGGCTTGCCATTTAAGTCTGCATCTAATTTGTAACCAAAGGCCATTGGGGTTTTTGCTGTATTTGATTTGTCAAGAGAAAAACGAGTTAGAAGATTTTTGACATAATTTTCTTGATTGATGAAAATTCCATCTGATGATTGTTTGACTTGAAGTCCAAGAAAAGTAGTCATTTCTCCTATCATGCTCATCTCAAATTTGCTCTTCATTAAATCTGCAAACTTGATACTCAAAGATTCATCAGTAGAACCGAAAATAATGTCATCGACATATATTTGAACGATTAACAGATGCTTATTAAAAATTTTACGAAAGAGAGTTTGATCAATTGAACCTCTTTTGAATCCTGATTCTTCTAGAAATGTTGACAATGTTGAATACCAGGCTCGAGGTGCTTGTTTTAAGCCATAAACTGCTTTTTGTAACTTAAAACTGTGATTTGGGAACTGTGGATCTTCAAAACCTGGAGGTTGTTGAATATACACATCTCGATCAATCTCTCCATGTAAAAATGCACATTTTACATCCATTTGAAATACTTTGAAGTTCTTGTGAGCTGCATATGCTAGAAAGATACGAATGGCTTCGAGTCTTGCAACTGGAGCATAAGTTTCATCGTAGTCGATTCCTTCTTGTTGTGAATAGCCCTTGACGACAAGTCTTGCTTTGTTTCGACATACTATGCCTTGATCATCAGTTTTGTTTCTGAAAACCCATCTTGAACCTACTACAGTAACATCGGGAGGAGTAGGAACAAGATCCCATACTTGGTTTCTTTCGAATTCAGCTAGTTCTTCTTGCATGGCTTTGACCCAGTCTGGATCTTTGAGAGCTGAATGGATGGTTTTGGGTTCAATCATTGATAAGAATGCTCCGTATAAACATTCATTTGAGGTAGCGGCTCTTGTTTGAATACCAGAATTTGGATCTCCTATGATTTGTTCTGCAGGATGATTTCTGGTCCATTTGTTTAGGCGAGTTTTTTCAGGTATTTCGATTGGTGTTTCTATGTCCCATTGTTCTTCTTGGTCAGGTGATTCTGTTGGGAATAGATTTTGGTTGTTGTCAGATATGTCTTTTTGGATTATAGGGTGAGAATGAGGTAATGAAGGTTCCCCCATAGATGATGCACTGGGATCATTTTGGACAGGTGGATTGGGAGTGTTCAAAGAGGGATTTGGTGTTGGTAGTTCCCCCTCGACTTGATCTGTATTTTCTTGGTTTGATTGTGAAGTTTCTGCATCGGAGTTTCCTGTAGGAAAAGTAGAAGATGTTAGAAATTCAGAATTATAAGCGGTTTTGGGTTGTTCAAAAAGTAAATCAAGATCAATTTCTATGTCCGTAGATGGCATTTGTTGAATTGGATTTTGAAAAATATTATCGATCATTTTAGAACCAAAATGTTTACGATCTAATTTCCTGACATAAAATTCATCGAAATGAATATCGGTACTTTCTTCAATTACTCTAGTACGTTTATTCAGTACTCGATAAGCAGCTGAGGTAAAGGAGTAACCAAGGAAAATTCCTTCGTCTGATCTTGATTCAAATTTTGAAAGGTGATCGTTGTTATTCTTTATGAAGCATCGACAACCAAAAATATGAAAGAATTTGATGTTTGGTTTTCGGTTGTTAATGACTTCATATGGTGTTTTATGAAGTTGTTTATGGATTAAAGAACGATTTTGAGTGTAGCAAGCTGTGGCTATTGCTTCTGCCCAGAAGTATTGTGGTAGATCAGCAAAGATAAGCATTGATCTTGCAGCTTCACACAGAGTTCGGTTCTTTCTTTCAACAACGCCGTTTTCTTGAGGAGTGTAAGGGGCTGAGAAGTTGTGTTCGATGCCTTTGTTTTTGAGAAATGAGTCTAGAGTTATGTTTTTGAACTCTAAACCATTATCACTTCGGATTCTTCGAACTGGTCGTTTGAGCTTTAATTCAATCTGTTTGATGAAGTTGATTATTTCTTCAGGTGCTTCTGACTTTAGCCTTAAAAAGAAAACCCAAGTAAAGCGTGAGTAATCATCAATAATAACAAGGATGTATTTCTTCCCTTTTATGCTTTGGGTTTTTGCAGGGCCGCAAAGATCAATGTGCAGTAATTCTAATGGTTCGGATACACTAGATTCAGAAATGCTTTTATGAGAGGATTTGGACAATTTTCCTCCTTCACAAGCTGCACAAAGACTTTCATTATCAAGTTTCAGAAGTGGGAGTCCGCGAACAAGATCATTTGCAATCAATTTGTTGATGTAGCCGAAGTTGAGATGGGAAAGACGACGATGCCACAACCAACTAATATCAGCAGAAGCTTTGGACAAAAGACAGATGTCTGGTTTTCCATAGATAAGGTCCATATCTAGTGGATACATGTTGCCTAGACGATCATAATTAACTAGAATGGCTTTGGTCTTGGCATCCGTGATTATACTTCGTTGTTTGGTGAAAAGAACTTCATGATTGTTGTCACAAAGTTGTGATACGCTGATTAGGTTGTGTTTCAGGCCGTCAACATAGGCTACTTTCTTGATGGTGAAGTGACCATTTGTTATGTTTCCATAACCTTTGATTCTTGCAGTCATGTTATTTCCAAAAGTAACATCTTGTTTGGATTCTGTGGGTTTGAAGTCTCGTAGAAAGCTCTGGTTTCCTGTCATATGCTTGGAGCAGCCACTATCGATATACCATGTGCTATCCTTGGGCTCTCCAGCACAAAGTGCCTGCAATTAGACAGAAATTTTAGGTACCCAAACCATGGTGGGTCCTGATTTGTTAATGGTTTTTGATAATTTGGAATCATTGTAGTATTTGTTGATTGGACGGAGTGGTTGAGGTTTAAGTTGATTTATTAGATTTTTCCAAAGTGAGATTTGTTTTTGAAAACCTGTCATTTGAAACGATTTCTGATTTTGTGAAAAGTATTCTATATGTGAAGTTCTGTTTGATAATCTTTCTTTGTATCTGGGATCTGAATGGTTTTGGAAAACACTTTGATGATGGAATGGAATTTGGTGAAATGATGGTTTCTGAAAGTTCCTTGAGAGATTGAAGTTTATCTTTTGAAAGTGACTTTGAATCGGTTTTTGAAAAGGTTTTTGTTTTGGATTAAAGGTTTGTTTTTGTGGCACAGCGACTGGTTTCAAAGATTTTTCTTTGAAAACAATGGGCTTGCTTTGTTCTTTTGGTTTAAAGACAGCTTGAATGGGTTGTTTATTTGTCTGTTGTTTCTTTGAATACTTTTGTCCCAGACTGTTCTTTCCAATAAAGGTTGAGTTTAAAGAGGGAAAGACTGTTGGAACAGAAGTACTACCATTTTGATGATTAGAATTTTCTCCATTTAAGAAATTTTCAAGTTTGATTGTGCCATCATTCCTTGTTAGTTTAGTAGATCTCAATTGATGAGTTACTGAACTAGCAGAGTCTGATTCAGATTTTACAACTCTTTTGAATGATTTGTTGAAAAAGGTATCATCTGGGCTGCAGTTGATAACTGTTTCATCATCTGAATCGTCCTCATTAGCAGATGAGAAAAAATCTGGTTGAGGTGATTTAGAGTTTTCACTAATTGTCCCATTTTTCTTTTCAGTCTCTTCATTTTCAAAAGATTCTCTTCCAATTCCTGGTTTATAATTCGTATCAATTTTGCCAGTTCCTAAGTTGTTTGCTTTAGTGAAAATATCATCACTCAATTTTCTGGCAATATTGATAGAATCCAATTTTCCTTGAAATCTTTGATTTTCGGATTCAAGAAATTTGATTTGCTTTGAAGAATCATCTAGTTTTAGATTTAAACTAGTGTTTTTGTCAGTTAAATCTTGAATTTTTTGTTTTAACTGAAGGACTTCCTTTTCTAAGGTATCTTTTATTTCAGATGAAATAACAGATTGATTTTTTATTTCTAAGTCCCTTTTTTGTTTTAGAGCTTCATTTAATTGTTCTAGGATGTGATTATTTTCTTCAGATTTTCGTTCAATGTCTCTTTCAAGTTTGTCTCTAGTCCTTGTAGATTCTCCAAATCTGAGTTGCAAGGTTTGTAATTCAGATTTGTAGATATCAGATTTGACTATTGTGTCATGATACAGTCTGAGATCAGCTTTTAGACTGTTCTCAATCTTAGTCATGTGGGACTCAAATGGTGTTCTTGAAAGACCGAGATCTGAGATCATAGACCATACCTGATCGATGACATATGGAGCTCTTGTGGTTGGTTCATTGTCTGCCATGAAGCAGAAGTTTGACTGAGCTGGTTCATTATCTGTTTCATCATCAGAAGTTGGCCAGTGTTCCACGCTAGGTTCATAGAATGCCATCAAAGCTTTTTGCTTTGCTTTCTTTTCTTGTTTCTTCAGTTCTTCGGCTTTTTGAGCGTAGTAAGCTGAGTCTTTGACCTTGATTTTGGCTCGACAATCTCGGGCATAATGATTTAGTCCTTTGCATTTGTGAAAAATGATTACGTCATCATCATCATCGTTATTGTCAGCCTTTTGGCTCTTAACGGGTGGTCTTTCGGATGTTTGAGTTTGTTTCTGTTGAGATGGTTTTGAATGATTTTGCTGAAATCCAGAATTTTGGTTATTTTGAAAGCCATTGTTTTGATTATAAGAGTTGTGATTATTTTGAAATCCACGATTCTGAAAGTTTTGTCCAAAAGTAGATCTTTGTTGAAAATTTGGTCTATGATGTGGCAAAAATCTTTCGAGATTAGTGTTTGCTACCAAAGCACACAATTGTTGGTAGTCAGCTTCATTATTTGGATCAGACAAGTCACAAGAATTACTTAAGAAAGCTTGGTTTTGATCAATTTGACTTTGATCAGGAAAATGTGTTTGGTTTTGAGAGGATGTTGACAACAGAGCAAGCGGTCCTCCAAAAGAAGTAGACGTTGGTGGGTCAATCGAGGATTCATACGATTGTAATTCTCCGTACAGATTGTACAAAGATTCAGTATGAATTGCCGGATTTCCCTGAATGATGAGTTTGACCATTTTCCAGCTTTCATAAAGGTTGTTTAAAAATTTGAGGTTTATTTCATGCTGTGACTTTTTGATGCCTAAATTATTCATTTTGATGGTAATGAGATTGAATCTGTCATGAGCATCATGGATGGTCTCATGTGAAAACATTTTGAAGTTGTCAAATTCGTTTAAAACCGATGTTTTCTTGTTTCCAATGATTCTCTCATTTCCTTCAAAACGATTTTTCAAAGTTTGCCAAATTTGGTTTGCGGTTAAAAGGATTATATCATTCATTTGGCTTAGAATACTGTGGGGTATTCCAGACACAAGTTCCTTTTTGGCTTGAAGTTCGAGTTTCTTCCTTTCATTCAGTATATCCAAGTTACTCGTAAGAGAGGTCATGTTATCTGGTAGAGATCCGTCTACACATTTCCACACATCTTCACTTATAGAGTTGAGATGAAGATTCATACGACCTACCCATGATTTATATTCTTCGGGAATAAGAATGGGTGCTCGAGTACCTGAACCTATACTGTTAGCGATAGATACAGAATTTATGTTTGAGTAGTTTGCGGAAGACATTTTTGGTTTTTTTTTTTTTTTTTTTTTTTTTTTTTTTGTTATCGAAAATGTGATGTTAAAATGAAATTTTTAAAGAAAACTTATCGGTGGTTTATAAAAACGCTACACAAAAGTTTTCGACAAAAATTTTCAAAATAAATCACACAAGTAATTTTTTAAATGGTTTTTTTTTTGTTTTTGAACAAGTGATATTAAGATGAAATTTTTAAAGGAAACTTATTGGTGGTTTATAAAAACTCTACACAAAAGTTCTCGATAAAAATTTCAAAGTAAATCACACGAGCTCTGATACCAATTGTTGAAAATAATACGATAACTGATCACCACGAGTAAGGTTTTTAAGCCGATTACTGTGTGACAGATATGTATTTTATCTATAATATGCGGAATAAATAAGAGTTGCTGAATAAAATAAAACGGTAAATCTAAGCTAGACAGTATTTAAATAGACAGAAAGCGGTAAATAAAGTAAATGTTAGATGTAATAAACGCCATTATCAACGATAAAGTGTTTTTACAATAAATAAAAAGGTTAGAAGTTAGAAGTTAGAAGTTAGATGTCTCGGTTAAATACAGTCCACATATGTTTTGGTTGTCACGGTTCGATTTTTTATGTCTTGGATATTTGGTACAGTTGATTTATAACAGTTTGAATAAATCAATAATAACACAGATAATTTCAAAAGAACTTATCGATAGCAAATGAATATGGCGATTTTCTTTGAAGCGTCGATTCTTGTTCTTTGCTCGGGTTTTCTTGATGTGTCGATTTCTTGTTCTTTTCGGTAGGATGAGGTTTTGGTGATATTTGGTGTCGGGTAGAGGTTGTTTGGAGGTTTGAAGTTTGTTGTCGGGTAGAGGTTGTTTAGAGGTTTGAAGTTTTAGTGTCGGGAGGATATCTTGTTTCTTGCGTTTGTGCGGTTTGATTCTTGTTGCCAAATGCAGAAATTTGAGAGTCTTGAGGTTTCTGGTCGTGGGTAAGAGTGTATGGAGCTTAGTTGATGTATGTGTTGTGTAAAATCAGCAAGAGAAAGCCTCAATTTATAGTTGCTGATGAACAGCGTTCGCGTCGCGACCATATGGTCCGTCGCGTCGCGAAGGGGCGTGTGTCGAGTTGCTTTTGGTCGGCCACTGGTTAGTGCGTTGGGTTGGTAGTCTCGCGTTCAAGAAGTTGGTGGTGTCGCGTTGGAGGGTCTTCGCGATGGAGGTCTTCGCGTCGCGACCGTGATGGCCGTCGCGTCGCGATCGCTGTAGCGATCTGGACTTCTGTCTTTGTTCTTCTCTTCACGTCGCGACCACTGTGTCTGTCGCGTCGTGATTGCTGTAGCAGTGTGATATTTTGTATTTTGCTCTTTGGTTTGTAGCGTTACTTCCTCAGGTTTGGATGTTTTCTCAAAGTTTCTCGGGTCTTGATTTATTCTTGTTTTTGATCTCGAATTCACGCAATCTGAAATAAACTGATAATATTTGTTAGATAATAACAGTTCATCTTATTTCAGTGATTGTCACATACAAAAATATATTTTTCAACAGTCCTAAACCAAAGGAACAAAGCAAGCCCAAAGTTTTCAAAGAAACCCACAAGAAACCTTTGAAACCAGTCTCTGTGCCACAAAAACAAACTTTCAATCTAAAACCAAAACCTCTTCAAAAACCTTTTCAAAACCGTTCATCATACCCCAGATATGAAGAAACTTTTCAAATCAATTTTCACATCTAGGATATCTTTCACCAAATCACAGATCTTATAAACTCATAGGTTATCAAAAACAAATCATATTTTGGGAAAACTTGATAAATCAAATCAAACCTCAACCATTCCATCCTCATAAACCAAACTTTTACAGCAACTTGAAGTTAAATGCTACAACAAATTCATTAAGCAAAGCACCCAAAATAACAACAACTGACAAACCAGGACCCATTCAGATTTGGGTACCTAAACTTTCTGTCTGATTGCATGTACTTAATGCTGGAGAACCCAATGATGATACATGGTATATTGATAGTGGCTGCTCCAAGCATATGACAGGAAACCGGAACTACTTACGTGAATTCAAACCTACCCAAACCAATCAAGATGTTACTTTCGGCAACAACATGACAGCAAAAATCAAAGGTTATAGAAACATAACAAATGGTAATTTTACCATAAAGAAAGTTGCCTATGTCGATGATCTGAAACACAACCTCATCAGTGTTTCTCAACTGTGTGATAACGATCTTGAAGTTCTATTCACCAAACAACAAAGCTTGATCATGAACGTCAAAACCAAAGAGGTTATCGTTGATTCTTACCGTGCTGGAAATATGTATCCACTTGACATGGATCTTATCTATGGTAAACCCGATATTTGTTTGCTATCTAAAGCCCCAGCAGATATTAGTTGGTTATGGCACCGCCGCCTTTCCCATCTAAACTTTGGATACATTAACAAATTGCTCGGCGATGATCTTGTTCGAGGGCTACCACTTCTGAAGCTTGATAATGAAACTCTTTGTGCCGCATGTGAAAAAGGAAAACTTTCCAAATCCACTCACAAAAGCATTTCAGAATCTAGTGTATCCGAACCACTAGAATTGTTGCACATAGACCTTTGTGGCCCTGCCAAAACCCAAACCATACAAGGAAAGAAGTACATTCTTGTTGTCGTTGATGGATTCTCGCGCTTTACTTGGGTCTTTTTCTTAAGACTAAAATCAGAGGCACCTGAAGAGATGATCAACTTCATCAAACAAATTGAACTGAAGCTCAAAAGACCTGTTCGAAGAATCCGAAGTGATAATGGTTTAGAGTTCAAAAACAAGACTCTAGATTCATTTCTAAAAGACAAAGGAATTGAACATAACTTCTCAGCCCCATACACTCCACAACAGAATGGCGTTGTCGAAAGAAGGAACAGAACTCTATGTGAAGCTGCAAGATCAATGCTTATCTTCGCTTATCTGCCACAATACTTCTGGGCAGAAGCAATAGCCACATCTTGCTACACACAAAATCGTTCCTTAATCCATAAACAACTTCATAAAACACCCTATGAAATCATTAACAACCGAAAACCAAACATCAAATTTTTCCATATTTTTGGTTGTCGATGCTTCATAAAGAATAATAAAGATCACCTTTCAAAATTTGAATCAAGATCGGACGAAGGAATTTTCCTTGGTTACTCGTTTTCCTCAGCTGCTTATCGAGTACTGAACAAACGTACCAGAGTAATTGAAGAAAGTACTAATGTTCATTTCGATGAATTTTATGTCAGGAAATTGGATCGTGAACAATTTGGTTCTAAAATGATTGATAGTATTTTTCAAAATCCAATTCAAAAACCACCTTCTCCTGACATAGACATTGAAATTGATCTTGATTTACTTTTTGAACAACCCAAAACCGCTTACAATTCTGAACTTCTAACTACTTCTCTTGATCCTACAGGAACACCCACTGAAGGAACTCCACAAACAAACCAAAATGATGCAGATCAATTCGAGGGGGAACCACCAACACATACTTCCTCTTTGGAACAAACACCAAATCCTCCTTTAAACACCCCATCTCCAAATGGCCAAAATAAACCTGATGCATCATTTATGGGGGAACCTTCAAACTTATTCGAAGAAGAAGCACCTGGAGAAGAACAATGGGATACCGAAATTCCAATTATTATAGCGAATGAAAAACGCTTAATAAAGTGGACCAGAAATCATCCAATAGACCAAATCATCGGAGATCCCAATTCAGGCATTCAAACTAGAGCAGCATCCACAAATGAATGTTTATTTGGAGCCTTCTTATCCATGACTGAACCCAAAACCATACATTCTGCTCTCAAAGATCCAGACTGGGTAAAAGCAATGCAAGAAGAGCTAGTAGAATTTGAAAGAAACGACGTATGGAATCTTTTTCCTACCCCACCCGATGTTACTGTTATAGGTTCAAGATGGGTCTACAGAAACAAGACTGACGATAAAGGAATCATTTGTCGAAACAAGGAACGTCTTGTAGTCAAAGGATATTCACAACAAGAAGGAATCGACTATGATGAAACATATGCTCCAGTTGCCAGAATTGAAGCAATTCGCATCTTTCTTGCATATGCTGCACATAAGAACTTCAAAGTATTCCAAATGGACGTTAAATGTGCATTCCTACATGGAGAGTTAGATCGTGAAGTATACATCCAACAACCACCAGGTTTCGAAGATCCCAAATTTCCAAATCACAGTTTTAAATTACAGAAAGATGTCTATGGCTTGAAACAAGCACCCCGAGCCTGGTATGCTACGTTGTCAACATTTCTCGAAGAATCAGATTTTAAAAGAGGTTCAATCTATCAAACCCTCTTTCGTAAAATCTTTAATAAACATCTTTTAATTGTACAAATATATGTTGATGACATTATTTTCGGTTCTACTGATGAATCCTTGAGTGTTAAGTTTGCAGATCTAATGAAGAGCAAATTTGAAATGAGCATGATTGGGGAGATGACTACTTTTCTCGGACTTCAAATCAAACAGTCAACTGATGGAATTTTCATCAACCAAGAGAATTATGTCAAAAACCTACTCACTCGATTTTCAATGGACAAATCCAATACCGCAAAAACCCCAATGGCTTTTGGATACAAAATCGATGCAGACTTAAATGGCAAACCCAATGACCAGAAAAGATATCGTGGAATGATCGGATCACTCTTATACCTCACTGCCAGCAGACCTGACATCATGTTTTCTACATGTGTCTGTGCCAGATACCAAGCAAATCCTATGGAATCTCACGTAATTGCTGTGAAATGCATCTTCAAATACCTTAAAGGCACTCCCAAACTTGGCCTTTGGTATCCAACTAAATCCGATTTTCAGCTGAACGCTTTCACCGACTCAGACTACGGGGGATGCAAGCTAGATAGGAAGAGTACATCTGGTAACTGTCAATTCCTAGGAGGTAGACTAGTGAGTTGGACTTCAAAGAAACAGACTTGTGTATCCACATCAACAGCAGAAGCTGAATACGTCGCTGCCGCCAGCTGTTGTTCACAAGTCATATGGATGCAAACTCAACTGCGTGACTATGGCTTCAAAATCTCACAAATTCCCATATTTTGTGACTCAACCAGTGCTATTGCCATTTCTCACAATCCCGTTCACAATTCCATGACAAAGCACATCGACATTCGATATCATTTCATCAAAGACAACATTCAAAAGGGTCATGTCGAATCGCACTTCATCAACATCGAATATCAAATTGCCGATGTCTTCACTAAGGCTCTCGATGAAACAAAGTTTCTATACTTCCTAGGCCGTCTAGGAATGTTAAATCTAGATATCATCCATCCTTAAACTTTTACTTTTTGTTTGTACAAACGTGTGTTTACTTTAATTCAAAAATAAAAACAAATAAAAATTTTTTTACAAAACTTCAAAAGACAAAAAGATTTTAGATTTTTATAATTTTCATATCTTTCTTTAATAACCAAAATTTCCAAAAACATTCAGAAAAACAAATTTTCAAAAATACAATAAAAGACTTGCCATAATAAGCTTTTATAGAACCTTGTGATTAATCGTCTCTTGACTTAATTTTTCAGATGCTTATGCTCGATGAAGACTTTAAGTCATATTGTTTCTCAATTGGAGTGAAGGTTCAAATCTCCTACTTTCATAATGTATATAACTTTATTTCCTTCGATTTTATTTCATTATTGACGATTTTAAACAATCAAGGGACATAAGGTTAGGAGGTTCAGATGAAAACAAAAACCCATGTGAGAATTTGTGCCTCGTCGATCTAAATCATTGTGGAATTCAATTTTTGTGAGCTTAGGTGTGTCACTATTGCTAATAAGGTATACCCGATTATACCTTGTCACGGTCTCATTTTTTCTTAGATATCAAAATGACCAGGGACGATACTTTCATTTCTTACATACTAGAAAAATTGTCTTTTATGCCACTTATCCCTACCTAGATAAAAGCCAACCAAAAATGAAGACATCATCAAAATGGAAAGACTCCAAACAACGACATATTCTTACAAGAAAACCAAAGGAGAAACAAAGATCTATCAACATCAAATCCTCAAAGACGAATTAACAAGAAAGTCAAATCACTCACCGAAGAAATACCCAACAAAACAAAACTTTCAACCAAATGGTTATTTAAAAAACAAAACAAAAACAAAAAAAATTATTCTCAATTGTAGCAACTTCTCAATGATAAAACAAAATATATTTTTACAATAAATCGATATTGATCAACAAACAGGATACCATCAAAGAAGAAGCTGCAACAATAATGGATTTCCCGGGATACTGTAGCCTTCATCACTGAAGATTTCTTAGTTGCAAACTGCATTATGAAAATTGCTAAACCCCTCTACATGTATTTCCCGACGTAGAGAGAGTGAACATTAATGACATGAATAAAAAACCCGCTGAGTAATGTCGAAACCAGTCTTATGTGATTGATTATCTAATAATGAGACTAAGTGACTTTACAGGAAAAGCATAGATGAACACCTTCAATATGAGTGTGAGTCGTCAGAGAGAGATATCACTCATTTTTAGTGATCATTAACTTGTTCTGCTGCCAGAACAACCAAACACCCAAGTGAAGTGTGAGCTATATCTATGAGCATTCATCTGAATCGACCTGTTAGACCACTTGTCGTCATTGATAATGCTATAAAATCTTAAGAAATTTCTTTAGATACATATATGGCTACCCTTTGATAACCGAACCCGAGACTTTGATTCGGAAACAAATAGTCTTCAAAATATTTTTCAAAACATAAGATATGTAAAACCAAGTCACAAACTTTCAAAATGATTACAATGGTTTTATATATATCTTATCATTGACAAAACTTTTATCTCAAATCTTCAATATTAAAACTTCTAATGTGATTATATCTGTCCTTATTTCATCAATGATCACATAGGGGGAAATTGTTGAAAAATGTTTTTGTATGTGACCATCATTGAAATAAGACGAACTATTTTTATATTATCTAACAAATATTATCAGTTTATTTCAGGTTGCATGGATTCGTGATTAAAAACGAGAAAAATAAGAAAAAGAGTTTTAAAAGCCAAAACAAAGAAAATATAAAAGAAAATTAAATTGAATCTATTTAAAATGAATTTTTGGAAATATAATTTCGAAATAATTTATTTTATTAGATTTAATTAATTTTATAAATTAAAAATGAATTTTTATAATTTATTTTAATTTATTTCGGGTTTTAAATCAATTTTAAATTAAAAACAAAGAATTTGGGCCACCTATTCAGCAGTCCAAGCCAAGCCGCAGCCCAAAATCTCGTCCGGCCCAAGCTCCAGCGACCCAGCGCCTGCGACCCGCCTACCCAGATCCGGAAATCCGATCCGCATCCGTCCGGCTCCGTTTCCTCTCACAGAAGGTCCGGGCGTTGACCCGTTCGCGACCCACCAGCTCCACCCGGCTCCAACCCGCCTCTCTCACAAACTCTCGCGCCCCAAAGCCGGATCCATCCTATCCGACCCGCACCGCCTCCGATCCACTTACCCTCACATCAAAACCGCGCCCCGACCCGGATTCGACCCGACTCCGACGCAGCCGACCAAACCGCGAGATTCAGCTCCGATATTTACATTTTCACCCCCTAAACTTCCGAAATTCATCCAAAATCCACCCAAAACTCATTTTACACCCTTTATAACCATTTTTTACACCATTTTTTCATAATAACACATTAATAACACCAAAAATCCACCAAATCCTCTCCAACTTCCACCATATTATTTTCCAAACCTTAAACCTTCACCAAGAACACCAAGAACACCAAGAACACCAAGATCAACTCCAAGAACACCAAGAACACCAAGAACACCAACAACACCAAGATCAACACCAAGAACACCTAGAACACAGTCTATTAAGATCCAGTCCAACCCTAAGCCAGTTCAGTCAATTCATTTTGACGAACCTACTTGATAGACCAGTCGTTCCATCAGTCCAGTTACAAACCAGTTCAGTCAATTTATTTGACGAACCTACTTGATATACATATTTATATAATTATAGTTATTTATATTATTTATCGTGTATGTCTTTTAATTATAGTCATTTATTTTATTTATCGTTTTAAGTCATTTAATTACTGTAATTTATATTATTTATCGTTTTATGTCATTTAAATACAGTTATTTATATTATTTATAGCTTTCAAGTTTATTTATATTCCGCAACTCTTATTATTTATTCCGCATATTATCTTTAATATATATTTCTGTCACACAGTAAACGGTGCAAACCTTTATTTGTGGTGATCAGTAATTTTATTTTCAACAATAGGAAAGATTAACTTCTTTCTTGGATTACAAATAAAACAATTCAAGGAGGGGATCTTCATTAATCAACAAAAGTATACGAAGAGTTTACTTGAACGCTTCAGAATGACTAACTGTTCCAAAGCAAAGGTTTCATTGCCTGCAGGTACAAGGTTAAATCCTTTATTGGACAAACCGAAGACTGACATCCAGACATACCAAAGCATGATTAGATCATTGCTCTATCTCACAGCCAATCGACCTGATATCATGTTTGCAGTCTGCAACTGTGTAAGATACCAGGCTGACCCAAGAGAACCTCACTTGGCTACGGTTAAGACAATTTTTCGATATCTTCATGGTACACCTGCTTATGGGCTGTGGTACCTAGCACACTCAGGCTTCTACATTCAAGCTTATTCAGACTCAGATCTTGGTGGATGCTCTATTGGTCGCAAGAGCACTTCGGGTGGTTGTCAATTCCTTGATGGGAAGCTAATCAGCTGGCAATCTAAGAAGCAAACTTGTGTCTCTATCTCCACAGCATAAGCAGAGTATGTGGCTGCTGCGGCTTGTACCTCTAAAATCATCTGGATCCAAAGTCAACTAAAAGATTATGCCATCAACATGAGAAAAATACCTTTGTTTTGGGATTCACAAAGTGCAATTCGTATCTGCCATAATCCTGTTCAACATTCCAAGACGAAGCATATAGCTCTTCGCTATGACTTCATCAAAAGTCATGTTGAGGATGGGAATAATGAGGTGCACTTTGTTCACACAACCGAACAATTGGCAGACATCTTCACCAAAGCCTTGAATGAAGAGGCATTTACAAGAATCGTTCGTGGACTTGGAATGATTGACGGATCCACTCTACAATAGATCTCAGATTTGCTCATTCTTTCCTTAGTCTTTTCAATTGAAAAACAAAAATCCATAACATTCCGCAGCACTCCGAAGACCTTTGTCGCTTCGGAGCTCATCAGAGTAAAACAAGCAAAACAACTTAAGGTTGCACCGCAGTACTCCGAAGCGTTCTGTCACTTCGGAGCACCTCGGTTCAGATAATTTTAATTAATAAAATTATCTTGAATAATTAAATCTCTTGAAACTTAATTTGATTTTAGATCTCAAGGATAAATAATCTCATATTAAAAGGTTGTTTCAAAGAAAAACCAAAAACGAAATTACGAGTGAACATTTTGAAGTTCAAAACACAAATTTTAGTGCATGAGTGACAAAGTTTAACCTTCTTTTCATGAATCAACTTATTAAAGGACCAAACTTTGATTTAGATTCTGAGGATCATACCTTATTGCACTAAAAGGTATTTGGGAATCGATTTGAAACATTGGTAAGAAAACAGACTTCGAAGTGAGGTTAAAGCTATTTTACAATTCGAAGCTTAGTTTGATTCTAATATACTTAATGTCTATTCCTAACCTCCACACTCTACTTGACTCGCTTCAACATCAAATTAATCATGTAGCCTCAAAACTACACAGGATGACTCAACTGTTCCGAAGTTTTCTTCAAAAAAATAGTACCAACATTGTCTGATAAGGAAATTTAAAACTCTTTTCATTAATGTTTCAAAATTGAGCTAAATCAAGTTTCTCAAACTCAAGGATTGTACAAAACAAAACAAAAAGCACCACAGGAAGAAACTAAATGGTGAAATTTTGACTCTTCGTATAAGCAAATCCAAAAAGGAAAAGATAACATTCAAAATGAAAATGAAAAGAAAAACTCAGAAAGATAAACAGAAAACAAATTGTAAAAAGATTCAAAGACAACAAACAAGTAAAAAGATAAACAAGGGAGTGCAAAAGAAAGACAAATCAGCACTTAAAGGCTTATTCTTCTGTTTTAAATAACAATACAAGGAACTCCTATGACATAGTCTAGCACCATGTAGAGAATATAAACATTTCAAGTAATCTATCTTAAATGGTAAAGTTGGAGTGGTGTATGAAGATCAAAGGCTTATCATCAGAGCTTAGTATCCAAACACTTCAATTGATAAAATGAAATAAGTTTTTCAAAAAGGGTTCTTCAAAGTCAATCCAAAATTCTAAAACACTTCTGATGCTCAATTCAAGAATGAAAATCTTTTAAATTTTAAATGCAAAGGATGTTATCATTATTTGATAAGAAAAATTTGAAACACAAAAGATCAATCAAACCTTTGGTTTAAAATGCGAAATCAAGCCAACAACGTGGTGGTTAGACTTATACATTCATGACTGATATTGAATCAAACAGACTTCGGAATGAAAAATGGACTTCCAACATGATTCGAATGATTCTGAACATTAACGTGTTAAATCCTCATTTCACAATATTCAGGGAAGTCAAGGTTAAGTGTTACCATGCATCACTCAAAATTTAAAACAACCAAATAGTCAAGAAAACCATTAAGAAAACAATGGACTTCGGTGTATCACGTTATCAATACTCTTCGGAGCAACACATAACGCTCACCAAAATTTTATACCCCGAAGTGAACAATTATAAGTTGCAAACATCCATGTCGATCCGAAGTCAATTTATTGATCAAATGATTTTCGCATTTATGATAAATCTCAAAGACAAACATTCCTTCGAAATAAATGACTGTTTGTTCTTTTACAGCTGTCATTAAGAAAATAAAGGGAAATCATAACAAAAAGATCTCATGAAAATGGCGGTTCAAATTTCAAATCATTGCAACTGACAGCCGAACGTTTCCACTTTTGCAGGGTTAGTGGGATGCACAGGTGCTAAAGTGTCCGGGTATTACTGGACCAATTTAAACATGCATTAAATGGCCTAGGGACCACAAACACTATATAAACCTCTCACCGCTTCAGTTCTTCTCTTTACGTGAACAAAATTATCATACTCTCTCTGTAAAATTGCTCTCAAGAAACCCTAAACTTTCTTCATCTTCTTCATTCAATCAACAATAGCGGCTGAAGCATCTTCACAAACCACTGAAGCTTTTTCAATCCCAGTGCTCAAGAACCAATCAGCAAACCTTGTTCTTCGCACTGATCCAAACCACTATCCTCAACCAATCATCGTACTCGTCGAATGCTTGAAGGCATCTGTTCTAGGTCACGCTTTGACCTATGCTCTAACCATTCCTGCTGCCTTGGTGCACAGAGCACACTATACTTCTAATGCTCTGTTCGACACCAACAACAACGTGAAGTCGGTATTCTACAAGGCAATTGACTCAAGGGGCAAGACCAAGAAGGTACAACTGACGAAGGAAAATTTTGCTGAATGTAACACCACGATACTTTTGTTAAGTATTAAAATGTTAATCATAGTGTATTTATGATTTAACATGGTGTTCTATGTATTAGAAAGTTAATACTAGAAAAAGGGTAAATTTGTCATTTTACCATAAAAGGGTAATTTGGTCATTTGACCATGTGAAGGACCAATTATGTAAAAATATTGTTGTTTGTGGCAAAAGGATAAGGAATGAAAGTTTTATTGTAATAAAACTTGATTATTGTGGCAAAAGTCCAAGAAATGGAACTTAGGGACTAAAATGAAAAATTGGAAAATATAAAAGGTTGAAAACTTCCCTCAAATGTGCAGAACATTGGTGATGATCGGGAGGGTTTTCTGGAGCACGATTCCTGCAGAATTCATGAGCATTGAAGTGTGGAATCGGATTAATAGCTTGGAGCTTGAAGTTGTCAAGCAATTAAGGTTAGTAAGAAACTTCTAACCTAAGTTTTTGTGTGTTCTTCATGGGAGAACTCTTGTGACTGAAATTTCAGTCAAGAATCATGAAGTTTATGGTTCTAAACTTCTAATAAGTCATATGTTAAGAACATAACTCAAAGATATCAAAGTATGTTGCTATTGTTGAAATTAGCAACATTGGTCAAGAACCCTAGATTTTGAGTTCTTGTGATAAACCTGATTTTAATGGTTGATAATGACTTCTAGATGTTATTTTAGTTGAACTAAATCAATAGAAGTGATTATAACCTAGTAATTTTGGTTTTGGACCAAAAATGTGAAAAACGGGAATTTTTGGAATTGGATTGGAATTACCAATTCCATTGTTTAAAACTTGATGTAAATGAAGGGTTTTGGTCCTGGAGCAAACCCCTACTGATTAAGTCGTGTATTAAGAGCTTAATACCCCAAAACTGCATGCTACAGTGCAAAATCGCGACTGGTCTGGAGACCTGCCCAGGCGCTAGGCGCAGTGCGCCCAGGTTCCAGGCGCAGTGCACCCACGAGGCAGAAAACCCCCTGTTAAGCTTTGAGCAATTTTCAAATTTGATTTTGATGCTAGGCTTATCCGATTGACCTGAAATTTTAAACATAGGTCTAATATGGTATGAAACTTCGTAGAAAATTGTCGGAGTACGTATACGACCTCCTGAAAGTACTGTAGCAAAATACGTGTATTTTAGGAAAATGTATAATTTGTAAAAAGATGGTAAGTGAAAGTTATCATCTAGAAATGGTCCCCAATTATATTATATTGGACTCTCGTGTATTAGAGTCAATTGAAATGGTTGTTAACCTATTATCATTTGGTATATAAATGAATATATAGGTATGGGACAAATGGTTGTGGTGCATGCAAAGGCAAGAAACAACCGGAATTAAATGCAGCAAGTATCCAGGTGAGTAATCTCACTTATATCATATATGATATGTATTGATTGGACTGTTACAGATTGAAACAGATTTGGGGGACGGAATTTGACAGTTTACAGATGCATTGAAAAGACAATACCAGATAAGCCATGAGTCTGCGATAGACAAGAACGGAGCTGTGAATCATTAATACGACAATATCAGATAAGCCGTGAGTCTGTGAAAGACAAGAACGGAGCTGTGAGTCAATAATAAAAGTAAAAAGACAATACCAGATAAGCCGTGAGTCTATGATAGACAAGAACGGAGCTATGAGTCAACATTTGAAAAGGCAATACCGGATAAACCGTGAGTCATTGAAATGGCAAGAACGGAGCCGTGAGTCTAGGCAAAAGCGGGACAAACTCGTGAGCCATAAATGATTGTGACATTGAACTTGAATCCAAATGGTGCGGTCTTATGACCATGATATCGGGTTACTGAACCCAGCTGGTGCGGCCTTCGGGCTATGACTTGTATATTGAAAATGTTTTGGTGTAGCTTATATAGCTATGACACAGGGTGCGGCTTAAATAGCCACGAAATACGATGTGGTCAATTGTGACTAAGAAAAATAGGACAGAAATGTATGCAAATAACAACCATTGAGACTATGCGGTAGGATGTGCAATCCTAAAAGATATATGGTCAGCCAGAATGGCTAGGAGTTTGGATCCGATATCCAGACAGAAATATATGGTTATCAGATTTATCATATATAGGAAATTATATATGAATGTATTCTTATAAGTGTTATTTGCAGATATGATTACTCACTGAGCTTTATAGCTCACATTATTTGTCAAATATCCCTGCAGGTTAGCATGACCCTGATAAGGGAAAAGATAGAGTCCGTAACTAAAGAAGTGGGACTTTTAGATGTTGTCAGTAGCAGCCCGGCTTCAAAGGAGATTACGGTATTTTATACTCTCCTTGATACACTTGTACCCGTTTTTAATAAAATATACCCCTTTCGTTATGGTTTTAGGTATTGAAACCTTTGTTTTAAATGAAAAAATTTCAGGGGTGTTTTTGTTTTAAAAGCCGGGTGTTACAAGTTGGTATCAGAGCCGTGGTTTAAGTAAACTAGGTGTCTATAGAGTAGATTCCTGGACTTAAACCTTGAGAGATACTAGACATGATGTATAGTTAGGTGTATATAGTTGTTATTATACATATATAACCTAACTGTTGCTGACTTCTGACGTATAAGAAGTATGAGTAGTGAATATTACTGGGAGGAATTTAGGGCGTGGAGCTTTAAGAGGCGGACCAGCCCTTTCTCAAGGCTCCATTGAACAAGGGGCAATGAGACGAGTAGCAGAAAATCCACATGACAACAATAGTAGCTGCTGTGGTCAGAAAAAGAAGTTGGGTGCTCACCCTGATTGATATTCAAGGTGAAAGAAAAGTAGCTGAGACTACAAGAAAAGCAGAAAAATGTTAGTGGACGCTTCAGGAGAAGTTACCACGATTTAGGTCCAACCTTAAAGGGAAGGGACCAAAATGAAAAAAAAGCGATGCGATGTAAGAAGTGCATGAAAAGCACTAAGAAAATTGTAGAGTAGAGACTCTACCGTTGAAATGCTGAAATTGCAGAAAACAGGAGCATATTGCTCGAGCCTGTTGGATGGAATGGAAGTGTGTCTAGCGCGGAGTTGTAGAACACTTTCCTATGAAATGTTCACATGCTAAATGTGGAGTAACGGGTGATAAACCCAGGAAAGAACGGGGAAAAAGAAAGAAGAAACGAATGATCGTAAAGGACCAGTGGTACCATGAGTAATCCAGCGGATTGTGGAAGAAGCTCGTGAGTAGACTAATATGGTCTCAGATATCATTGTCTTGAATATAATCCCCGTGTATCTTATATTTGATCCATGAAGCTATGCTTTGGATCGATGACTTTGATGTCTTGTCTGAACATTTCATCAACGATTATGGATGAAATGCTGGAAGTAGCTATAGCAGTTAGCAAATATGTTCAAGATATTGAACACCTGGAAGGTAGTCTGCCTAGGATTTACGGGACCATTTTTCCCTATAAATATGAAGCTGATGACTATCAATGAATCGTAAGTAATGGTGCATATGAATTGGTTAGCAATGAATGATGCTAACATGAATTGTAGAAAAATGAACATTTTGGTTCTAAACTCAGAAATGAATAGGATGAAAATCCACGGTAAATAACCGTTGCTGAGAATACCGGTTACTTCACTTTGCTTAAACTCGGAAAAGAGTTAGTAAAGGAAGGATGTTTTAGTTGGCATATGTAGTATTGGCCAAACTAAATAAAGTGGCTATAGAAATGTAAATTTTAAATGAATTCTCGGATGTTTCTTCTAAAGAACTTCCATAATTTCCGCTGATGAGAAAAGCTTATGATGAAACTGGTTTTGGGAGCCGTTTTTGTTATTCAGGCTCTATACTGATTAGCATCTGCAGAGATGGCAGAGCAGGAAAACAATTAGAAGAAATTGTTTTTGAATCGGGGTCTCATATGGCCGAATGTGTCATCGTGTGGAGCCCTATCTTGTTTGAAAAGAAGAAAGACAAGTTGATGTGTATGTGCATTGACTACCAAGAATCTGATATTCTCGAAACCAGACTGAATATGATGTACAGTTGTGCTAAATATTGGAGTTACTTCGTAGAGAAAAGTGATATGCGAAGTTTTCCAAGTATGAAATTTGGCTAAAAGAAGTTTCAATTCTTTGGGCATGTTAATAGTACCAAAGATGATAAAGTAAATCCAGTGGAATTGATGCTATGATAAAACGAGAACCGCCTGAGGAATCTGACTAAAATTGTAGTTCCTTGGATTGGCGGGTTATTATAGGTGAGTTGTAGAAAACTGCTCCTTGATTGATGTCTAGTTGACTAAAGTTGACCAATAAAGGTGAAAAGTTGGAGTGGGTAGAAAGACCCCAAATAACTTTTCAAAAGTTGAAATAAACCTTGTGTGAAGCTTCGGTGTTAGCATTATCGCTAAGCGGAGAAGATAAACTGGATTATAGAAATGCATCCAGAGTTGACTTTGGGTACATGATATTGCAGTAGCAATTATGACTTTGACATTGAAGCTTTGGAAACACCATCTATATGGTGTAAAGCTTACTGTTTATATGGATCATATAAGTTTGAAGTACTTAATTGATCAAAAAAAAAAGCTAAATATGAGATAGCAAAGGTAGATGGGTTACTTAAAGATTTCGGATATGAAATCTTGTACCATCTCGGAAAGGCGGATGTGGCTATAGATGCCTTGAGTTGAAAAAAGTATCTTTTGAAAGATACAACCACATGCATGAATGTGGCGAATTGATTACCTGAGTTGATTCGGGTAGCACAAAAAGAATTGTGCAAGTCTGAAAACGTGAAAAGTGAATGAATGATTAGCTATTAAAAGAAGCTAGTTAGAAACTCACGGCGATTGAAAACCCTTGGTGGTTGTGTATGTGAGTTCCAAAGCAAAGTGAGATATGAAATTTACCCTTAAAAGATGTATATTGGGGTAGATATGCAAAATGCCCGGGTTAGTACCAAACTGTGTAGGGTTATATAACCTATGTAGTGGTGGCCGGGACTAAAGAAAGACATTAAAAGACATGTGAAAAGTGTTTGACTTGTGTGTAACTACAGTCAAATCATTAGAAGCATACGGAAAATTTAACCGTTGTGGGTCCCAAAGAAGAAATGGGACGAAAATATTATAGACTTTATAATAAAGTCTTTGCAAGTACCGCATGGGTATGACACCATATGGGTAATTACAGGTTGATTGATGAATCAGTGTAAATTTATACCGACTAGGGAAGAAATTAAGATCGAAAAGTAGTGAAAAACTACATAGAAAGAGTAAATTGTTGACGTGAGTTACCGGTGTCGATTATACTGGGTCGAGATAATAGAATTATTCGCTGATTTTGGCATAAATCTCAAGAATAATTAGTTCAAAAGTACTAGTAAGTACTGTATACGATTTGCAAATTGATAGACAAGGCTAGAAAATGACGTAGACTTTAAAAGATATGCTTGAAACTTGCATATTAGACCCTGGTGAAAGATGAAAAGATCGTCTATCTTTGGTAGAACCCGTAGATAATAACAGTTTTCATACCAGCATTCAGATGACTCGTATAATGCATAGTATGGAGTGTCGTGTTGCACGCCGATTTACTAGACTGAAGTTGGGGAGAAGCCGTTGGCTGGACCCGAGATTTGTACCTCAAACAAAAGAAAAGATTAGGCAAATTCGAGAAAGCTTGGAAATAGACAAAAATCGACAAAAGTAGTATGCGGATTGCCGAGTAAAACCGTTGAAATTCCAAATGGGGAAAGATGACAGTGTTCAAAATATCCCTTGGAAAGACTAAAAAAAATCTGCTTGGGACGAAAAGAAAGTCAAGCCCTCATTTATTGGACTTTTCCATATGTCCCAAAGAGTAAGAATTTTGGTGTACTGATCGAAGTTTCTTGATGAACTTCAAGATAATGATAATGTTTCTATGGGTCTCATAGTTCTGAGAACATGAATGGATAAATTTCAACGAATACCTCATGCTGAAATGAAGGTAGATAAGTAGTTAAGGTACCCGGGACAACCGGAGGAATATTAGATGAATAGTGATATAATCACAAAATAAGAAGACTAGTATGGTAAAAGTGCTTTGGCAATACCATGAATGTTTCCATATGATATGGGAAACCGAAATTGTAACGAGATAGAAATATCCCCAACTCTTTGTATGATTTCGAGGACGAAATCTTTTGAAGGAGGGGAGAATTTGTAACACCACGATACTTTTGTTAAGTATTAAAATGTTAATCATAGTGTATTTATGATTTAACATGGTGTTCTATGTATTAGAAAGTTAATACTAGAAAAAGGGTAAATTGATCATTTTACCATAAAAGGGTAATTTGGTCATTTGACCATGTGAAGGACCAATTATGTAAAAATATTGTTGTTTGTGGCAAAAGGATAAGGAATGAAAGTTTTATTGTAATAAAACTTGATTATTGTGGCAAAAGTCCAAGAAATGGAACTTAGGGACTAAAATGAAAAATTGGAAAATATAAAAGGTTGAAAACTTCCCTCAAATGTGCAGAACATTGGTGATGATCGGGAGGGTTTTCTGGAGCACGATTCCTGCAGAATTCATGAGCATTGAAGTGTGGAATCGGATTAATAGCTTGGAGCTTGAAGTTGTCAAGCAATTAAGGTTAGTAAGAAACTTCTAACCTAAGATTTTGTGTGTTCTTCATGGGAGAACTTTTGTGACTGAAATTTCAGTCAAGAATCATGAAGTTTATGGTTTTAAACTTCTAATAAGTCATATGTTAAGAACGTAACTCAAATATATGAAAGTATGTTGCTATTGTTGAAATTAGCAACTTTGGTCAAGAACCCTAGATTTTGAGTTCTTGTGATAAACCTGATTTTAATGGTTGATAATGACTTCTAGATGTTATTTTAGTTGAACTAAATCAATAGAAGTGATTATAACCTAGTAATTTCGGTTTTGGACCAAAAATGTGAAAAACAGGAATTTTTGGAATTGGATTGGAATTACCAATTCCATTGTTTAAAACTTGATGTAAATGAAGGGTTTTGGTCCTGGAACAAACCCCTACTGATTAAGTCGTGTATTAAGAGCTTAATACCCCAAAACTGCATGCTACAGTGCAAAATCGCGACTGGTCTGGATACCTGCCCAGACGCTAGGCGCAGTGCACCCAGGTTCCAGGCGCAGTGCGCCCACGAGGCAGAAAACCCCCTGTTAAGCGTTGAGCAATTTTCAAATTTGATTTTGATGCTAGGCTTATCCGATTGACCTGAAATTTTAAACATAGGTCTAATATGGTATGAAACTTCGTAGAAAATTGTCGGAGTACGTATACGACCTCCCGAAAGTACTGTAGCAAAATACGTGTATTTTGGGAAAATGTATAATTTGTAAAAAGATGGTAAGTGAAAGTTATCATCTAGAAATGGTCCCCAATTATATTATATTGGACTCTCGTGTACTAGAGTCAATTGAAATGGTTGTTAACCTATTATCATTTGGTATATAAATGAATATATAGGTATGGGACAAATGGTTGTGGTGCATGCAAAGGCAAGAAACAACCGGAATTAAATGCAGCAAGTATCCAGGTGAGTAATCTCACTTATATCATATATGATATGTATTGATTGGACTGTTACAGATTGAAACAGATTTGGGAGACGGAATTTGACAGTTTACAGATGCATTGAAAAGACAATACCAGATAAGCCGTGAGTCTGCGATAGACAAGAACGGAGCTGTGAGTCATTAATACGAAAATATCAGATATGTCGTGAGTCTGTGAAAGAAAAGAATGGAGCTGTGAGTCAATAATAAAAGTAAAAAGACAATACCAGATAAGCCGTGAGTCTATGATAGACAAGAACGGAGCTGTGAGTCAACATTTGAAAAGGCAATACCGGATAAACCGTGAGTCATTGAAATGGCAAGAACGGAGCCGTGAGTCTAGGCAAAAGCGGGACAAACTCGTGAGCCATAAATGATTGTGACATTGAACTTGAATCCAAATGGTGCGGTCTTATGACCATGATATCGGGTTATTGAACCCAGCTGGTGCGGCCTTCGGGCTATGACTTGTATATTGAAAATGTTTTGGTGCAGCTTATATAGCTATGACACAGGGTGCGGCTTAAATAGCCACGAAATACGATGTGGTCAATTGTGACTAAGAAAAATGGGACAGAAATGTATGCAAATAACAACCATTGAGACTATGCGGTAGGATGTGTAATCCTAAAAGATATACGGTCAGCCAGAATGGCTAGGAGTTTGGATCCGATATCCAGATAGAAATATATGGTTATGAGATTTATCATATATAGGAAATTATATATGAATGTATTCTTATAAGTGTTATTTGCAGATATGATTACTCACTGAGCTTTATAGCTCACGTTATTTGTCAAATGTCCCTGCAGGTTAGCATGACCCTGATAAGGGAAAAGATAGAGTCCGTAACTAAAGAAGTGGGACTTTTAGATGTTGTCAGTAGCAGCCCGGCTTCAAAGGAGATTACAGTATTTTATACTCTCCTTGATACACTTGTACCCGTTTTTAATAAAATATACCCCTTTCGTTATGGTTTTATGTATTGAAACCTTTGTTTTAAATGAAAAATTTTCAGGGGTGTTTTTGTTTTAAAAGCCGGGTGTTACACTGAAGCTCTTCATCTTTCTCTTTACAACTCTAAGGAAATGTCATTCCGACTGCTGAACAACTGGTGGACATGTTTAATGCAATGAGGTACGAGCCACAGTTGGAGACAATCAACACCTTCAAGAAGAAACAACTTCCGGATCTATGGAGGTATTTCTTTAACATTTTCCTTCGATGTCTATCTGGAAGGACTTCTGGTCTCGACTCTGCGAGTCAATCCTTCCAGAGTCTACTATATGGGATCTACTTCGATGTGAAGGTTGATTTTGCATCAATCCTATGGGCCAATTTCTGCTCCCACATCAACCATACCCTGAAGGGGACTGAAATTTCAAATGCGAGGTTTTGGGCGATAGTAGTTGATGCCTACTACAAACAAACAGGGTTCGTATATGACCCTGATTTTCTTGAAATGAAATACACACACATCACCGTTCCCCCATTGGATGAGGTCCCTGCTGAGTTTTGTGCACAAATTCCACAAGAGATGCTTATGAAAGTCTCTATGGATTGCGATGAAGTCAATAGTTATCGCAACACTCTAGTAATACCTTACCCAGTTCGCAAAATTACACCAGCTGCACCTGCCAAAGCCCCAGCAAAAGCCAAAACCAAAAAGAAAACTACAGGTGGACCCAGTGGTCCTAAGAAAGTTGAAAAGAAAAGAAAGGCTTCGGAGCAAGCAACTCCGAAGCGGAAACAACCGAAAAGAACAAGGAAGTTACTGGTGGTGGATAAGTCTTCGGACTCAGAGAGGACCCCTTCTGCTAACATTCAAGCAGAAGAAGAAGAACAACAACAACATACCTCACCAATTCATGAAACCAGACCACCAACTCCATCACATATCCCCCATCCACCTCCTCCACCTCCAACAACAGCCCCTCCCACAGCCACAATCACATCCGAACAAACCACAACAATACAAACAACCACTTCGGATGTGCCACCAACCACAGCTCCACAAACTTCAACCATTCACACCACAGAAACTCCTCCCAATTCCTCTACTCAAACCACTGCTCCAATCCCCTCCATCATTGAAAATCCCATTATATCAGCTCCTCAAACATCCGAACCCATCCCAACCACTTCTGAACCATTGTTAAACATTTCATCCTCCGAAGTGGATAAATCACTTCCTGATTTTCCCTTCGATGATGATTTCGATTTTGAAACTACCACAATTTCAAAACCCCCTTCCATAGAAGAAACAGTGGCCGCCTTCCACATGACACCACTCACAATAGAAGAAGATGATGATAGTCTTGATGATTCAGACTTCATCCTTGGAAAACAATACAAAACCCTGAATAGAAAACTGGATGCTATTCTCCAGTACAACACTGGCTTTGATCCCTTAAGAGGAACTGAGGTAAATCTTGAGGATCAAATGGCTGAAGCTCAGAAGGCCCTGATCGACAAAATGGAGAAAATGGTCAAGGATTCGGAGAAAATGATTCTCGATCACCAGATCGAAATCAAGAGTGTTATGGAAGGAAAGTTCAACACAGCGGTTGAACAAATTGATGAGAGGCACAGGCTTCTTAAAGAGCAAACTGAGAAAAACATAAAGGACTTGGTGGAGAAAATGGAAGCCTCCAACTCCGAAGTAGTCAAGGCTCTGACCACACTCAATGAAAACACCAACTCCTTCAACTCTCAGTACCAAACCAACTTTGCAAAACACCCATCCGATGAGCACAAGCGCATTGAAGAGCTTACTTCTGAACAATCCCGTTCAGCAGTCACAATCTTTGGAAACGAGCTCAAGAAAACCAATGCTGCCATTGCTTTGGATATCATTGAGAAACTGAGGAGAACTCTTCAGCCAATGATAAATGTGTCTCTAAAGATGGAAAATTCTCAAGCTGCAAGGCAGGGTCCTCAGGAAATTACTCAGGCTGCACCAATGGCTCAACCTTCACAAGGGGGAGAATCAGCAGCCTCAGGACCCGCAGCCTTAGGACCCGCAGCCCCAAGACCACAAGCTTTGGTTACTCAAGCCCTTATGACTCAAGCTTTGGTCACAGCTTCCTTAAGAACTCAAGCACAAGGCACTGCGACCACCACATCAAAAACCACCATTCTAGGGAGACCAACATTTATTCCAACCATTTCAACAGCCGGTCCTGCCTTCGGAACCACCACCACAACAGAAGCATGTGGTTCCAGTTCAAGACCACAAGGCAATGTGCTAAGGATTGCTCCACACATGGAGCAAGTCTATAAAGAAAGAGAGGAAGATTACAGGAAGATGCTCATGATAAACAACATTGCTCATGAGATTCAAACCTGGACTGCAGAGTTAATCACAGCCATTGGCTTCAATGACTTCTCAATTTTCAACAGGCTTCCTCTCCAAAGCTTTGAGACCAAATCAAGAATCAGTCGTCAACTTGACCTTCCATACAATCCGAAGACCTTTTCTTTTCTTCAATTTGAAAGGCATGTACCAAAGGAAAAGTTGACTGACTTCAAGAAGAGAAAGGTTGCATTCCATGCAAAGTTCATACAAACTCTGAACTATGTATGGAGTGAAAAGAAGATAGTAAAAATCATCTCCATTAAAGAAGGAGAGACATTCGTGGGCTTCAAGAATATTGATTTCTTTGTGCTTCGGGTGATCAAAGAAGAGGATTCAAGATTCTCTATCGCAGATTTTCCCATCATGAATCCACATGACTTCATTGTGCTTCTCTATGCAGTCAATCGCGCCGCTATACCGGTGGTATCGCGGTTCGCGCTTCCAGGAAAAATAGCGATACTATTTAGCGGTTGCTTATCGCGGTTCCGCTATTTGCGCCGATAAATACCGCATTTTACCGAGAAAATAGAACCGGTATACCGTTAAAAAAACTGCTATAGCAATTTGAACCGGCTATTAAAAATTTTGAAAATTTACACAAGGGTTCACTTAAAGGGCACTCCCAATGACCAAGCCAATTTAAACCAGGTTTAAACCCAGTCACACTCGGCTCAGTGGTTGATACTCTTGACCAAGCTTCCTATTTATAATCAGAGGGCACTGTCAATGTTTTATTTTTAAGCGATGTGGGATAGCTTGTATTGCTTAACAGTTCGGACTTCATCCCACTTTCACTTCATCCCGACTTCATCCCACCTTCCGATTGCAGGTTCCAACTTCCAAGTTCTGATTTCAGGTATCGATTGCAGGTTCAAGTATCGACTTCATCCCACCTTCATTCCGACTTTATCCCGACTTCATCCCACCTTCCGATTGCAGGTTCAAGTATCGATTCCAAGTTACGATTGCAGGCTACGATTGCAAGTTCGATTCTGGAAACGAATTGCAGGTTACGATTGCAGGCTATTTTAATTTACTTCATCCCGTCTTCTCCGATTCCAAGTTCGATTCTGGAAACGAATTGCAGGTTACGATTGCAGGCTATCTTAATTGACTTCAAGTTCGTCTTCTCCGATTCCAAGTTCGACTTCAAGTTCCTCTTCTCCGACTGTATATTCAATTCTTAATTGACTTCATTCAATTTGTTAATCAATTCATTCATAGTTAGTTCAGAAGTTCGTGTTTTGGAATCCGATTATGTGATCGATAATCAATTTGTTCAATTTGCTCACGGGAATTCGATTTCGTTTAATATATCAATTTGTCGAGTTCAATGTCGATTTACAGGTTCGTTCAACAGCTTTCTTTTGGCTTGTTTCGATTGCAGCTTTCAATTCAACAGCTTTCGTTCACTAAACAAGCAATCAAGCAATCGATTGAATTGGTTTAATAGTTATCGCGACTTTTTCTACCAGAATGTTGTGTTCTTGGATTGAACCCATGTCGACACTATGAGGAGAGGTGCTAGGGCTAAAGATTCTGAAATCGAAAGACTCAAAAAGTTCTGCAAGTCAGAAGACAGAACCAACAGAACCAATCGTGCTTATTTGTGTGGTGTTGTCAAGGGAAGTGTGCCCGACTTCATTGCAGGTCTGATACGTGTTTGGGATACTTGCTTTGTTTACAAATACTGACTTCAAGTTCTAAATTCAATTCCAAGTTCAGGGTAGAAGTTCAAGTTTTGATAATTAAAGGTTCTCATGTTCGTATTCAAATTTGTACATAGTTAGTAAACCTGATTATGTAATAAGTTCTCGTGTTTGTAGTGAATGAGTAAATTTGATTTTGTATGGTGAAACAATGTGTAGTGAATGAGTAAATTTGATGCAATTTGTTATAAGGCTTACTTACTTTGGATTGAACAATATGAGAATTGAAGTTTGTATTCATGCACACCAAGTGTTTGATAAATTGCTTAAGAGAATCTCAAGATTAGATATACATCAATGCTCTAAATCTATAAAATATAAAATTTATATAACATAAAAAAACGCTATATCACCGTTATACCACCGCGAGATCCGCGAATTCAAATATCGGTGAGTGACCGCTATTTGATTTTCGACCGCGTTAACTCCATAGGTGCTTCTCGACTTCTGAAGTACTCATCTAGGAATGAAGCTGAATCAATATCGGTCTTCACTAATGCTTCAAACCATATCTCCTCCTTCTTCAGAAACTACATGATGAGATTTGCCAGGTTTGATATAACCGTGGCAAAACTCTTCGGACAGGCACTGGCATCCCCACCAACAACAATTGAAAATTTTGGGCACTTGAAGGCCGGGCAGATCGTGGACAAGCCTGGGGTGTTATCTTTAATGGATTATCCAGTGACAGTGAGACTATGGTCACTAAATTCTTTGAGATTGATTACATAGGCCTCTACCCTTCAAAGTCAATTGAACAAGTGTTAGGTCTTGTAAACAACTGTTTTGTGAACACTGCGGAGGAGAAGAAGAAGGTGAAAGATTACCTTAACTGGTGGCTGCAAGTGAGATACGTCTTGAAGGAAGTATACAAGACTCACTACAAGCCATAGACTTTGGATGCACTTCACACAAAGGGGGAGATTGTTGAAGTAGATTTGTGATGAAGTGCCCAACTATCCGAAGTCCCAGATCAAGACCCCGAAGTAAAAGCATAATAGAAGACCTTGAAGTCTGCAGACTCCGAAGGGATTGTCCTGGAGGATCCGAAGACTTCCAACTGTAATACCTTTTTCAGGCACGCGTAATAGTACATTACGTGTTGCATGAATCTAGCATCCTATTGGATAGTACACTGATAGGATATTCTCTGTAATAAAGTGGTAGTATGCGTATCACTGATCATGTATAAATATCAGTGATACCATACTATGTCGATAGAGAGTAATCATCATCCCAATTGTAAAACCCTAATAGTGAAATACAAGCATTCGACACATGTTATCCAATTACTGTTGAGTTCTTTAATGTTCATTCTTATATTTAATTGTGTGTGTTGCCTATCCTTCTGATTCATATCGTTAAACACTTAGTCGATCCATCTCTTGATTGAATTCAACACCCAACAAGTGTCTGCATAAAATGAAAGGTTTTCTGCAAACCATGAACTAAATAACCTAAGTTCACATGCAACCTATGAAGATCTATGTTTTCTTACTTTGAACATGTAACTAATTCCTAAAGGCCAAACAAAAATTAACTAAAAGAATAAATCAGAAAAACTAACCTTTAGTTTTAATCTTGAAGCTAAGCAGCACAAGTGTCCTGCCTCAAATGAGATCACACCCAGGGAGCCAGAGGAGATCACGAAAATTCCAGAGAGAGAATAATAGAATGAGCACCAAATAATGAGGTCTAGGGTCCCTATTTATAGGGAAACAAGAAACCCTAGCCGTCAGCCATTTTCCGGATTATACGTACGCGCGCCACGGCCTATACATTGGCGCGCCGCGCGCCGCAATTCAACTATTGAATTTGTACGACTTTAATCCATGACTTCCTGATTAATCTAATTAATGCCACAGAAATTAATCTAATTAATTCCTGATTAATTATTAATCAATCAATATAGTTTCTAATTAATATATTATCACTTTAATATATTAACAAACCATATCTTTTATTTCTATTGATTTATTAATCCCATAATAAACCAACCTTTCTCTCTACCGAACTTTCTACTAAACCTCCAGCTATGAGGGCAACCGAAATGGACTTTGCTTCTATTAATTATGTAAATACAAATTATTAGTCATGGCTTAGACACCTAATCCAACAGTCTCCCACTTGGATAAGTCTATGACTATAATTACCAATTTAACCTCTAATTAATCAGCAAACTATAGCTTCCTAGAAACTGCTGCCGAACTCTGACCTAGTCAGTTCTGTCCATAGATAAGTGATCAGATGATCCTCCGTCCAACAAGATATTTTCAGACATGAGACATGGATTAAGATCAATCTCTGTCTGACACACTGTTTCCCGATTTCCGATTTTGCTTATGACTTTTAGACTTCTAATTGAACGAATCAATTCAGTCCTGGCTGGCCAGCGCTTCAGTCAACTTCAAAATCATCGAGTGGCCAACTTTCCCGTCTGGGTCAAGGGACGAATAAGCTTCGACTAATATGTTATATCTTTTACCCGACAAATCACTCACAACAGCACGTTTTATAACACCGAGTTATCGATGCGTTTTCGTACTATCAATGAACAACCGCCTTGCAAATTATAACTCATATCTCTCAACTTTAAGACCATAAGATATTATCGTCTCAACATTGCTCGTGATATAATCCATGAAGCAATCCATTGAGCGCGGGTTTATCCAATACTCAAATCTCCATTTCCAAGTACTCATGAACGTTGCAGCAATCTTATTGCTATGTCTAACTCCTTAGACAATCTACAAACCAATTCATGACAGTCTTCCTTCATACTTACTCCCTAAGAGTATGAACGACTGTGGATATTTGAATAATCCAATTATTCAGGAAGTAAACATGCAAAAGCGAAACATAAAATCTGACTGGCAGCTACTCCTGCTTATTACCAAGTCTCCACGAGGTAATCACCAAGTCGGATTTATCATAACTATTATCGGTTTCTTATTCTCTTTTAAACTTTCAATTCAAGCCTTTCATATCTATGTCTATGAGCTTTTCACTCTTTCTATGTATCCAAGTGTCTAACACTTATACACTTTATTGCAGATGATCCTATCGGATACTCTTCCGATGATATCTCAATTTGTCATTTTGTCATTCTCTCTCACAACTCCATTCCGGTGATGTGTACCGTGACTGCCCATGGTTCTCGGGTCTTTAGTCTACATGACTACACCCTAAGACAATTTCGAGGTGTCATGATGTGCCGGTGAACCACACGCGCTCCATCAGAAACCAATGAAATTCTTTAACCATGAAGTCCTACAGCACCACGTTCTGGTGTAAACAATTACCGATTTGAAAACCCTTTCAAATCAATCACCCTAATCATTTCCCAATGATTTCTCACGTCTGTTCAAAAATCCATTCAGTATTCTCAGCCAGGAAATATCATGAATCCAACTTACAATGCTCTAAGCATTAAGTCATCAGGATATGTTCATAACACTTCTGATTTGTCCAAGAGGCTCGAGGAACCTGATGTAATCTCATTCCAAGCCCTTTCGAAATCCTAAGATTACCAATAATCCTTGTGTCATGATTTCCGGAAACCATTTCCTTTCAGGGACTCTTTCTTATGCATCTTGAATCCCATCAAGATCATATTCTCAACGGCTAAGTCAATACTGTCAGTCTCATCTATCTGATAGATGTCTATGAACTACGTGAGCATGCTGCACCTTCTTTGTTTCTTTCATGCCAATTCATTACACTTTGCAATGACAGGAAACTCCATTCCTGGGGTTATGCATCTTGAATCTCATCAAGATCATATTGGCAGAATTCTGATCTATCTAATAGATGTTCACAACCACCTGAGTATGTTGTATCTCTTAAAGTCTTTCATAGCGAACCGTTTCTTAACACCAAGTCATTACACTTTGTAATGATAAGAGACGTTTCCTAGAACCATTATGTAACCCACATACAATGATAGCAGACAACAACAATACTCCCACTGGCTTTGACACCGTTATATGACTCTTTCGGACTATTCACAAAATCCAGAACTTATGGCACATTTTGCGAAACCGAAATCCAAACCTTTCCGACATATTAAAGGAAATCTTTCAGGCTATTCACAAAATCCAAACCTTTTGGCCTATTTTGAGAATCCGAATATCCTTTCTTGCGAGATGCCCATGGGACGAATCCCGGGGCCATGTACCTTTTGTAATGGCATGCTCTATGTGAGTCCCTATTAGTGTGCTGGTAAACCACACACGCTCCACTAACGACTCACACTATGCCACGCAAAATCTTCTAGGATTACATCTTCTATTGAGAGTGCTTCTCTCAGAATTAGTTGCTTGACTCCAAGTGATGACTCATTCAACCAGATGTTCTGTAAGTAAATTTCTATGTTCCCTTCATTGATGATTCAATTACTCCCACCGGTTCCTAGACCAGTTGTAAAGATCAATCAAACTGTCACATAGACTGTGTCTCGAGGTAAGGTTCTCTTATTTGGCAGCAACCAGGCTCACCAATGCTTCCAGCAGTCGGATTACTTATCCGTACCATCTTAAGTGTTTTACCACTACTCGGTATATTACCCAGATCATAACTCCTTATGACGGTGACAATAACTACTGGTTAAGCAAAGAGAGGGTATGTCATGTTTAACAGGAATCTAATTCCTGGTCAAGTCCTAGTGGTGACTAAAGGTTCTTTCACTTGGCTAAGCCCTGAACTCATTCAGAATTATTCTAACTCCCACTGTTTCCTTAGAACTTGAGTTCTTTCTAAAAGTACTCTTCTTTCAAAGGATAACCAGAGTGGCCAATGAAATGACATTGCTGATCAGTTTCAGGCTTGTCATGAGATTCAGACAAATGCTACATGACCCTGGACTTTCTATGTACTAGTGGGATGATCCCAGCTTTACATTTCAGACAGTGTCAACATAACCTACTTAGTCTAAGATGTGGTCGGAATATGGCTTCTGCGGTCTGACTGGTTGAATATTCAATTTATTGAAATATTAGTCGGAAATGTATCCAATGTATCTTATACACCGATGATCAAAACTATTTCGATCAATGCTCCATCATCTTCCCTAAGACACATTATAACCATTAGTGTTCTTGGAAGAGGATAAACTGTGAAACATTTTCTCAGTCTATGTTGTTACTCAGGTTCTGTTGATCTTATGCTTCCTTTGAAATCTTTGAACACTTCAAGGTTCCAATCAATCGCTTATTCCGATAAACGAAGCCATATTTGTCAAACCATTTGGCAAATATCATGAAGCATAACTAATCGTATTCTGTTCGAAGATTCGAGCAATACACAATAACTTATGTGTCTGTTGCATAAAATATCAAGGTCTTTTACATCCTTATGTAAATTTATGACTTTGTTATTATTGTTCAAGGCATGCAATCATCACCTGACTCCAAGTCAACTGATTCCAAAATCCTATCCATTGGATCTTTGGGTAATTCATTTCTTGCTACAATTAATTTTATTAAGCATTCAATTCATCATGCGACTCTAAGTCACATGATTCCAAAGTCCTGTCCAACTAGACCTTTGGATGAAGTGATTATCATAAAACTCACTTTAACAATCATAAACAACACAATTTATAAATCCAATCCCATTGGATGTATCAACATTCAAGTTATTACTATTTACGTCATCAACACATTCACACAACATTTCGAGGACAATTAAAACAATCATGTTTCAAAAAAATATTTCATTAAACCACAATTATCATCAGAACAATGTACAATGCGAATCTATGTTAAATGTATCTATAAACCAATAACAAGAACAAATATCTAGCTTAACTCCAAAAATGCACGAGCTCCATATCCAATCTGAATGTTCTCCTGTGCGACAACATCCCGCATCCTACAGAGTCCGTGCATACAGAGGAAATGTGAGAAACACATCCTGTATCAAGGAAATGAGGATCATGTATTCTGAGTTTTAAGATATTACTGAGTTTGCCAAACGGTTTGGCTTTAGAGCATTTTTCCAATCTTTCTGTGACTGTGTCCCACCTTATGGATTCCCAGTTTGAAACATCGAACAATCGGTCCAGACGATCCGGATCATTTCTTGATGCACCTTAAAACTGGACTCAATCCTGAAGCAGCTGAATCATTAGAACTATGCTTCACCATGAATGACTCATACACAGTCTACATCGAATGCATTTCTACGATTGTCTTATCTGGTTACCCTTCCTATTCATCTGGATGAACAGATCAGCGAGTCGAGCTAATGCTTAACTCCCGATCGTAAGGGGAGACCAGTTTTATACTGTTTGCCTATGTATCCCTCAAACTTGGGAACATGCAAGCTAGTGCTACTTCCTTCATGCTTGTAACTTCAAGCTCTTTGAATATCCTAGTTCGTTCCCTTTTTCCAACCAGTTCTCGGAACCTTTCCTCAACTAGTTGTGCCAACTTATCTGACCCTAGGAATTCTAAATCCCTGCGGAACTCGGGGTCAATGATCAATAGCATAAGGAAACGAACTTCCTTGGACTCAATAGTCAAGGAGTCATGCTCATCACAAGCTTCTGTGTGATTCCATGTTTGGGAGCGGAGACTCAGTCAGATATGGTTCGCCAGCAAAACTAAGAACTATTCTCTAATTGCAAAACCATATCACACAGTCAAGGCCAGTCAGCCTTACCATATTTTAACAGGTGCTTTCTGAAGCTCTCAGAAATGGGTGAAGGAGGAGAAGGAAGAGAATGACATTCATTTTCTTCAGACATATATAAAATTTGAATTTATTCGTTTAATTAATCCTTTTAAATAATTACCCAATATATATTATTTAACAAGGCTAGGATCCAAAATACCCCAACTATGCTGTGAAGAGGGATGCCGTAGTCACAACACAGTGGTCATTAAGGTAGATAACTTTTATCAATTTCAGTCTTATGAAATTCCTAGATCTGTGAGATTCATTGAACTGTTCAATAGCATGTTTAATCTCAGATATGCCCCACCGTTTGTGACTGGGATGCCGAGGATCACAAACCGGGTGTGAATAACCATGCAAATTAGCTTGGTACTCTCGGGGTCCATTATCATCTCAAATTGATGTGCCGGTTAACCACACACGCTCCATCAACAATGATAACACCCGAGAAACCCATTGTCACTCTTTATGAACCCCCATTGGTGTGCCGGTAACCCACACACGCTCCACCAACGTTTTATAAAGTGCAATGTGCAATTTCATGGGTTAGCATCAAATTCACATTTTTTCTAAAGTAACTAGATTGGGAATTCTTGTACGGGTTCTAGTACTTTGATCATTATACTTTTAATGATTAAGCGGTCCTATCAAAACTGTTCGGCTAACGACCCTCCACTGATCAGGCGAGCGGTGGGTGAGAGTGAATACCCATTAGACCGCCATTTTATAGGCAGTCTCCTTATACCTACTTTATAGACCAGCTTCGTGAATGAGGCCTACTAATGATTTGACTAACCAATTTATCTTATACATATAGTATTAACCTTTAATAATATATATAAGATGTATTTTAAATCTTTTAAAATATTCCTGGTTTATCTTTTAATTTCCTGAAATTTAACTATTAAATTTCAAATTAAATTAAACCTTTAATTTGATTTAATTTATCTTTTAATTAAACTATTAATTAAATTAATTAAATCTAGATATTTTAAACCTTTTAAAATATTTTAGGATTTATCCTTTAATTTTCGAAATTTAACCATTAATTAAATTAAATCCCTTGAATTATCTTTTAATTAAACAATTAATTAAATTAATTCAAATGTAGATAGGTTTTTCCAAATTAATCAAATCAATTTAAACCTATCTTAAACCCCTAATTATCGAATTCATAACAAACTGGGTTTAAGGTTATCCATTTAATTAACCAATTAAAGTTACCGAAAATAGAAAACCTCCTAAAACCCTAACCAGGAAAATCGAAAAAGAAGGAGGGAGGGGCTAGGGTTTCAAAAACCCTAAACCCTAAAATCGAAATTAGGCCCAAAAAGATTTATAAACAATAAACCCTAATTAGAAAAACTATTACAGCCATTCAATAAGAAAACAACCATTTGCTCTGATACCACTGAAAGGTTTTCTGCAAACCATGAACTAAATAACCTAAGTTCACATGCAACCTATGAAGATCTATGTTTTCTTACTTTGAACATGTAACTAATTCCTAAAGGCCAAACAAAAATTAACTAAAAGAATAAATCAGAAAAACTAACCTTTAGTTTTAATCTTGAAGCTAAGCAGCACAAGTGTCCTGCCTCAAATGAGATCACACCCAGGGAGCCAGAGGAAGATCACGAAAATTCCAGAGAGAGAATAATAGAATGAGCACCAAATAATGAGGTCTAGGGGTCCCTATTTATAGGGAAACAAGAAACCCTAGCCGTCAGCCATTTTCCGGATTATACATACGCGCGCCACTACCTATACATTGGCGCGCCGCGCACCGCAATTCAACTATTGAATTTGTACGACTTTAATCCCTGACTTCCTGATTAATCTAATTAATGCCACAGAAATTAATCTAATTAATTCCTGATTAATTATTAATCAATCAATATAGTTTCTAATTAATATATTATCACTTTAATATATTAACAAACCATATCTTTTATTTCTATTGATTTATTAATCCCATAATAAACCAACCTTTCTCTCTACCGAACTTTCTACCAAACCTCCAGCTATGAGGGCAACCCAAATAGGCTTTGTTTCTATTAATTATGTAAATACAAATTATTAGTCATGGCTTAGACACCTAATCCAACATAAAATTCCTGTCAATTCAAATTTTAAGCAAGAACAAAGAAGTTTGTGATCCGATTTAAAAAGTTTAACCTGTAAAAAAATTAATAAACAATCAATATAATTTAAGTAAAATAAGTAATATAATTGTAATGTCATTATAATAAATAATTTACCTCAAATTGGCCATGATACTTTGGATCTTTGGTTTTATCTTGTATAGTAAATCTTTTCCATTCTTCTTATTCTTCTAATCTTGTTGACATGCAGCTAGCCATTGAGGCGACAATCTCTAGTTGAATATAAAAAAAACATTTCTTGTGAACAATTCAGCTGCTTCAACTTCAATGTTCAATCCAGTTATAAAATCTGGTTTTGTATACCTTGAATCATGATCATTTTTTCTCTGAATGCATCTTTGTCCTTCTAATGCAGTGTCAAAATGACTAGAAAATTCAATCAAATGCAAATATCAGTTAGAGAGTAGCCCATAGAAATAACTTTCAGCTTCAGATCTTGATGTAGTTCTCATCCATCATGAGAAAGAGCATTCTTTGAAGTAAGCTGGGATCCATAGATCTCTGATTTTATACATCTCGTTAAACCATTTGTTTCCATTTAAGTCAAACTTATCCATTATGTTTCTCCATCTTGATTCAAATTCTTCTTTGTGTATTGTTTCATTCTAAATGAGATTATTTATGCGTTTTAGAACATCTGTTTTTGCCATTGTACTTCCCAGCTGTATATATATATGTATATATATATATAACATTATTTGTCAAAGTACATAAAAAAGCATCTTAAAATATTATACTAACCTTTTTAGTAAATGTTTGAGAAATATGCCACATACACAATCTATGTCTTGCACTCTTGAATACTGCCGGTGCTGCTTGTAAAATTGCAGGGTCTTGATATGTGACAATTACATTTGGCTCGTTCATAAATGCTTTTTTGAAAGCATGTAACAACCATGTGTAAGATTCGATGCTTTCACTTGAAAGTAACCCAGCTCCAAAAGTTATACATCATTTATGATTATCTATACTAGTAAATGGTATAAAGATCATCCTATATCTTTATCACAAAGAAGGAAAATAAAGTTTTATATATCAAAAATAAGATTCAAAACAATTAGTAAATTAAAGATTCACTTACACTTTGAATTTTTGGATTCAAACACATATGATCCAACATATAATGATCCAATAGAGGTCATAAACAACATGACGATTCAAACTAAATGATTCGAAGATGTATGATGCAACCTAGAATGATCCAATACATGTTATCAGCAATATGATGATTCAAACTAAATGATTCAAGTATGTGTGATCCAACATATAATAATCCAATACAAGTTATGAACAACATGTCAATTCAAACTAAATGATTCAAAAATTCCAACCTAGAATGATGCAATACAAGTTATTCAGAATATGACCATTCAAACTAATTGATTCAAGTATGTATGATCCAACCTAGAATGATCCAATACATGTTATCAACAATATGACGATTCAAACTAAATGATTCAAGTATGTATGATCCAACATATAATGATCCAAATACAAGTTATGAACAATATGTCGATTCAAACTAAATGATTCAAACATCTATGGCCCAACATATAATGATCCAATAGAGGTCATCAACAACATAACAATTCAAACTAAATGATTCAAAGAAGTATGATGCAACCTAGAATGATCCAATACATGTTATCAACAATATGACGATTCAAACTAAATGATTCAAGTGTGTATGATCCAACATATAACGATCCGATACAAGTTATGAACAATATGTCAATTCAAACTAAGTGATTCAAACATGTATGATCCAATACATGTTATAAACAATATGACGATGCAAACTAAATGATTCAAAGATATTGTTGATAGCATGTATTGTATCATTTATGTGGTAGTATATGATTTTTTTTCATATAGTTAATGATTCACAAACAAATGATTGAAAAATAACTTACTTGTTTTTTCAGTAAGTGGCATCATAACCAATAACATCTCCAAATGCAAGATAGTTTCGTTTTGCTTCTTCATCTGCCCAGAACAATCCAGTTAATTCTCCATTGCTTCCAACACTATAGTCAAATGAAAATTCTTGTAAATATTTGTAAGACCCATTCCGCCGAGTCGCGGCCCGGAAGAGTCCGCGGCGCGGCTTTTGGAAGAATCTAGAATCGCGTAGGATTTGTACGCGCGGCGCGGTTCTAAAGAACCCGCGACGCGGTGCGCCTCTAAAGTGAAAAACCCTAATTCGGATTTAAACGCCTATATAAAGGGACCCAGCCCTAGGGTTCGTGTTTTTGGGAGTTTTCTGGAGCAGAGGCGTCCGGTTTCAGCAGAGACTCTTTGGTTCCAAGGCTTTGGAGGTTTGAAGGAAGGAGATCCAACGCGGGAGAAGGTTTAGGACGGCTCGTGGGCATCACTCCGTCCTTCAGAAGTAAGGTAAGAAGATTTACTCTTCTGACTTTCCTTTTTATCCCGTCATATGGTGTTACCAGTTGGTTTGTAGCTTTAGACGATTTGTAGCACTTAGGGTTTGAACCAAGGACATGCATGGACTTGCATGTCCATAAGGAAGTGACCTTAGGGTAGTTTCTGATCCCAGGAAGGGTGTAGAAAGGAACCCTAGCCGATTGATGTACTGTTAATCGCTGAAAAACATTTTGGAATGTTACGAGCCGCGACGCGGACTGGCTAAGTCAGCGGCGCGGACTCGGCTGAAACCCCGTAATTGTGCAATGGTAGCCGCGGTGCGTAGGGCGAGGAGCCACGCCGCGGCGAGCGACTGTTTGACCAGAAATTTAGTTTTGACCACGGTTTGATGGCAAATAGTGAGTCTAACATTTAGACAGGTCTGTAATAGCCTAGTCAGTAATGGATATGTTGTATATGTGTGGGATTTAGGTGTGTGGACGAGCTAAGTGGGGATATTAGAGAATATCTGTGCGGTTTCGAATCCGGTGAGTATCCTCACCTTACTATATGATGTTGCATGTTAGGCATCTTGTGTGTTATTTACAGTTATATGATTTGCTCTATATCTGTGGTTATTTGTTGTTGGGCTCAGTACTGACGCGTGTCCCCTCGTAGCTGTTGTATGGCGAGTTGGACTATTGCCTAGTCCCATAGCTGTTGTATGATGGGCTGGGCCATAACCGGGAACCCATAGCTGTTGTATGATGGGTAGAACCTTCCCGTGTCCATAGGTGTTGTATGATGGACGCCCGTAGCTGTTGTATGGCGGGTAGGGTCGGGTCGTTCTCGAGGACGGGTTGTTTAATGTGTGGGCATGTATGGTAACTTGTGGACTCACTAAGCTTTAAGCTTACCCGTTGATTTTATAACATTTCAGGTAATTCAAAGGACAAAGGGAAGGGCAAGGTTTGACGGCAGCGCATCGCATTCAAGAGATTGATGTCAATGAACTATATTAGTAATTTCAAATGTTTCCGCTGTTGGTTTAAGTAATATGTCGAACAGTTTTATGTTTTTGGAATAAATGTTTTATTGAAACTTTGGTAATAAATGATTTTTAAAAGTTTTGAAATGTGGGGTGTTACAAATTGGTATCAGAGCCAGGTTTGAGGAATTTGGATGAACTGTATTGGGAATCCAAACTCAAACTTAGGACTGAGCGATTTTGTTAAGAAAATGTTTTTGGAAGGTTAAATTAAAGTAAAAGAAGATGCGATGCGAACCGTCAGCCGAGCTCAAGTAAGTTTTGTGATTCCCAATTACCCATGCCAAGTTTGTGTTATGTGACAAAATGTATTGTGCTAGGATGTAAAGCTGCCTGGATAATATACTCTGTAGACTGTTTTTGTACCATATGTGCTGCTTTGGAATTTTATGCTACTGTCGTTAGGTTGCTTAGTGAATGATGGTAGGTTATATACAATTAGGGTAAGATAGCCTAAGAATTCTTGGTCTGGCCTTACTGGCTGTTCCTTGTTTGGTTGTGACTTTAGGGTAGATCAGTTATTCAAACGTCTATCTTATTCCTGATTGTGTACGGATGTGCGTCCGTGAGGTGACTCGACGACATTAGCAATAGTTCTCTTAGGCACGTGTGAGATGGAGAGTTAGATCAAAAGATTAGGCACCACGGTGCATGACTACATGAGTCAAAGGAAATGGTTTAGTGCGTGTGACGTTTTAGGAGGATGATTGACGAACTTGGAACAAGGGCGAATAGGTGTGGAAGGTAGTACCAGGCCAGTATTACCGAAAGCACAGGATTCACGCTTGAGTCAAGAGTAGTCAAACAAAGTCCTAAAAAGTCAAGTAGTTGGATAGATAGGAGTGACCCGAGTATTGATATTAGAAACTGTTGCGCATTTCAGAATGGCAGTCACTCGAAGTAACGGTGGACCATATGCGGGTGCCTCAAGTGGGGGAGGACCGACTGATGAGAATCTCCGTAACCTGATAGCGGAGGAGGTTTCGCGAGAGGTGTTGGCTGCGATACCTCAGTTCTTTGGTACGATTAAGGCTGAGTTATGGGCAATGCTCGAGGAACGACTGGCTACTCAGGGCACATCACGTGCTAGGGATGCAAGTTATAAGGACTTTTCGGCTTGTTCGCCTCCGATGTTCGATGGGGGCAGGGATCCGATTGTTAGCATGCGGTGGATTTCCGCAGTGGAGGGTGCTTTCCGCACATGTTCCTGTCATGAGAACTCCAAGGTAACGTTTGCGGCGAATCTTTTAAGAGAGGGTGCGAAAGATTGGTGGGAGATACGAACAAAAGATCTCACTCCTGCTCAGTTGGATGCCATTACATGGCCGCAGTTTAAGGAACAGTTCAAATTGGAGTATGTTCCACAGGTGGAAATGGAACGCTTGGCGCAGGAATACCTAAATCTGACCCAGACTACTGAGACGGTGACGGAAATCACCAAGAAGTTTAATGAACGGGCACTCTTCTGTCCAGAGTTTGCGGCAACCGAGCGCATGAGGATGACCCGATACTTGGCAATGCTTCGCACAGACATTCGGGAATTTGTGTCTGCTGCTAGGCACCAAACTCTTACTGATATGATAGCGGCCGCTCGGGCCCGAGAGTTGGAACTCGAAACCCAACAAAAGCAGAAGCGTTCGGCGCCTGCTCAGACTCAGCAGGTGTCGAAGAAATTTCGAGGGTCAGATCAGGGAAAGCAAGGGCAAAGGAGCCAGGGTAAGTGTGGTAAATGTGGAAGGAATCATGAGGGGCGTTGCTGGGTGCTAATATGCCATAAGTGTGGAAAGGAGGGCCACTATGCTAAAGATTGTCGGCAAGAGGTCAAGATTTGTTTTAATTGTAATCAGGTAGGCCACTTCAAGGCCCAATGTCCCCGTCTGACTCAGGGAGTGGTTCAGAATCCGGCACCCACTACACTCCAGATTACCGATGGTAGGCAGGGGAAAGGGGAAGCCCCTAAGACCAAGGGTCGAGCATTCGACATGACCGCCGAGGAGGCACAGGATGTGCCCGACGTCGTCACGGGTACTCTTTCTTTACTTGCCTCGTGTTTGTGGTGTGTGTAATTAATATGTCTATTATGCTTTGATTAGGAACATTCTTAGTCAACTCTACGCCTACCTTTGCACTATTTGATTCGGGTGCTAGTCATTCTTTTGTGTCTGCCGCGTTGGGAAAGAGTTTCGGTATTACTTTAGGAACTCTTCATCAGCCGTTAGAAGTGGAAATTGCGGATGATAAAACCGTGCAAGCGACTAGTGTTTATCGCGGATGCGAAGTCACGATTCAAGGAATAAAATTTCCGATCGATCTCATCCCTATACCGTTGAGTGACTCCCGAGTCATCATCGGTATGGATTGGATGGGTCAGCATGAATCATGGATCGATTGTAAGAGCAAGCGAGTGTGGATTCAAACCCCAAGTGGGGGAGAGCTGGTTGTGCAGGGCGAGAGAAAGAATCGAGGTGCAATTTTCTGTTCAGCGGCTAGGGCACGCAGACATTTTCAGCATGGAGGTTCGGGATTTGTGGCTTATGTTGTAGACACACGAGAAAGGAAGCCACAGCAGAAAGCAGTTGATATACCAGTGGTTCGGGATTTTCCTAATGTTTTTCCCGAGGACCTGCCTGGCGTGCCGCCAGAGAGACAGGTGGAATTTAAGATCGACTTAACTCCCGGTGCAGCTCCGATAGCTAAAGCACCGTATCGTCTTGCGCCTCCGGAGATGCTGGAGTTGTCTATTCAACTTCGAGAATTATTAGATAAGGGATTTATTCTACCCAGTTGCTCGCCGTGGGGAGCGCCTATTTTGTTTGTTAAGAAGAAGGATGGTTCCAATAGGATGTGCATAGATTATCGTGAGTTGAATATGCTTACGGTGAAGAATCGGTATCCATTGCCTCGCATCGACGACTTATTCGACCAACCGCAGGGCGCTTTGTGGTTTTCAAAAATTGATTTGCGGTCAGGTTACCATCAAATGCGAGTACGGGAGGAAGACATCCCGAAAACGGCTTTTCGGACGAGGTACGGCCACTTCGAGTTTGTAGTGACGCCGTTTGGACTGACCAATGCCCCTGCAGCTTTTATGGACTTAATGAATCGGGTGTGTCGACCGATGTTGGATCGGTCGGTTATAGTTTTCATTGACGACATCTTAGTCTACTCTCGGAGCAGGGAACAACATGAACAACACTTAAAGGAAGTATTAGAGACCTTAAGGAAGGAGAAGCTTTATGCAAAATTATCCAAGTGTGACTTTTGGCTACGGGAGGTTCAGTTTTTGGGTCACATTGTAAATGAGCAAGGAATCATGGTAGACCCGGCTAAGGTGGAGGCCGTGATGCGGTGGGAGGTTCCGAAGACTCCCTCGGAGATTAGAAGTTTCTTGGGTCTGGCTGGTTATTATCGTCGTTTCATCCAAGACTTCTCAAAGGTTGCAGTACCTTTGACTCGGCTAACTAAGAAAAATGCTGCTTTTCGGTGGGGTGAGGAGCAGCAGCAAGCTTTTGAGACTTTGCGACGGAAATTGTGTGAAGCTCCGGTTTTGACTTTGCCTGAGGGCATGGAGGATATGGTAGTTTATTGCGATGCATCAATCTTGGGATTGGGGGCAGTCTTGATGCAACGAGGCAGGGTGATTGCTTACACCTCGCGACAGTTGAAGCCCCATGAAGCTAACTACCCTACTCATGATTTGGAATTGGGAGTGGTGGTCTTCGCTCTCAAGATTTGGAGACACTATTTGTATGGAGTGAAGTGCACCATCTTCACGGACCACAAGAGTTTGAAGTACCTGATGGATCAGGCAAACCTCAATATGAGACAGAGAAGATGGTTGGATGTATTAAAAGACTATGATTGTGAGATACACTACCACCCTGGAAAGGCCAATGTGGTAGCGGATGCGTTAAGTCGTAAAGCTTCGAGTGCACCCCTTCGGGGCGTTTGTCTAAGGATGACAATTGTGACACCGCTGCTTGAGCTGATTAGGAAAGCCCGGGTGGAAGCAAGCAAGAGCGAGAGTCAGAAAAGTGAGAGGATTGTGGGTCAGTTGGCAGCCATGGTCAAAGATAGTAGGGATTTGTTGACTTGCCATGAGAGAATTTGGGTACCGAAGCTGGGCGGGGTTCGTCAAACCCTACTGGAGGAGGCACATAAATCCAGGTTCTCTATCCACCCTGGAGCAACTAAAATGTATAGGGATCTGCACGAATATTATTGGTGGCCAGGCATGAAAAGGGAAGTAGCTTGGTTTGTCGAAAGATGCATGACCTGTCGTAAGGTCAAGGCCGAGCACCAACGGCCTCATGGTAAGTTGCAGCCTCTTGAGATCCCAGAATGGAAATGGGAGCATATCACGAGGGATTTCATCACGAAGTTGCCAAGAACCCCTCGACATATGGACACTATTTGGGTTATCGTGGATAGGTTGACCAAAAGTGCTCATTTCCTCCCCATCCAAGAGACTTACTCTGCAAAGGAATTGGCTAAGGTCTTCATAGATGAGATTATCTCTCGGCATGGTATACCGGTCTCGGTGATATCCGACCGGGATGTCCGGTTTACGTCTAGGTTTTGGAAGAAGTTTCATGAGGAATTAGGCACTCGCCTTCCTTTCAGCACATCATATCATCCTCAGACGGATGGGCAGAGTGAAAGGACGATTCAAACGCTGGAGGATATGCTTAGGGCATGTGTCATCGATTTTGGCAGGAGTTGGGATTCCCATCTCCCTTTAGCTTAGTTTTCTTACAATAACAGTTATCACGCGAGCATTGGCAGAGCTCCCTTTGAAATGTTATATGGAAGAAAATGTCGGACACCTATTTGCTGGGGCGAGGTTGGCCAACAGGTATTGGGTAGTACAGAGGTGGTGCTCAAGACAACTGAGTTAATTCAGAAGGTTCGGGAGAGATTGTTAACCGCTCAAAGCCGACAGAAAAGTTATGCGGATAGGCGACGGTCCGATCTTGAGTTTCAAGTTGGGGATTATGTTCTTCTAAAAGTGTCGCCTTGGAAGGGAGTTATTCGTTTTAGGAAGCGAGGAAAGCTTGGCCCTAGGTACATTGGACCATATCGAATTGTCGCCCGTGTAGGTGAGGTAGCTTACCGGTTGGAGCTGCCCGAACAGCTTAGTCAGATTCACGACACGTTTCACGTTTCGCAGCTCAGAAAGTGCGTGACTGAGGAATCCACAATAGCACCTTTGGAGGATATTCAATTAGATGAACGTCTAAATTATGTGGAGCGACCAATTGCCATCATTGAAAAGAAGATAAAGACTTTGCGGAATAAAACAATAGGATTAGTGAAGGTTCAGTGGCAGCATCGAAAAGGGTCCGAATGGACTTGGGAACCGGAGGAGGAAATGCGGAGGCATTATCCAGAATTATTTACCGGTACGGATTTCGAGGACGAAATCCAGTTAAGTGGGGGAGAATTGTAAGACCCGTTCCGCCGAGTCGGGCCCGGAAGAGTCCGCGGCGCGGCTTTTGGAAGAATCTAGAATCGTGTAGGATTTGTACGCGCGGCGCGGTTCTAAAGAACCCGCGACGCTGTAACATCCCAAAATTTTTGAGTAAATTTAAAAAATTTTAAACGAAAACTTCAATATAAGAAAAGCCACTTAATTAATTTTCATAAAATTCCATAACTTATAAGTTTAATGAAAACACCCCAGGATTAACAGAAGTTAACGAAATCACAATATAGCGGAATATTAATTCAAAAATAGTCCTCCAATAAAGCAGCACAGTGTATACACGTCACGCCTTGCCATCCATTGTACCTGATGTACCTGAAACAGTAGTTTATATAGGGAAAGGGTAAGCACGGAGCTTAGTGAGTTCCTCAAAATACCATACGATCCATCACATAACATACAACACACAATAACCATTCATATGTCTGTGAGACTCACGGGCTATCCCTGTTCCGCCTGAAGACTCACGGGCAGTTCCCGTTCTGTCTTATCGCTCGCAGGCTTTTCCCGTTCCGTCTAATGACTCGCAGGCTATTCCCGTTCCGCCTATTGGCTCGCGGGCTATCCCGTTCCGTCCACAAACAATCATTATCATAGCAATAATTCATAAAATTATCATAACAGGTAATATCACCTTAGTCTAACATATCTTCCTTCCTACGCATGCAATATCACCTATAGTATAGTGAGAAGACTCACCTGATTGTAGTTGACTATATCGTTTATCTTTCTCGCCTTTGTATTTCCTTTCAACTTTAACTGTTAACATAATAATAAATCTATCATTTCTTAATCCTTAACTATATTATAGTCGCATCATTAAACCCTTCAATAATTCCGATATGATACTCCATGATTTATCAAGTAAAGAACGGCCAGGTAGAAGATTAGATGGGGTGGCAGGATCCTTTCAGCATTTTAGCCTTTCGGAAAATCCAACAACCAGATCCCAAGTAATCGGCCTAGTCACCGTCCTCGTAAGTAAATCAATCGGTATTATTTTCGGAAATTACGAATTGTTATAATAACGACATTTTAAGGTTTTTGTTTACTTTTGTTAGAAATTAGTATAATATAACATATGTTATACTTATTAAATATTCTATTTCTTAACAAAAACTATTTTACAATACCTAATTAAGCTATAGAAAGGGTTGTAGTTACCTTATGACCAGTCGTCGAGATCTATAACTCCTTCGTTAGGCTTTTAAGCTTCCTTCCGCTCACTTGCTTACACTCTAGTGCTTAGAAACCTCTATATATTGGATTGAGATTTAGTTGTGTGGTTTATGAGATGTTTTGAGGGGTATTTATACTTGAATTCTTGAATAAAAAAATGCATGACACTTTTGACAAAAGATTTTAATAATATAACTTCGTTGAAATTAATACCTTCTAGAATCAGTCTGTTCAAGACTAGTTTAGCCGACTTTAAACCCATGAAATGCACGTTTTTATTTGATATTCCAGAAATTTATCTCAATACCTTTCCAGGGATGTATTTTACGTATTTATACGATTTTTCTATGATTTATTATGAATTTTTGAAAACAGACTATCTAATCTGTCAATTCCGAACTAATCAGTAAAGATTGCATTTTTACCATAGATAATGTCATTTTCAAGCTTACTATTATTTTTGGTAATTGTACTAGACTCAATTTGTAAACTTTGTGCACTGGTTTGAGGTCCAAACGATTTTTCTAGAATTAATTATGATTTTTCTAAAACGACACAAAATGCTGATTTTCATATGAAATTGTAACTAAAGTTTTTCTTAGCTTTATAACCACCAATGATCATATAATTCCTAACACTCTTATTTTAAGTATATGTTATAATTAGGATACGGGTCTTACAATTCTCCCCCACTTATTTGGATTTCGTCCCGAAATCCGCGTTCTCGAACGCCTCTATGTATTTCCTATCGAGTCCTTGTGTCCTTCAAAAATCCTCCTCGTCTTATTGCCGAAACTTTACAAGATTTAATTATCTTTCCCTTTCAACATTCACATACCTCTGTAATAATGCTTAAGGTCCTATTATTCTCATTCACTCCATACTTCTTTTCTTCTAATTACTCTAGATGTACAAAAAAAACTCTAACTGTTTCTCACAGTCCCACACATCGACTTGACCGGCTACTATCTACAGTACATATTTAGTACTTTCTAATCTACCTATATACATAGTTAACCTAGTTAACTTGCAACACCTAATTTTAACACTATTTCGTATTTATATGAATTCGTCATATTTCAACACACATTTGCCTCAATTCAACATTTCTTTTAAATACTTTTTGGCTAAATAAGTCTATTTTTGTAAAATCTCCAAATTTTTGTGTTTCACCGAAATATAAAATTTACATCATCTTTTGTAAATTTTTTTTTTTTTTGGAGTACTGAACACTCTTTAAACTATTTCCATTATATAGAGACATAAAATTTTGTTTTATTTCAAAAGTCTCTTTATTATCTCGTTCTCACCAGAGTCAAGCAGGGAATTTTGAAAAAATGTCACTTGGGGTAGTGAAAAGTCGCATCTACTGTAGTTAGTTTGAATTTCGGTAATTAAAACGTGAGGTGTCCTTTCAGTTCCGTGTGTCCTTTCGGTTCCAGCTGCAAGATACTATATATACAGGTATGTAGTATCATTCATTTTCAGTCTCATCCTCTCTTATCACTAGTTTGTTCGTAAAAGAACTCATATTTAAAGTCGAGTCATGGAAAACAAATCTTCAATGGGCGATCTGTCGAACCCTGGACCTGGTTTTCCGCAAGGAGAGGGTACTTCAAACCAAGCATTCTTAATAGAGTTCGGTGACTCTAACATTCTAGACATCTATCGTCCATATTTCGTTTATCTTTTAATGTTTTATTTGATTCTGAATTATGTTACAGTCTTCCAGATATACTACCAATAGAGCAACTCCACGGTGAGCCAGAAATTTTTCCTGAGCTGAACATTAACTCAGAAAATCCGATGCATGCATCTTTAGACTTTGTACTTGATCATCCATACCTTCTACCAGGTTAAATTCTTTTAAATGATTGCTTCTATGAGTATTCAATTTTGTTTTATCATCTGAAAATTGTTATTTGTAGACCCATTTGTGGATGATCTATCCGATTACAATCCATTCATAGACGTACCCTCAATGAGCAGTGAGATCATCCCCATGAATCAAGGATTCATGGCTGACATTCAAAATGACAATCAATTACAGACGATTGATAACATCAATATTGATATGAATCCCGAGTTTGGGGTTGGTTTTCAATACCAAAATCACCTTCAGGTGATTCAAAGGAACCTAGAAGGATTTCAGAATCCTGAGATTTTATTGAAAACCAACAATTATTACCGATAGAGGCCACTAATTTTGATGAATCAATGTCCATCTTTGGGTCAGAAAATCAGGATCATGTTCAAATGATCCAGAATGATAACAATACAATTGGATTTGAACCTTCTAGTTAAGAAAACATAGCAGGTGGCAGTGGAAGAGGTTTCAGACATTTATTAAGTAGGGAAATAATAGCTGAACACTTTAACGAACCAATTGAGAAAGCTGCGAATGAACTCAACATTGGAACGACACAATTAAAAAAATGCTGTAGAGAATTAGGTATCAATCATTGGCCCCAACGACAACTTACGAGTTTGCAAACCCTTATTGATCGTGCTGAGGTAAAGAACTACATTTTTTTTAATTCCTTTATATCATAAGGTTGAAATTACTAAAGTTATTTGTGCCACAGGAATTTGGTAATGAATTTATTGAGGCAACAGAATTATCAGGAGATTTAATACCCAACCTAAAAAAAGAAAAAGAAGTGATAATTGAAGGGTCACAATCGGGTCTAACAGACGGCACAAAGAAGCTAATACAAGCTGCTCATAAGGTTGTATTTAGGAAAAGAAAAATTCAGGAAAAGGGGGAAACTTCATCAAGAACTCATACACAGCAGCAATCTCTGCCATCTAATTCTGGTATGAGTAGTATTAACCCTGGTTTACTTGAGTCTTCGAGTGAGGAGAATTTTTGAGGCTTTGTAGGTGACCTAGCCTGGTTTCCTCCTTCTTATAGCTACCCCCAACTGGTTCCGAATTAGAGCCCTTCCTCATCACTGCCCTACTTACACAGGCCCCAAATGAGTCAATATTTAGCCCCTAATCATGGGGTTACAGGTTCCAACCCTATCGAGACCCGATACCTTGGAGCTCCTCCTCCAATAACTGAAACCATACCACTTCCAAATCCTCGAGAGGTACAAGTCAACCTAATGATGACAAAGAGTGGAGTGTAGAAGATATTCTCTCGCTTCTTTCTGATTCTCCAGTTTAGTAGTTCTGTAAACTTTTCTTAATGTATTAATATAAAGTTGTAGTAATGAATTAAACATATCGACGTGTTACTATAATTTTAATAATTTCATCGATTCAATATAATATTCATGTTGTTCCCTTAATTTTGTATTCCTCTCCCACTTGGACTAAAGTCCAAGTCTGTTTATTCGATTTATAACTTTTTTTTACGAGCCCTTACTCTCGAACGAAAAACAAGCCTACTCTGCTCAGCCAACAACTTGCATCGGGGGCAAACACTATCTCAATAAACATGTTTCAATAATGTAAAGACGTTTACATCAACCACAATATGTTAGTCATCCGCTTGCGACCCTAGTCAACACCTCTATCGTCAGTTACCTCAATCACGAGTGAGTGATCCAAACTCTCAACCCACACGACCTGATCAATCACTCAAGCAAGATCAATACAAGGGTAAGTAGCCCCACTATTACACAGCACTAGGCATGTACAGAGTTGACTCAAAAATACCCGCCATCATCTCAGGCGCCGCTTGCACCTTTTTGACCGTGAGTTGGAAAACTCACCCTTGCATCCTCTAGTCCCTGTCTGACTTGTGCGTCCATTAGTTGCATGAAAAATAGCTACCACAATAGCATTTTGACATTCTCCCTTTCAACAGTCTTTAAGCTCAGTAATCAACTTAAGCATGATCGGTCCAACCAAACTGGTATGATCGCATTTTAATTGTTCCTACTGAACCTCACAATCAACATTCAAAAATCGAATGGATAAAAGTTTACCACATTACACTAGCATTTAAGTTAATTATGCTAGACACTCACATACTCAGCTCCTTGGATCCTTCGTGACGAACTCCCGACTCAAACGCAGATCCTGTGCTTTCGATAGTAGGAGCTCTACTACTACCTTCCACACCTATCCATGTTCGTTCCAAGACCCGTCTCGAAATATCCAATTCGCTTCTCACCGATAATTTTAACACATATGCCCTTACAAGGCATATGTCAACCCTTCTAGGAATATTTGGAATCCCACCCCCACCCTGCTATTCTAACTAAGACGGAACTTCCTCCAGTGATGACAGATTGTTTCGCGAACGTAGTTGTATACAATATCGAACTAAACAGTCTTTCAAATAATAGAATCTTCCCTAAGGCAACAACCAAACAAGGAACATGCAATAAGGTCAACTCACACATTCTATGACTATTCAGTCCATATTGTATACAACTTAGTGGAAATCTCTAAGCAACCTATCGGCACTAGCATACAGTTCTATTAGCAAATAGCAGATAATAATACAACAATGTGTGATCTGGGCAGTTAATCGCGCCGGTATAGCGCCGGTATAGCGTCGGTATCGCGGTTCGCGCTAGTCTTTATAATAGCGATTTATTTTAGCGGTTAGTTATCGCGGTTCCGCTATTTGCGCTGCTATTTAGCGCGAAAACCGCAATACCACCGATATACCACCGCGAGAACCGCAATACCACCGCGAAAACCGCAATACCACCGATATACCACCGCTATACCACCGCGATTACATATTAATTCTACTACTAATAGTATAATATATAAATTCTACATAATTTATACATATTACTAAAAGCCGCTATATCACAGCTATACCACCGCGAGAACCGCAAAATTAAATATCGGTCGGTTACCGCGATTACAGTTTTGACCGCGATAACTGCATAGTGTGTGATCTCTACCAGGCATTTCAGCAAACATATACCATATGTTTTTTTTAACATCTACAATATTAAATACTTAACCCTTTTCTCATACTGGCGTCGGCTGGCGGTACACACTGTGTCTTCAGTTTACCCTTCATAAAACATCTTTCTTTCGTAAAAATGTTTTAAGAAAACTCTTAAGCCTCAACTTGAGTCCAGAACTCACTAAGTGAGCCTGATTCTCTCAAGCTGTGCTCTGATACCAACTTGTAACATCCCAAAATTTTTGAGTAAATTTAAAAAATTTTAAACGAAAACTTCAATATAAGAAAAACCACTTAATTAATTTTCATAAAATTCCATAACTTATAAGTTTAATGAAAACACCCCAGGATTAACAGAAGTTAACGAAATCACAATATAGCGGAATATTAATTCAAAAATAGTCCTCCAATAAAGCAGCACAGTGTATACACGTCACGCCTTGCCATCCATTGTATCTGATGTACCTGAAACAGTAGTTTATATAGGGAAAGGGTAAGCACGGAGCTTAATGAGTTCCTCAAAATACCATACGATCCATCACATAACATACAACACACAATAACCATTCATATGTCTGTGAGACTCACGGGCTATCCCTGTTCCGCCTGAAGACTCACGGGCAGTTCCCGTTCTGTCTTATCGCTCGCAGGCTTTTCCCGTTCCGTCTAATGACTCGCAGGCTATTCCCGTTCCGCCTATTGGTTCGCGGGCTATCCCGTTCCGTCCACAAACAATCATTATCATAGCAATAATTCATAAAATTATCATAACAGGTAAGATCACCTTAGTCTAACATATCTTCCTTCCTACGCATGCAATATCACCTATAGTATAGTGAGAAGACTCACCTGATTGTAGTTGACTATATCGTTTATCTTTCTCGCCTTTGTATTTCCTTTCAACTTTAGCTGTTAACATAATAATAAATCTATCATTTCTTAATCCTTAACTATATTATAGTCGCATCATTAAACCCTTCAATAATTCCGATATGATACTCCATGATTTATCAAGTAAAGAACGGCCAGGTAGAAGATTAGATGGGGTGGCAGGATCCTTTCAACATTTTAGCCTTTCGGAAAATCCAACAACCAGATCCCAAGTAATCGGCCTAGTCACCGTCCTCGTAAGTAAATCAATCGGTATTATTTTCGGAAATTACGAATTGTTATAATAACGACATTTTAAGGTTTTTGTTTACTTTTGTTAGAAATTAGTATAATATAACATATGTTATACTTATTAAATATTCTACTTCTTAACAAAAACTATTTTACAATACCTAATTAAGCTATAGAAAGGGTTGTAGTTACCTTATGACCAGTCGTCGAGATCTATAACTCATTCGTTAGGCTTTTAAGCTTCCTTCCGCTCACTTGCTTACACTCTAGTGCTTAGAAACCTCTATATATTGGATTGAGATTTAGTTGTGTGGTTTATGAGATGTTTTGAGGGGTATTTATACTTGAATTCTTGAATAAAAAATGGCATGACACTTTTGACAAAAGATTTTAATAATATAACTTTGTTGAAATTAATACCTTCTAGAATCAGTCTGTTCAAGACTGGTTTAGCCGACTTTAAACCCATGAAATTCACGTTTTTATTTGATATTCCAGAAATTTATCTCAATACCTTTCCAGGGATGTATTTTACGTATTTATACGATTTTTCTATGATTTATTATGAATTTTTGAAAACAGACTATCTAATCTGTCAATTCCGAACTAATCAGTAAAGATTGCATTTTTTACCATAGATAATGTCATTTTCAAGCTTACTATTATTTTTGGTAATTGTACTAGACTCAATTTGTAAACTTTGTGCACTGGTTTGAGGTCCAAACGATTTTTCTAGAATTAATTATGATTTTTCTAAAACGACACAAAATGCTGATTTTCATATGAAATTGTAACTAAAGTTTTTCTTAGCTTTATAACCACCAATGATCATATAATTCCTAACACTCTTATTTTAAGTATATGTTATAATTAGGATACGGGTCTTACAGACGCGGTGCGCCTCTAAAGTGAAAAACCCTAATTCGGATTTAAACGCCTATATATAGGGACCCAGCCCTAGGGTTCGTGTTTTTGGGAGTTTTCTGGAGCAGAGGCGTCCGGTTTCAGCAGAGACTCTTTGGTTCCAAGGCTTTGGAGGTTTGAAGGAAGGAGATCCAACGCGGGAGAAGGTTTAGGACGGCTCGTGGGCATCACTCCGTCCTTCAGAAGTAAGGTAAGAAGATTTACTCTTCTGACTTTCCTTTTTATCCTGTCATATGGTGTTACCAGTTGGTTTGTAGCTTTAGACGATTTGTAGCACTTAGGGTTTGAACCAAGGACATGCATGGACTTGCATGTCCATAAGGAAGTGACCTTAGGGTAGTTTCTGATCCCAGGAAGGGTGTAGAAAGGAACCCTAGCCGATTGATGTACTGTTAATCGCTGAAAAACATTTTGGAATGTTACGAGCCGCGACGCGGACTGGCTAAGTCAGCGGCGCGGACTCGGCTGAAACCCCGTAATTGTGCAATGGTAGCCGCGGCGCGTAGGGCGAGGAGCCACGCCGCGGCGAGCGACTATTTGACCAGAAATTTAGTTTTGACCACGGTTTGATGGCAAATAGTGAGTCTAACCTTTAGACAGGTCTGTAATAGCCTAGTCAGTAATTGATATGTTGTATGTGTGTGGGATTTAGGTGTGTGGACGAGCTAAGTGGGGATATTAGAGAATATCTGTGCGGTTTCGAATCAGGTGAGTATCCTCACCTTACTATATGATGTTGCATGTTAGGCATCTTGTGTGTTATTTACAGTTATATGATTTGCTCTATATCTGTGGTTATTTGTTGTTGGGCTCAGTACTGATGCGTGTCCCCTCGTAGCTGTTGTATGGCGAGTTGGACTATTGCCTTGTCCCATAGCTGTTGTATGATGGGCTGGGCCATAACCGGGAACCCATAGCTGTTGTATGATGGGTAAAACCTTCCCGTGTCCATAGCTGTTGTATGATGGACGCCCGTAGCTGTTGTATGGCGGGTAGGGTCGGGTCGTTCTCGAGGACGGGTTGTTTAATGTGTGGGCATGTATGGTAACTTGTGGACTCACTAAGCTTTAAGCGTACCCGTTGATTTTATAACATTTCAGGTAATTCAAAGGACAAAGGGAAGGGCAAGTTTTGACGGCAGCGCATCGCATTCAAGAGATTGATGTCAATGAACTATATTAGTAATTTCAAATGTTTCCGCTGTTGGTTTAAGTAATATGTCGAACAGTTTTATGTTTTTGGAATAAATGTTTTATTGAAACTTTGGTAATAAATGATTTTTAAAAGTTTTGAAATTTGGGGTGTTACAATATTCCTTTTTCTTACTCAATTTTTCTAACACAAAATCCGCATCTCTTTCTCCTATAAATTGATTCCAATCCCTTTTGAAAACTTTTGTATCTGTTGATGTAGCTCCAGTATTATCAAAACCACCACTGGACTGTGTCAAAATTTTATATGCAGTATTTGGTCCAAGGTTAACATTTGATAAATCAAATACGATTTTCTTTTTTGAATATGTGAGCCTTCTTTCAGAATTTAGAAATTTTTATCTTCTTCATGAACAAATGTACGTGTGTTCTTCCTTAAGCTTATATATCTCCCATAATTTATCCTTATTGACCTTCATTCTCACATATGCTCCACAGTTTATCGTAATAGAAGGTCGTCTGCATTTTTTTCTTATTTGGATATTTCAATGTATCATATGCAGCTTTGTTTTTAGATCCTTCCATGTTGCATACTATATATATTCTTCCATAGCCTTCTACCCCTTTATTGTCTTTGTAGATCTTAGTCTTGTTTCAAAACCACTTTTCCGTGCATATTCTTTATAAAACTCTAAACCATCTTCAAATGTAGTAAGCGTTTGTCCCTTATAAGGTCTGTTATCTACATCCAGAGTCCAGTATGTTTTCCCATAAATTGTATTCTGAATTGGATCACATTTACAAGAAGATGAAGATGCAACACTTCCTGATGAAGACCCAATATTTATTGATGTAAATCCAATGTTTTCTATTCGAAATACATAGTTTGCTAATAAGTTACAATTTTTTGATACTCAATATGCATGCTATAGAAAACAAAACTTACTATCAATAAGAGAATTACCTTGATCATTATTTTCTGATTCTATTGTTTTTTTGCTTCCGGTTTGTTCATCAGCATGATGCATTGTACATTCCATGTTTGTTGAATCTTTATCCATAATTGCTTCTACTGTTATAAAATAAAAAATATAACAATAATTTTATTTCATTTTTTAAACTAAATATCAAAATAAAACCTTATATTACATGTTTTCTTATATATCACGTTCTTGGTTTTTGATTAGCATAAACTATTACTAAATTTCAATATCAATGAACATTTTATCAATTAGATTCAAAAAACAACATATGTTTTGAATCATCAATTTTATACAGAGTATTACCTTGTTCATTAGTTTCTGATTCTGCTGTTTTATTGTTTCCTCTCTCTTCATCAACAATATGCATTGTAAATTCTATGTTTATTGAATCTTTATCCATATCTGATGTTTCTGGTATAAAATCAAACAATATTAGAATAGTTTTTGTTAATTTTTTGACATAAATATCAAAATAAAAACTGATATTTCATGTTTCTTTATATACAACCTACTTGATTTTGTATTACCATTAAGTATTACTCAATTTCGATATCAATGAACAACTGATCAATCAGAATACAAAAACAGAATGATTTTCATACATTAATTGCAACAATTTAACTTTTTTCTGAATGAAAAGTTGATTTTTAACCTAATTGTGAAATCAGAGTCCATTCGGAATAATTTCTGTTAGAAATCATGTTTCTGAAATCGTAATGGCTTAAAATGTCTATGAATATAGCTTTAAACCTAAATATTTACGAGAAAATAGAGTTAAATTTGTCAATTTTATAATGAGTCGTATAAAATCGAGCTGATTTTTCGTCAATTGATACAAAGGATCATAATCAATTGTAAAATTTCTTTTTTTTGTTCTAATCACACACGATTTCGAAATATTTTGAATCTGAAATTGTATATTTGACAAAACCGAAGCCAATTTTAGTTTTTTTTTCAATTGATTTCGCATCTAATTGTTGATCGTATTTTTTTTACGATATTTTGAAACAAATTTTGTTGATTAACCTTAAATCATAATATTTATAATCGATTCTTACCTGATTTCGCTTGAATGCAATGCATTATTGAAGCTGCGATCACGATTTCGATGATTTCTGCGTAATCAAGTGATGATCGGAGAAGACAACGAGAACCAGAACTTCGGGTCTAGAAGTACGAAGCTCGACGATCACGTCTGGATTTTTGCCCAATTATTTTCAGCCCAATTAATCAAAATTTTTTTATTCTAGCTCACCCAACAGCCCTTTTATTTATTTAGTTGACGTAAATACCCTTAATGAGCTCAATTGGTCACGATTAGTCTTTGCAGTTTTTTGAGTCCTCACCGGATCCGGACCCTATATATATATATATATATATATATATATATATATATATATATATATATATATATATATATATATATATATATATATAGGGTCAGGATCTTGTGAGAACCCAAATATTCGTGAGATCTTGAGAACTCTTAAACTAATTTTTATTTTTCAACAAAAATGACTTAATACATTAAGTCACTTATATTTAAGACCTTTTTTAAAAAAATTTGAAAAAAAAAATATGCATATACGAAATGTGCATATGTGCATTTTTGTGCAAATGTGCATATGTGCACGTTTTGTGTATATGTGCATCTTAAAAAAAAATCGACTTTTTTTAAAGATTTTTTTTGACGAAATGTCTTATATATAAGCGACTTATTGCATTAAGTCACAATTTTGAAAAAAAAAATTATAGCCTAGGAGTTCTCAAGATCTCATGAATATATGAGTTCTCAAAAGAACCTAACTCTATATATATATATATATATATATATATATATATATATATATATATATATATATATATATATATATATATATATATATATATATATATATATATATATATATATATATATATATATATATATATATATATATATATATATATATATATATATATATATATATATATATATAGGGTCAGGATCTTGTGAGAACCCAAATATTCGTGAGATCTTGAGAACTCTTAAACTAATTTTTATTTTTCAACAAAAATGACTTAATACATTAAGTCACTTATATTTAAGACCTTTTTTAAAAAAATTTGAAAAAAAAAATATGCATATACGAAATGTGCATATGTGCATTTTTGTGCAAATGTGCATATGTGCACGTTTTGTGTATATGTGCATCTTCAAAAAAAATCGACTTTTTTTAAAGATTTTTTTTGACGAAATATCTTATATATAAGCGACTTAATGCATTAAGTCACAATTTTGAAAAAAAAAAAATTATAGCCTAGGAGTTCTCAAGATCTCATGAATATATGAGTTCTCAAAAGAACCTAACTCTATATATATATATATATATATATATATATATATATATATATATATATATATATATATATATATATATATATATATATATATATATATATATATATATATATATATATATATATATATATATATATATATATATATATATATATATATATATATATATATATATATATAGTCAGGATTAAATGTGAATCACAAATATTGTGTATCGTATGACCAATTTTAAGTCATTAGATTAAAATAACGAATGGTTAAGATTATGATGGCATGATGGTAGTTAATTGAGAAAAATATTATTTATTTTTAATTAAAAAATAAGTGATGGTAAATTAGTCAAATGTACCGATAGCCAATTTTGGAAAGTGCAAATATTTAGGGATACATTTTAATTAACCGTCCTGATTGATTGTAGTATCCATTCTTATCAGTTGTATCTATTTTTAACATTCTTTTTATTTACAATCAGAGTAAATTCTTTAAGAATGTTTTGATGAATAAATGTTTTGGAAGTACTAAACCACTATTCTCATCAAAAATGAAATTAATACGTAATTGCTAGACATGTTAGTTTGTATTCTTTTAAAATATAGGTTAAAATACTTTGTTATCAATTAACCAATGTCATGATATTCTTGAAAAATAACAAACATTATGATATTTCATGTATAAAAATTGAAAACCATTGTGTTCTTTCTCAATCTTGTATAAGTCTGATCCATTTTGAAAGAATTTGCTGCTGATATATTCTGAAAGAATTCTTCAAGAATAAAAAATCATTGTATTCTTCCTCAATCATGTATAAGTTTGATGCACCGTGGAAGAATTTGTTGGTAATACATTCTGAAAGAATTTGTTGATGATACAAGTTAGAACCTACGACCAAATGTGTTTTCTGTCTTTCATTCTTAAAGAATGCTTTCATTCTTAAAGAATGCTTTCATTCTTTCATTCTTAAAGAATGCTCTGGTTTCGGTCTTCCATTTTTAAATAATACCCTAACCATATGTTGGTTCCAGTATTTTATTCTTGAAGAATACAAAATGGTTTGTGTGTTGCTGATGTCCAAAATTCTAGTGGTGCTTATATGGCTACACAAAATATAATAAGATGGTACATTTGTATATTCACTTTTGTTGTGGTTTCGTCAAAGTCAAACAGGGCCTAACTGTGAGAAGCTTTCATGTTAACCCTTCAATTTTTTATTAAAGGCTTTAAATTCCTATTGATTCACTAATACCACTTGTGCTGCAAAATTTAAACTCCGATTAGTTTAAAAACGAATTTAACGAGACAACACCTTGATTCTTCATTAATTATACAAGTAACAATTTTAATTAAGCAATAGAAACTCGTGTTGATTCATAAAATTGCATTAACTGATAATACCTTTTTTTTTGGAACTGGCAAATAGATTAAAATAAAAAGCGAACCCCTAGCAAGGCACTAGGGGAACAAAAGAGTACAACAGGAAAGAAAATAAAAAACTATAAACAATTCACCACAAATATAACTAGGAACACGACAGAGGGCAAACACTCCAAACTTCCCAACTAATTTATCCACCTATCTTCCTATGTTTCCACCAATTGAACACAGATGCTTTAATAAAGTCAACAATTTTCGTCGGATCCCAAGACTCCCCACCGAATACACGAGCATTTCGAGCCTTCCATATACTCCAAAGCATTCCGTACATTATACCCATCAACAATTTCTTTTTTAGGACAATGTCCCCAGTCCCTAGCAAATGCCAAAATCTCCACCACCTTCTCGAATTGCTTAGGAGGAATTCCCAACCAATTAACCACCAAATCAATCGTACATCTAGTGATAGGACACGAAATTAATATATGATTAGCAGATTCCTCTATTTCTGGGCAAATACCGCACATTGGAGAGATGATCGGAACATTCCTTTTATATAAAGCACTAGCCGACGGAATCCTTCCTTGCTTGGCTCTCCAAACAAAATAGACAACCTTCTTAGGAACCATACTTAGCCACCAAAACACACCATCGTTGACCGGACAGGTAGCACGATCGAGACGCTCTTTAACTTTAGCCACACAAAAATCACCATTGATTACAAAATCAGATTTCCATGTAGAACCCCCATCATTGGTGAATAAAACATCCTTAATCGCAATATTAAGTTTCCAGAAATCATTCTTGACTTTCGCAATATTAGTCCAAATACTTGCCATCGAACCCCTAGCAAAACTATATACGAATCACTGCCCAAGATTGTGAATACCACCAATAACTCGACCCATAATGCATCTCGGCAAGATTTTCATTTCCACCACCACTTGGCAATCAAAGCCAAATTCAAATTTCGAAGAGACCCCGCCCCACCTACCTCTTTCGGCTCCATCAACTTATTCCATGCAATCCAATGAATAGCAGATTTTTCAGCCGTGCCCTTCCAAATAAACTGCCTTTGAATTTTTTCCAATTCCTCCACAATACCACGCGGGGCAGCAAACAAAGATAGATAATACGTGGGCAGATTTCCCAAAACAGCCTTGGCTAAGGTAATTCTACCACCGAAGCTTAACGAATTCGCTTTCCACATCGAAAGTTTGGCTCGATATTTGTCAACAATTGGTTTCCACGCATTCTTTCTATTCATGTTTTCTCCCACCGGCACACCTAGGTAAGAGAACGGTATATATGCGGGCTCGCACCCTAAAGGTAAGGCCCACTCCTCGACCTCGTATTGATCCACGCCAATCCCAAAGACTCGAGATTTCTTGAAATTCACCTTCAAACCCGACACCGCATGAAAACATCTAAGAATTTTGGATAGGTTTGCAATGTTTTTACGAGACCAGTCACCAAGAAATAAAGCGTCATCTGCATAAAATAAATGAGAAATAATAATGTTAGAATGTGGGATGACCACCCCGTCAAAAATTCCTTTCTCAATAGCCGTCTTCATCATGATATTCAAGCCCTCCATTGCAATAATAAAGAGAAAAGGGGATAAAGGATCCCCTTGTCTCACCCCCTTGGTCATAGAGAATTCCATTGTGGGACTCCCGTTCACCAACACCGAAGCTCTAGCCGACTCAAGACAACCTTTTATCCACCCTCTCCATTAACTGATAATACTTAGCTTGAAATTGCTTGCCGGTTCCATTTAATGCAAAATATCGTCTTGATTCTTCATTAATTATCGATTTTAATCAAAATATGGAATCCATTATATTTATGCATCGCCGGTTCCATTTCTTTTCTTGAAATTGCTTACCTAATAATATTTAGCTTTTTACTTTAGAAAACATATATTCAGCTAGAATTTATATTACATATAAATAACAGGAGACATAGAATCAATGGGTTGCTTATTAATGGCAAGTGGACCGAAGATGCTAATGAAATAAAGAATGCAGTTTTGAGTTTTTTCGAAGAAAAGTTTCGTGAACCGTGTTTGAATCGACCCAAGTTTGTCAACTCAAATTTCCGGTCCATTACTCCCCAATCAGCGCAGGAACTTGAAGCCCCCATTTCTGTAGAAGAAATAAAACCAGATGTTTGGGCTTGCGGAAACGATCGGGCTCCGGGTCCGGACGGATTTACCTTCAAGTTTATAAAATGTTTTGGAACACTATCAAAGCAGATGTGGTACGATTTGTCCGTTATTTCGAGGAGTTTGGGAATCTTGCGGTTGGTTGTAACTCATCGTTTAGAAAGCTTTTGGAAGTTGTAGGGTGTGTTTAATATAAATGTGTTGTCTTTTGATATTGTGTGAAAGTTGTGGTGATGTTTAGGTTGTGGATATGGTTATATTTTGATCTGAAAATCAATATAAAATGGTTTATTAGCGTGTTAATAATTTCAAAAAATTAAAAAAAAAACGGATAATGAGTGAGAATGTGAGGTTTTGAAAATGTTGGTAATCAGGAATTCAAATTGCTGATGTTGTAGATCTGAAATTGACAATCTCTTTCACATAGTTCTAGAAGAGCTGTTGGGTTTTAATTATAAGGATAATGATTATATGATAAATGACGAAATTGCCCTTGATTGGATTGTTAGATTTGGAATACGTTAGTCTTTGGTTCGTAGCATTTGGCATGGAATTGAAATCCATTCTCTTGTATTTATGAATCTGTAAGTGATTTAAAATGAATATATGGTAAATGACAAAATTTAAAGTACATTGCTGTCATGAGTTAAATTTAAAGTACATTGTTGGAATCAAGATTTTTCAACAAGCATGTTGCTATAATGAAGACTTTTGGTGAAGTATGTTGCTATAATCAAGATTTCTCACAATTTACCCGAAACAACACCAGCCATGACAGTTACCCCAGAAAAAGTCAAAAGTTTTCATCAAACACATAACAAAAAGACGAATTATTACCGATTACAATCAATATGATTTTGAAATTCTATATTAACTATTGACCTTATATGAACTGATTAACTTGCATTCATTTACATATTATTTGTTATCACACTATATTTAACGATTTCAGAGTTATCAAAGTTATTTACAACACAATTTTTATTAAAAAAATATCAATTTTCTTGATCAAAATTTGGGTTTATGAACATTTGGGTTAACGACTAATTAGAACGTATTGTAATGATGAATAAGAATGTGTTAATCCACAATTACAGATAGGTAATATGATTTGTCATATATGTAGAAACAAACACAAACTCACAAAGTGGATATAATAACATAATTATATATATATTTAAACAAAATGGTCCATCGAACAACAAGAATCCTAAACATAGACATATAACACATATTTCATATCTTTAAAAAACACATAACCTATTCCTTAAGAAAATCCTCCAATGTTTCCACTTGTAATGACATAATCATACGAACCTGTTCCATCTTATGATGAACATCCTTACAGGACTCGATTTCTTTGTGGATATTTTCAAGATGTTGATCGTAGTATTTTCTAGGAAGGTAGGGCTCCATCGTTTTTTGAGATTCCAACATGTAGTCCTTAAAATGCACTCGTGATTCTATATGGCATCGTAAAGACATCATATTCATCTTGGCTTCATGGATCATTTCCCTTTTATCCTTGGCGTAATCTCTTGCGTAAACACGAACATTTCTCACAATATCAACTTGATCAGCGTCCATTGTGGCTTAGGGAGAGAAGTGTACTAGAGAGATAATATGGAGGTTGGAAGATTTGATTGGAAACCGTATCTATCCTTTTTGAAAAACGAGTATTTATAATATATCTATGGAATGTAAAAAAGACGTAAGATATATACTAATATTTCTAATTAAAATAGTATACTAATATTTAAAAATATAAATCAATAAAGTAAGAGATATCTTAAATACTATATTTATTTCAATATACAACTTCTATGACAATTCAATGCTAAGTCATGATTACGGTTACAATATTACGGCTAAGAATCTCATCAGGTGTATTGATTTAAAAGTGGTTACAAACCCAAAACGTCATCCTATCACACCAACTATTAATACACGCGTAAACAATCATTATATCTCTATGGCCTATTATGATTAACCCTAGAAAACAATAACTACTACATTTATTTGGAAAGAGAACCCAAACCAAAAATCCCTTTAAAAAGCAAACCGTTTGACAATTCTCGATAATGTATAACACTTCAAAATCTCCCTGACACACAACGCATGGCGTCGTTTTCATCAAAAGTACAAGACCAGAAATCTAAAGTTAGCAAGGAAGAAATCGAAGAAGAGTACACATACATAGGAAAGCAATACGTTTGGGCAAACCAAACAAGAGATACTATCGAACAAGAAATTAACGATCAATATAATCTACTACATAAAATGCCTCTACTCCCCCAACCCCTGAGGGACAAGCACAGAAAGATAGTTGAAGAAACTAATACGAAGAAAATACCAAGCCATGGAAATCTTGACCGAACTAATAGATGATTTAGTGAAAAAGATGAATGAATGTCGAAGTCTGCTTCAAGTAAAAAAAGTAAGAACTAAATAGGATAACAAATTTAGATTATGTTCATGACGTTTGATCATGTTTTCGTACTCTATATTGCATATTCTATCATCATATTTAGATTTGATGATACTATTATATATTGTTCTAAATATTCCGTATAATATAATATGTTATTGTCGATCTTAATGATTAATTTGATCTTTGATTGTAACTATATTTGATGTTATTCTCGACGTTTGATCTTCTTCGGTCACGGATTTCTTAAAGAAAAATGGCGGAAGGCGATAAGGCGCAGGACACAATTAATTTGATGTTTGATTGTAACAATATTTAATGCATAGATCTTGCCCTTTAGATTGCCTACGTATTGAATGCGATCAGATTAAATTCCAAATGCAAATCGATTCTACTAAAAGATATATAAACAGGGACCAAATTTGTTAAAAATATGCAAACATGACTGAAATTAAAAAAAGAACCAATTTTAATAAAAATTACAAATAAAATTCAATACTATAAAAAAAGGAAAAAAAAACAGGTGCAACATAAGATGTGATATAGATAGATTAAAGTACATTGATATTAAACAATAAACCTTAGAATAAAAACATTACAGATATATTAAAATGAATAACTTTCAAAAAACCCCAAATATAAACCATTTCTATAAAAAAAATATCCACAAACGGACCAACTTTGTTACAAATAAAAGTTGAGATATAACACTCATAAATTTCATGTGTAAATTAAATTTTATTTACAATTATAAAAATTATGTCTATGTGCTAAGTTGTAAGATATATATAACCAACAAAGGTGTGCAACAAATTACGTAAACATCACAACGAAAATTGCGTAAATATAATTTGTCGTGTCTAATGATAGAAAGTCGATTCTCTTAAAAAAAGGCAAACAAGGAACAATTATTTAAAAAAAATTCTAAATGCAAATCGATTCTACTAAAAGATATACAAACAGGGACCAAATTTGTTAAAAATATGAAAACATGGACTGAAACTTAAAAAAGAACCAATTTTATTAAAAAAATTGCAAATAAAAATCAATACTATAAAAGAACGAAAAAAAATCAGGTGCAACATAAGATGTGATATATAGATAGATTAAAGTACATTGATATTAAATAATAAACCTTAGAATAAAAACATTACAGATATATTAAAATGAATAATTTTCAAAAAAAACCCAAATATAAATCAATTCTATAAAAAATATCCACAAAAGGACCAATTTTGTTACAAAAACAAGTTGAGATATAACACTTATAAATTTCATGTGTAAATTAAATTTTATTTACAATTATAAAAATTATGTCTATGTGCTAAGTTGTAAGATATAACCATAACCCATCACAACCCTTCCTGGTCGACCATAACCCATCACAACCATTCCTGCATGACCATAACCCATCACAACCCTTCCTGGTCGACCACAACCCATCACAACCCTTCCTGGTCGACCATAACCCATCACAACCCTTCCTGGTCGACCATAACCCATCACCACCCTTCCTGCTTGACCATAACCCATCACCACCCTTCCTGGTCGACCATAACCCATCACAACCCTTCCTGGTCGACCATAACCCATCACCACCCTTCCTGCTTGACCATAACCCATCACCACCCTTCCGGGTTGACCATAACCCATCACAACCCTTCGTGGTTGACCATAACCCATCACAACCCTTACTGGTTGACCATAACCCCTCACAACCCTTCCTGGTCGACCATAACCCATCACAACCCTTACTGGTGGACTATAACCCATCACAACTCTTCATGCTTGACCATAACCCATCACAACCCTTCCTGGTCGACCATAACCCATATTCACAACCCCTACTGGTTGACCATAACCCATCACAACCCTTACTGGTTGATCATAACTGTTAGGAATTATTTTAGTTTAGTTTAATCTTTTATTTATTGGGACTAAAATTGTAAAATGTATTGTTTTTAGGGGCTTAATTGGAAATTCGGTGTGAACCGAACAACCCAGGGTTGTTCGGTTTGGTCCTTGTGGTCGACGCCCCTGTTGGGCTTGATGGTTCGGTCCATGGGCTTAGGTCATTAGGTTTTAGGCCTAGAGTATTTAAGGCAAAATGTGCCTCCATTAGAGTGATTGATTGCCTTGGAAAGTGTGCTAAGCTAGAGAGAGAATTATTAAGTGTTGTTGGCAATCACAAACTTATGTACTAGTCTTTGTTAATCAAAGAGTGCATTGAAGTTAAATCTCCTTGTGTTCTTATTGTTTGATTGATATCATTGTGTTTAGAGAGATTATTGGACCTGCAATTGGTATCAGAGCTAGTTTTGATATCAATCATCATTTTGTTATTGGAGATTCTGAAATTTTTAAGTGTTTGATCCATTTTGGACGAAATTTTGGACTGTTTTGCTGTTTTTATGTTGTGAGTTCTACGTGTTCTTGAAGATATTCATCCAAAAGTCATTAAAATCCCCTTTTTGATCCAAAAGTTGGATTTCGGAAGTGTTTGTGCATGATTTTAAGTTCCATATCTGAAAAGTCAGTTGTTCGGTAAGACTACAAGGGTTAATCGGCGGCAGACTGTTCCAGATTAGGGTTTCCTGAGTTTCTCGGTGGCGGCTAGGGTTGCTGAAGGGTTGTTCGGCGGTGGAAAGAATTTTAGGGTTTTCGTTTGGGTTGTTCGATCCGCTTGAGGTTTCTCGGTCAGCCCCTGTTATGTTTTTTAATGAAAGTCATTTTCGTCATTTTGGTGTTTTTATATTTTATTTCAGTTTTGCCTAATCCAACTTCAGGGGATCGTGGGTAGTTCACTTTAGTTCTTTGTTTTTGTATTGTACTCGTAACCTCCTTTTGGGAATGCAATGAAATTGAGTTTCTCCTCTCCTATGTATCTCTGTATCTCTTTTTTATTGCATTCTAGATACCTTGACATTGGTATCAGAGCTTGCTATTCCTCGGCCTACCCACCCTTGCTTCCAATTTCCATTTTACCATGACTCGTAATCAGGAACTTAAGAAAACCCTAGGCGAACATGCCCAATCACTGTCCCATCTCAAAACCTTTGCCGCTGAAACCAAAGGAACTCTAGCTTCTATTCAGACAGCCTTGGTCGAATTAACAAAAAGAACACCACCTGAGCGGCACTCTTTTGCCTCCGGCGGCGACAAGGGAGATTCCGGCGACTCCTCCTTCAATGGGTCGTTCCGACTTACCCATTGTGGGAAGGTTGAGTTTCCTCGCTTTAACGGAGCGGATGTGGAGAGTTGGCTGCTTCGTTGTGATCACTTCTTTCAAGTGGACGAAACTCCCGACAACATGAAATTGAAATATGCAGTCATTCACTTGGAGGGGGATGCGATGCAATGGCATCAGTCCTACATGAAGACGAGGGGTTGTGGCATACAAGATTTACCCTGGTCCGATTATGTGCGGTCCATCTCTAGCAGATTTGGTACATCGATGTATGGTGATGCCATGGAGCAATTAACTTCTTTGTACCAGACTTCCTCTCTCCATGATTATTTCTAGGCATTTGACCTTTTGCTAAACAAGGTCACCATTCCTGAAGGGTATGCCATCAGTATTTTCCTAAGGGGGCTCAAACCGGAGATGAAGGGGCCCATTAAGATGTTCAAACCCAAGACACTTCGAGACACTTATGCTCTAGCCCGATTACAGGATGATAACTTAAAATCCCTTGCAAGATTGAAACTCTCTCCTGCTTCTACTATTACTTCGCCACCCAAGACCACCACTCCATCTACAATCACAAATCTGAAGGGGGGTCAGCCTTCGTATGCTAACAAATTACCCTTGCTTGCAACCCCTCTCAACAGTGTTCCGATGGGGCGAAATCCGGGTACTAAAAGGTTGACAAGTAAGGAGTTGGAAGACAAACGAGCCAAAGGCGAATGTTTTTGGTGTAATGAACGGTTTACCCTAGGTCATCGGTGCAAGTCTAAGCAGCTCATGGTGATTGAAGTTGACGGGGGTGATGAAGATCAGATACCAGACGATGTGCAGGAGGTAGACATAGGGGTTCAGGAGGTTGAACCGGAGCCTCAAGTCGCTCAAATCTCGATTCACGCCTTAACAGGAGTTCCCTCTTACTCCACGATGCGGGTGCGAGGTGCTATCGGCACTCGTTCCCTTCATATTCTCGTCGATTCCGATTCAACCCATAACTTCCTTGACGAGAAACTAGCCACCAAATTAAACTACCCTTTACGAGAAATCGGAGAAATGAGGGTCAAGGTGGCTAACGGCAACCAGGTTCCTTGCAAGAAGGTGTGTCCCAACTTTAAATGTCTTATGCAAGGCTTGTGGTTCTCTACAGATGTATTGGTGCTATCATTAGATAATTATGACATGGTTCTTGGAGTCCAGTGGTTACTCACATTGGGCGACATCACCTGGAACTTTAAACACCTCACCATGCGGTTTGCGGTGGAGGATAAGCCATTTGAATTAAAGGGGCTTGCAAGCAATTCTCTCCAGTTTTGTTCAGGGGACAAACTCAATGCATTTTTGTCCAAACCGGATCAATTAGCCTCATTCCAATTATGTAGCATGCACCTAGCCCCACACTCTCATGATGATGTTGTCGGTGATTTCCAACATGCATCGCAGGTTACAAAAGTCTTGCCCCACCCTGGGTTGCAACAGATTTTACTGGAGTTTGAGGATGTCTTTCAAGACCCACAAGGGTTACCTCCTCAAAGGAATTGTGATCACCAGATCCCTCTCAAGGACGGTACTTCTCCTATTCATCAAAGGCCTTACCACTACCATACGACTCAAAAAGACGTGATCGAACGAATGACCAAGGAACTTCAGGCCACTGGATTCATACATGACAGTCATAGCCCATTTGCCTCTCCTGTCATTCTTGTCAAGAAAAAGGATAATACTTGGCGTATGTGTATTGATTACCGACGCCTTAATGATGCTACAATCAAAAACAAGTTTCCCATTCCGTTGATCGACGAGCTGTTGGAGGAATTAAATGGTGCTACAATTTTTTCTAAACTGGACCTCCGGTCCGACTATCATCAAGTTCGAATGCACCCAGCTGATATTCAGAAAACTGCTTTTCGAACCCATCAAGGACATTTCGAGTTTCTGGTGATGCCGTTCGGCCTCACCAATGCACCAGCAACCTTCCAGTCCCTGATAAACCATACATTCCAGCAATTGTTACGTAAATGTGTACTTGTATTTTTTAACGACATTCTAGTTTATAGCAAGGATATGGACCACCACCTAGAGGATCTTCATGCAGTTCTATCACTTATGAGGCAGCACCAACTTTTTGCTAAACGCAGCAAATGCACTTTTGGAGGCTTAGAGATTGACTACTAGGGTTTTATAATCAACAAGCAAGGTGTTAGCACCGACCCGAAAAAGGTAGAGGCTGTTTTGCAATGGCCAAGACCAGAAAATGCAAAACAATTAAGGGGATTTCTCGGACTCGCGGGATATTATCGACGCTTCGTTCGTTCATTTGGAATCATCGCAAAACCCCTCACTAATCTGTTGAGAAAGAATGCTTATGAATGGTCTGATGAAGCTCAGCGGGCGTTTGATAATTTGAAACAAGCCTTGAGCTCGGCACCGGTCCTTGCTATACCAGATTTTTCTCAACCCTTTGTTATTGAAACCGATGCTTCCGGCACCGGAATTGGGGCCGTTTTGATGCAACAACAACACCCACTAGCTTTCATTAGTAAATCCCTATCAGCTCGACAACAAGCGTTATCCGTCTATGAACGCGAATTAGTAGCCATTCTTTTAGCGGTCAAAAGTTGGCATCATTATTTGATCGTGGCTCGTTTTATCATCAAGACCGACCAGAAGTCCCTTAAACACCTCCTGGAGCAAAAAATTAACACCCCTCTACAGCATGTTTGGTTATCTCGTCTAATGGCTTATGATTTTGAAATATTATACAAACAGGGGAAAGAAAACATAACTGCTGATGCCCTGTCTCGTGTTCATGGTGGTACTCTTTGGGCTCTCACCTTGTCTACTTTTGATCCTCTCCTAATAGATAAACTTAAGGCAAGTTGGAAAGTAGACCCGAGCATTCAACACTTGATCCAGCAAATTTTCAGGGCCCTCAATACTCGGGTCGCTTTACATGGGATGGTGAGTTTCTTAAATGAAAAAATAAGTTGGTAGTGGGTAAAGACGCAGCCCTACGCTTTGAATTGCTCACATTATTCCATAGTTCTCCCATCGGTGGTCATTCGGGAGTGTCGGCGACTCTCCAACGACTTAAATCTTACTTTTATTGGAAAAGGCAAACCAAGGATGTACACCAATTTCTTCGTCATTGTGATACTTGTCAACGTTCTAAAAACGAGACTGTAGCTTCTCCGGGGTTACTAAATCCACTGCCGATTCCTCAACATGTGTTCTCGGACATCTCCATGGATTTCATAGGTGGCTTACCCAAGTCCAAAGGCAAAGATACCATCTTTGTTGTGGTCGACCGCCTCACTAAATACGCTCACTTCATGGCATTAAGCCATCCGTATACAGCTGCGGATGTGGCTCAAGTTTTTTCTGATCAGGTTTATAAATTACATGGTTGGCCAACTACTATTGTCTCGGATCGTGATGCCGTTTTTTTGAGCGCTTTATGGACTGATTTTATGAAGCTTCATGGTGTCTCTCTTGCCTTATCCACGTCCTACCACCCACAGACGGACGGTCAAACCGAAGCCGTCAATCGATGCTTGGAAAATTAATTACGTGCCATGGTTTTTGAGCGCCCCAGCACCTGGTTCAGCTGGCTATCACTTGCCGAGTGGTGGTACAACACCAACTTTCACTCCTCTCCTGGGCATGAACCCATTTCAGGCTCTCTATGGGTTTCCTCCACCACTACACATTCCGTATGTTCCACACGATACACGTGTAGCTGCAGTGGATGATCTTATGCAGGAACGCCAACGTCTCATGAGCCTCTTAAAACAGTCCCTGCATAAAGCTCGTAATCGGATGAAGCAAATGGCGGACCGACATCGTACCGAACGTTCATTTGAAGTCGGCTCTTGGGTATTCTTGAAGGTGCAACCCTATTGCCAGCAGACAGTTCGTGCCTTTCATCAAGGAAAGCTCTCTCCTAAATATTATGGTCCGTTTCTAATTGTAGCGAAGGTTGGTCAAGTGGCTTATCGGCTCGACTTACCCTCCAATGTGTTGATCCATCACACCTTCCATGTTTCCCTGCTGAAGCAAGCGGCGGGCCCGCCCACCACGGTTATTCCATTGCCAACTGATTCACGCTTCCTACTGCAGCCCCATAGCATTCTTGATAGACGGCTAGTGAAACGACATAACCGAGCAGCCGTTAAGTACCTGGTCGGCTGGAAGAACACCCCAATCTCCGATGCCACGTGGGAATTCGCTGATGAGCTCACCTTACGTTTTCCAGATTTCACACCTTGAGGTCAAGGTTTTTGTTATGGAGGGGGTATTGTTATGTTTTTTAATGAAGGTCATTTTCGTCATTTTGGTGTTTTTATATTTTATTTCAGTTTTGCCTAATCCAACTTCAGGGGATCGTGGGTAGTTCACTTTAGTTCTTTGTTTTTGTATTGTACTCGTAACCTCCTTTTGGGCATGCAATGAAATTGAGTTTCTCCTCTCCTCTGTATCTCTGTATCTCTTTTTTATTGCATTCTAGATACCTTGACAGCCCCAACTGGTTGTTCGGTGACTTAGGGTTCTCAGTTTGTCACTCGGTCCATTTTTCTTCGCTTCAGTTGCTCGGTCGCCTGGTTATTCGGTCAAGATTATTGATCGATTTTTTTTGTACCTGCTGTTCGGTTTTTCGCTAGGGTTACAGTTGCCTTTGGTTGCTCGGTGTGTTAATCGGTTGTTGGTCGATCGGTCCTTGATTTTTGCCCAGTTGCTCGGTAGTTGTTCGGTCTGCACCATTGGAAGTCGCCGGCATTTTTTGTCTCACCATCTCTGCTGTCGTGAGAATACGGGAGAGAGAGAGAAGTAGAATGGCGGCGGCAAGATGGAGAAGAGAATGTGTTGGCTGTTGCAATAGAGATTTAGGATTTCCATATTAAACCCTTTGGAGACGAGCCCATTTAGAACTTTTTTAACCTGCCGCAAATTTTCCTTTGGTTCACAGCTCCCCTTTAGCCCAAAACCATTTCAAGTCATTACTCTATTAATTAATTTGCATCATTTTTTGACATGGGATGTACGTTTTTTTTATGCCTTGTGACACGCGGATCCAGCTTTTGTTTATGGATCCATATTCGGGTCTATCTGGATCCGTATTCCGATGTTTCTGGATTTTATTCCTTCACCGCTTCAGTCCATCGTTTTAGCGTCTTCCCCACGGTTTTTGCGTCTTCTCCTACACTCCTCCAGTATGTGTGCGTGCGTCTTTGCAGATCGATGGGAGAGAGAGTCGGATCGAGCAGTGAGAGATCGAAGGAATCAGAGGAAGGAAGGTAGAGTCGGTAAGCAATCAAAAGTGTGAGTGTTGCTGAGTCTCGCCGGTTCATATCATCTTCGAAGAACAACAACTCCGACGACCAGAAACAACAAGTAACTCGAAGGTATCTCATCTCTCTCCTTCACATCAATCTACAAATGCTGATGAATTGTTAGATTAGTTTGCCCAAACGAGTGGTGTTTACAGGGAGGTCATATTGACGAGCAGCGAGATTCGAATCCATTGATGATACTACAACCACAATGAGGTTTGAATATATCTAATCAAACTCTATTGGAGCAAACCCATCAAGTTTTAAGAGCACCCAGATCCTCGAACTTGGAAGCTTGAATCTGCAAGTGTCACAATATCTTTATATCAATTAAAAATAAAACACAATATGATTTAATGGTAAAATTACAGCATGTGTGCATCATGAGGTTGTACCTTGTGTTGTTGACTTTTAGTAAATGATGGTGGCATCAGACCCGATGATTTGTTAGACTTAGTTTTAGCAAGAAGTCCTTTAGAAACAGGGGACATGATCTGATCAGTTGGGCTTTTATACCTACACAAAATATTTAAATGCTTTTGGAACTGTAAGACGATCAGGGGTGGCAATTTTAGCAGAACCATCGGGCGGAGTTGGAGAATTCATCTGTAGTGCTTACAAAGGGTTCCTCTAGCCAAGTCTGATTATACCAATTTTTTCCTAATTTCACAATATTCAGGTATATATACTAAAACCACTAAGCTTGCCCATCACACGCCTCATGCACATAGTAACGCCTCATGCACATAGTAACAACAGTAACAATAACAATAGCTGGTACCCTCTAGGTATCGGGAATGGCGGCGGCGGCAGCAGCGGAGGATGGTTTTGCGGTGGTGGATGCGGTAGTTTTCAAACAAACCCTAATTATCACTATCGCCATTGTGATATACAACATTTGGAGGACCTATGTTGTACAACCAGGTATCTTCTTCATATTGCATCTGTTTTATGTTCCATCTGAATCTCTTTGTAGTTGATTGTTTCAGTGAATTTGAGCCCATTCGCTATCGGATAACCGGAAATCACCGTCGGTTGCAATAGTTTCCCAAAGTCCATCATATCTTTCTCCAGAAAGAGACCTACGTTGTCTTTTGCTATCAGCAATTCGACTGAAGAGCCTCCGACAACCACGCCTGAAATCGAGGTCGAATTTATAGGGGTAACTCAAATTCGTTGGCAATGTTTTTTCTTTTTAACTCCTATAATGTTTTTTCTTTTTAACTCCTATATTCATCAATCTTTGTACCTTTCTCTCTTAAAGGTTATGGAAGTTTGTTCAAAAGGAATTGTCTCAACAAGAAAAGTTAACAGATGGCATCTTCTAAAGTCAAGTGGTAAACACTCCAATAATATAATGATTTGTTTCCTATTAAAATCATTAATAAATTTCTAATGCATAAATTTATTTTAACAATCACAATAGTTAAATGCATCATCTTAATTCAGGTTTATGCTTAATGGTCTTCGCCCCCCTGACATAAGAAGTGTTGATCCATCATTATGGTTAACAAACACAATGCCATCTTTAAAAGCAAAACATCTGTGCAAAAGGATGTTCAACAAAACTTGTAGCCCAAAGACACGTCAGCTTTTTCTGTATCCAAAGGTCAGTCTACTTTCAAGTCTTCTTACTATTTATTTTGACCCATTTGCCTACTTGAATTCATTATTTTCAAAATCATTGTATTAAAAAAAATTGTTTGTTTATTATTGTTACTAGACTCAGATTTATCTTCAAATTATATATATATATATATATATATATATATATATATATATATATATATATATATATATATATATATATATATATATATATATATATATATATATATATATATATATATATATATATATATATATATATATATATGTTCAATCTCTTTCCATAAATAACGATATGTCAAAACGATTGGGTGGCTGTTTCACAGAGCCTATCCCGCTTGAAGCTCCTACTAAGTAGCGATGGCGTTGATAGAAAGTCGACCACCTAATTAATGGTTGCAGCGGTGGGCACCGGCGATGGTGTCGTCGAGGTGGAGAGCAAGAAGGTTATACTTCTAATTGGATACCAACTAGATATTTAGTTTTGATTATAATCCATTCAATTTAAAGTGATGCAGGATGTTGGAGCCATAATATAATTTGTTATTTGGAAAACTCGGCTTGAAAAGCTTCTTTGAAGATTACTTTCACGAAGCAAATTATTTAGTACAATATTTTTGTTGAAGCCAGTTGATGATCGCCATGTTGATTTAGTACCAACTGTATAATTTACCATTTAACTCTTTTATGATTATGTTCTTACAGTGATGTTGATGATCCTCACACGTTCACATATGTTTATGTATCCAGTTCTGATCCGTAAGTATCTAAAGTGACTTATATTAATTCTTTTTATTGAAGTTATTTTCGGTCTTCTCATTAAATGTTTGTATCTTTTAGGATTTTAGTCATCAGCGCATGTGCGTACTACCCAAGATATGCTTTTGGAGCATTTGGGATTTTTTCGGTGCATAAAAAGTAGAGGTTTATTTATTAATCTTTTTCCATTTTAACTCTTTTAAATTTCTTCTTTATAATGTTTTTTAACCCATAAAGCTCACTTAGCATATAGAGTATCTCCAGAAGACTATGGAACAATGGGTTTGAGATATGGTTCATCAAATTTGTCATTTGGAACCACACTTTTGCCATATTCATATATGCTAGATACATGTCCAAAAAAAACATTTATGTTTTGAAATTGAATTTTTTTATTTTTTATTTTTTGTATTTTTTATAATAATATTTCTTTTATGTAGTGGGGGATGAGTTACCGAAAGCTACATGGCTGGTGAGCAAGATAGGAAGGTTAACTGCTGGGGTGCAATATGATCCTCAATGTAAGATTGATTTTTTATAAAACTATTTATTGTCTTTTTTATGTACTTTGTAAGTTAACATGTTTTCATGGTTATTATGTTTGTATACTTGAGAGAAAGGATGGTGCAAAATATAAAAATTTGATGAATTGGAATTGTGCAATAGGATACGGCTTTGGATGAGGCAGCCCATTGAGCCCCTCATTCAATTTTGGTCTTGAATATGCTCAGAGTTTCCCAGGTTTGGTGTTGTTTATGATTTTTGCATTATCATTTTTTCCTTTTTTTTTTTTCAAATTTTACTTATTTTTATTTCTTCGTCTCCCATTATTTATCTTTAATGTTCTACTTCAACAAATCTCCCTCTAATAACATGATTCGGTTGTGATTGGTTATCATTTAGCTAAATGAAATATTGCAAAAACTGAAGTATACTTTCACCATTTTATTAATCCATACAATATACTTTTTCTTTGACTATTTAATGTAACAAACTTTATGATTGTTCAGTTTTTTTAACCATATAATGTAACAAATCTACTATTTCTTGCAACTTTGTGTATAACTTTTTACCATTTTATCTGACGTTTTGTAGAAAATGGTAAGTTTGTAAAATTGAACGGGTAAAGAAAAAGTATGTTGTATGGATTACTCAAAAGGTTGAAATTTTTTTCTTTTAGTTTTTCTCCATTTAACCCTTTATTATTTGGCTGTTATATATACCCCATTAAAACTTGAGTACTTATTTTCTTTACTAACACTTCAATTGCAGTTCATAGCCTCTTTCTATCAGCATGTGGTAGTCCAACAAAGGGTATGCTCTCTTTCTCTGTGTATGTGTGTGTTGTTCTACATGAATAGGATCATGAAATAGCAACGTACTTTTCAAATTTCCTTTTACTCTGTTCCGTTTTGGAATTAAGTAAATAAAATGTTTTGTGCTTCACTTCGGGTTGATTTTCGATCCTATTATCGCGACTGAAATAGTAAGGTGGCGGACCCATGAATTGTCGCTGAATAAATTTGTGAGCATGATGTATTTGTGAATTTTTGAGACTTGAGATCTTAGTTCTTATAACTTTACTTCGATCCTATTATCCCGTACCATGACGTGTCTGGAATAGTAGTAATTAGTGAAACAACACGGCAGAGTACGCTTATGTCTTTAGCATTTATCCGGACCCGTGCTCCAGCAATTCCGAACCCGTACGGAGCACGGGCTCCCACTAGTTTAAATCAAAACCTTAAGCAAACTAATTTTTAAGTCAATTAAATCAAAATTTTAAGGAACCGTGTCATCATTTTAAAATCAATTGGAAACTTATTTTTTTCCTTTTTTTGACTTTACCGGTTCAATCAAAAAAAATTTTCGTTATGATTTTAATTTTTTTCAATTAATACATTTCTTTTAAATCAAATTCAAACTTTAAATCAAACATCTCGTTTCTTTTAACATCTCATTTCGTTTTTTTTAAGCAAACAATTCATATAAAAATTTAAAACTAAAATTACAAACATTACTATAATAAGGTTTTTCCGCTTTTTAAAGTTTTCGGTCCTTTTGATTTCGGTCAAGCTTTAAAATTTCCGATCATTTTTAATTTTTCAAGGTTAACGATTAAACTTTATTTTGATCAAAATGGATACCACGACAAAAGATGCTTGCGAAAAATCATGTTCTGCTGATTGCGAAAAGATAATTGTCAAATATCGTGAACTGAATGAAAATCTTATGAGAGAAATTCTTGAAGTAGAAAGCCTTGTTTATAAACACAAAAAGAAGTTGAAACCTCTTCAGGAAGCCTTAGATGCCAAAACGTCTGATTACAAACAAATGCAAGATGAACTTAGCACAACAAGATGTCAACTTAGGTTTGCCAATGAAGATATTGCTAGTTTAATTGCCGAACTTGATGCATTAAAGTCAAATTTTCAAAAGGAAGAATCAACTTTTAAGAAAGTTTATGTATCTAGTGAAGTAGTTGAAACTATACTTGAAAAACAAACTGTTTGGTCAAACATACAAGGTGAAGGTCTTGGGTATAGTGCTGTTCCTCCTCCTTATAATAATAACTTTACTCCGTCTTTGGATACTGAAGAATCAGAAGAATGTTTTTGGTTAAACTATATTCAAACGAATACATCTGGCACCGCTGCTGAGAGTACTGAAATGAACTCTACTGATCCCTCTACCTCATGTGCAGATACAATGATAGTGGAAGATGCAGACTAGAAGGACAAAGTCGACTTCAATAATGGTGATGATAAGACTGTTAGGACTTCTGTTCCTTTTAAACCTCGTGGAAATGTTGCCTCTAGAAAATTCAAACCCTAGAAGTTTGTGAAAGAAGGGGAAGTTCCTGCTGAACCAAGACCGAATCCCAGTAAATATGGTTGTGCTTGTACATGTGGCAACTCTTTAAAAAATTTAAAAGGAATTTTAAAAAATTCAAAAGGACAAGGACCAAGTCACAATCTCATTTACCTGAAAAAACAAATGTGCTTCAACTGTTGGATTGCAGGTCACATTGCCAAGAATAGTCCTTATCGTCCATAGATTTCTTTCCATGCACAACAATGTCAGAACATGCCAAGAGGGAGTTCTTGCAAAAGGAAGTCCTCAAGATCACGTTCAAGAGACGGTGATTGGGAATGAAGCTAAGGCCAAGATGCAGGCCCCCAAGGACAAGAATACTAATTCGAGAGAGGACTCTGCTAAATCAAAATCGGTAAGGTCGAGTTCATCTCAAGGATCGTCCTCGAGTCCTCACTGGCGACATAAGCACACGTCAAGGGGGAGTGCTGCTTCGACATCAAACGTTGACACACCCATACGGTCAAACAACAAGAGACCTAAACCAAATTACCGATGGGTACCAAAAGGCCAATATTCCAAATCATCTAATTATCCTGCTAATTCTTCATGCTCTTTATTTGATAAGCAGGATATGATCTTGGAACAAGTCAAGTGCGTACACAGTGATGGTCTACCCAGTTTCAAGATGGATTGGGTTCCCAAGACCAACTAAACCTGCATCGTGTGTAGGAGCATCTACAGAGGAATATCTTCGGACCTCGGTTTGTTGATAGTAGCTGTTCAAAGCACATGGATGGAGACATCTCTCAACTGCACAACATTCAAATCATTGATGGAGAGTATGTGTCCTTTGCGGGAGGGGAGAGAGGAAGGATCACATGGGGACTGTGCCTAACGACGTGTTGAAAATTGAACAGGTAACTTCATTTCAAACTAGATATGATCCGTTTCACTGATTATTAAATCAGTTCTGTAAATATTTTTACTTTATTTTTGTTTAGGTAAATTTGTACATGTTTTATTTCCGCTCTTCTTCCCATGCACAAATTTAGGGGGAGAAGAAAAACAAAATTTGACCATGTCCAAGGTGTCTTCGATACCTTTATAAAAGCAAAACAAAAATCAGAAAATTTTAAAAAATACAAAAATATATTTTCATGTTTTTTTTTAATTTTCATATATTTCATTTCAGAAAATCAAAAAATATGTTTTACTTTTATGATCTTTCTTTAACAAGTGATATTAGAATTTATAAGTAATTAAAATTGGTATCAAGAAAAACAAACAAAAAATTACAAAACTTAAAAAGACAAAAAGATTTTTTTTGTAATTTTCATATCTTTCCTTAAAAAATTTTAAAAAAAATCCAAAAACAGTATTACCTACCGACGACGCACCGAGTTTATACCACTCACTGCTGAGGTAATTTTTTTAAGTGTTTGTGATCCTCATTGGTACACCTCAATGAGTGTGAAGCACTAACAACCGCTTCTTAACCAATCTAAAGTTTTTATTGTGTAACACCAACTTCTAGACACTTTGAGAGAAACCACTCGAAGTCGAGAGTTAAAAAGTCTGTGCCGATGGTTAGACTGCATACCATAGTCTATCACACGCACCGATCCATTCTTAACCATATTTACAATTTCTGATACAAGAAATAGTCGATTCATTACTTTAAACAAAGTAATGATGATATTTCGACACTCTATGCTAATGATCTATGCTACAACACAAGTAGTAGATGTGAGGCATTGATACGTGTATGGGCTGATTATAGTAAGGTTTAGGAGATTTGAGATTGGATTTCGTGTATGGGTGTTTGTTTGGTGAATTGCAGCGGAATTAACAATAAAAATTAAGGATAGAGTGATAATCAACCTAGACCTATAGATGGATTATCGTTTGAAGACAAACTAAGACCTATTAACTTGAATTCGTGTCAAATCAGGAAATCATCCCTCAAAGACGAAATTGTGAGTGTAAGCAACAACTCAATGAACAAAGTTCTTGTTTTCTTGATTGATTTTCGTATTCTAGCTGTTACAAGCAAAAAAGAAATGGCTATGAAGCCTAAAAATAAAGATGGGAGTTACAAAACAACCCAACAGCCAAGTTATTAAAGAAAATACTAACTACTCATCAAAACAAACTTAAATGACTTATTAAATGAAAGAAAAACGTTGCAAGCTTCTAATTAACTCCAAATGCATCCCAAATGCATCCAAATGCCTTCAAATCTGCAGCCCTATTCCATGCAAGTGATCATGCAAACTCCACGGGCCATTGAGCCCAAACAGCCTTCAAATCCATTAAACAATACCAACCCATCACCTTTTGGGCCCTCATTCTCCATGCATGCATCAGCCCCTCCCTCTTGGAAAGGAATTGACCTCAATTCAGCAAGGCCATCATCATCCAAATATAGTGAAAGATCCCCCACGTTAAATGTTGCATGCACCCCATAATCTCCCGGTAACTCCACCTTGTATGCATTGTCATTCACACGTGGTACCACCTTGTAAGGACCTTCAGCTCTTGGCATTAGTTTGTTCCTCCTCTTGCTAGGAAACCGGTCCTTCCTCATGTGCAACCAAACTAGATCACCTTCATTGAACACCCTTGGCTTCCTATTCTTGTTGGACTTTTGCTTGTAAGTTGCATTAACAGATTCAATCTTGTCACGAACTTGTTGGTGCAATTTCATCATGGATTTGAGCTTCTCACTTGCATCTTTATGAACCAACTCCTCCTTGGGCAATGGGATCAGATCCAAGGGCATGTAAGGATTCACCCCATAAACAACTTCGAAAGGAGAATGACCTGTAGCATGAGTAGGAAAACGATTATAAGCAAATTCCGCATGTGCGAGTTTGACATCCCAATCTTTTTGAGTCTTGCTAACCAAGTACCCCCTCAACAATGTACCCAAACTTCTGTTTGTGACTTCAGTTTGACCATCCGTTTGAGGATGATGTGATGTGCTAAACAACAACTTGGTACCCACTTTCCTCCACAATGTATTCCAAAAATAGCTCAAGAACTTGGAATCCCGATCAGAAACAATGGTCTTTGGAATGCCATGCAAACTTACAATCTCCTTGAACAAATCAGCCACATTATTAGCATCATCTATTTTGTGACAAGCAACAAAATGAGCCATCTTTGAGAACCTGTCCACCACCACCATGATAGCATCCTTACCCCTTTGAGTACGAGGCAAAGCAACTATGAAATCCATGGACACATCTTCCCATAGACGAACAGGCACGGGCAAAGGAGTGTACAAACCAGGTTTAAAAGTGCTTTTGGACATATGACATGTCACACACTTTCCCACAATGTTGGTTACATCCCCCAACATCTTAGGCCAAAAGAAATGCTCCTTTAACACTTCCAAAGTTTTGGTCACACCAAAATGACCAGCCAAGCCTCCACCATGAGCCTCACGAACTAGTAATTCACGAATTGCATGTTTTGGAACACAAAGGCGATTGCCTTTGAATAAAAAGCCATCTTGCACCATGAATTCACCATTGGGACCACCTGCACATTTTAAAAACAAATATCCAAAGTCCACATCAGATTCATAGTAATTCTTCAAGGTTTCAAACCCCAACAAACGAACATCCAAAGTTGCCAACAAAGTGTAACGTCTTGATAAAGCACCAGCCACCACATTACTTTTTCCATCCTTCTATTTGGAAGAAAAATGAAAGGATTGCAAGAATTCCACCCACTTTGCACGTCTTGTGCTCAATTTTTGTTGCCCATTGATGTACTTCAAGGATTCATGATCAGAATGCAAAATGAAATGATTTGCACACAAATAATGACTCCAATGATCTAAAGCACGAACAATAGCATAAAACTCCTTATCATAAGTGTAATAATTCAAACGAGCACCACATAATTTTTCAGAAAAATAAGCAATAGGACGCTTGGATTGGATCAAAACAGCCCCAATACCAACTCCACTTGCATCACACTCCACTTCAAATGGTTGAGAAAAATCAGGAAGAGCCAAAACAGGAGCATCACACAACAATTCCTTGAGTTTCTCAAACGCCTTTTGAGCTTCCTCTCCCCATGCAAAGACTCATTTCTTCAAACAACCTGTTATGGGACTTGCAATGGTGCTAAAATCACGAACACATCTCCTATAAAAAGAAGCAAGACCATGAAATGACCTAACTTCAAAAATGTTAGTAGGAACAGGCCATGACTTGATTGCTTCCGTTTTGGATGGATCCACAGACACGCCATCTCTTGACACCACAAAACCCAAAAATGCCACCTCTTCCACCAAAAACGAACATTTTTCTAGCTTCCCATAGAGTTTTTGAGCTCTAAGGGTCTCAAAAACATGTTTTAAGTGCCCTAGATGATCCTCCAAGCTCTTGCTATATACCAAGATATCATCAAGGTATACCACCACAAACCTGCCCAAAAAATATTTTAGCACTTCATTCATTAGTCGCATGAAAGTGCTAGGTGCATTAGTTAGACCAAACGGCATCACGGTCCATTCATACAAGCCATGTTTAGTTTTAAAGGCTGTTTTCCATTCATCCCCTTCACGCATACGAATCTGATGGTAACCACTTCTCAAATCAATTTTTGAGAACACAATGGAACCATGTAACTCGTCCAACAAGTCATCAATTATAGGAATAGGAAATCGGTATTTTATGGTGATGTTATTAACAACCCTACTATCAACACACATCCTCCAAGAACCATCTTTTTTTGGAACCAACAACACGGGAACATCACAAGGACTTAGGCTTTCATGAACATAACCCATTTTCATGAGTTCATCAATTTGTTTTTGCAACTCCTTTGTCACCTCCGGATTACATCTATAGGCAGCTTTATTAGGCAAATGAGCACCCAAAATAAGATCAATTTGGTGTTCAATACCACGGATTGGAGGCAAACCCGGTGGTAATTCACTTGGAAACACATCTTGGAATTCGTGTAACAAATCAGCAATACGAATTTCTTCACGTACCATTTTTGCCAAACTAGTTTCTTTCGTACCACTAGTAAGTTTAGGAGAAATGGGAACATTATTAGAACCAGAAGGAGTAGAAACAGAATTTTGTCTATTGCTAGACTCGAGTTTGGACCATGACTTGGACTTGGAATTTTCAAGACTAGAACTTCCACCATAATGTGCCTTGGCTTGTCCCTCCAACTTCAAACATAAACCACAAAGAGTTCCAAAATCAGCATAAGGATACAACTCCAGAACATTGGCAATGTTGTAGTTCAACCCTTTGAGAAAACGAGTCATTTTTTGTTCTTCAACTTCATCAAGGAACTCGTCTTCTTCATCATAGGTATCATATATAGGGCCTTAATCTTCATCTTCTTATTCCAAATCAGAAAATGACATCTCCTCAATTCTTCTTGTGCCACATCTGATCGCATCATAGCCATCCACTCTTGGATTGCCTTATTTGTAGCCTTGGCCGCCACTTCTCTTTCTTTCTCTAGCCATCCCATTAGGGTTTGTGAACCAAACATAATTCTTGTGTAACTCGTGCCCAATCGAAACTTGGGCTTTGATACCACAAATGATACGTGTATGGGCTGATTATAGTAAGGTTTAGGAGATTTGAGATTGGATTTCTTGTATGGGTGTTTGTTTGGTGAATTGCAGCGGAATTAACAATAAAAATTAAGGATAGAGTGATAATCAACCTAGACCTATAGATGGATTATCGTTTGAAGACAAACTAAGACCTATTAACTTGAATTCGTGTCAAATCAGGAAATCATCCCTCAAAGACGAAATTGTGAGTGTAAGCAACAACTCAATGAACAAAGTTCTTGTTTTCTTGATTGATTTTCGTATTCTAGCTGTTACAAGCAAAAAGAAATGGCTATAAAGCCTAAACATAAAGATGGGAGTTACAAAACAACCCAACAGCCAAGTTATTAAAGAAAATACTAACTACTCATCAAAACAAACTTAAATGACTTATTAAATGAAAGAAAAATGTTGCAAGCTTCTAATTAACTCCAAATGCATCCCAAATGCATCCAAATGCCTTCAAATGTGCAACCCTATTCCATGCAAGTGATCATGCAAACTCCATGGGCCATTGAGCCCAAACAACCTTCAAATCCATTAAACAATACTAACCCATCACCTTTTGGGCCCTCATTCTCCATGCATGCATCATCCCTCCCTCTTGGAAAGGAATTGACCTCAATTCAGCAATTCCACTTTCCGCGTCGTTTCCCGCGTCGCGCTTACCTTAATATAGGAGGAAAACCGACTGATCGTTTCCCGCGTCGCGCAATTGCACTTTCCGCGTCACGCGTGTCACCAAATCAACCCCTGCGCATCGGGTTGGTTTACGATCCCGCGTCGCGCGTTTGCGAAATCCGCGGCGCGGTCATTCAAAAAATTTAAAACTTTTCGCACAACCCCACACTTTCCTTAGACTACTAATACCTGCAAAGATTGATATATTTTCCTAATAAATTCTAAGAAATATAAAACCTAACCTATGACATGATGGGTTGCCTCCCAACAAGTGCTAAGTTTAACGTCTTCAGCCAGACATGGAGTCCTTCTACAGCTACGGTGGATCGTACGCCTTCTTCCTTCGCTGATTTTCAGTCACCACCGTCCCTTTATTGTCCACATGCTCCTCAAACTTCCATGGGTCGAATGGCTTGCTGGTTCTCCTGCTGCTACCCAGTCGCCATCTTCTGATTACTTTGCGTGAATGCTTGGAGGTAGCTTTGAACCTCCAAGCTCGGTCCTTCCTTCGGCGTCTCTTCAAGATCACAGGCTTGACATGAAGCGCGCCCAGTGCCTCTCCCAGTAATTGTTTTGCAGATTTCATTTTGCTTGCGTCTTGCGTGCTAACTTCAGTTTGCAATTTTGGCTTGCAGAACCAATAAAAATTTTCCAATCGAATGGGATCGGAAGGCAACATATTGAGATGCTCCCAAATGTCCTCATCGATGGTATTAATCACATCTAATTTTCCATTCATGAATGGATCATGAGTGGCGATAAAATCATGTTTCTTATTTTCAAAAACCAACTCGTCAGCATCATCTTCTTGATCATCGTCCAACGGGTGGATCGGGACCAAGAGTGAGCGACTGGATTGATCTGGTGGTGGTACAAAGTCACCCATCACCAGATCCTTGCTTTCAAAAGACTCAAAATTTTCAAAAATTCTAGGTTCGGGGGTAGTATTGTCATCTACACCCCCTTCCCCAATAGTATCAACAACTTCAACAATTTTGGGGATCGTTGAGCTGGGGTCTGTACTGTCACTTACAGTCCCCTCCACAACATCCTCATCAATCAAATTGTCTGGTAATGGTACAGATTCACACATCACCATATCAACATTATCAACATTTTCAAAAATATCAAAATCATCAAAAGCTGTTGAGTTAGAGGTAGCATTGTCACCGACAACCTCTTCCTCAACAACATTTTCGACCCTCTCAGTGGTCTCTTGACTTTCCCACGGTGTATGCCCTTCCATCACATATTCAGGTGATGCAAGTTCACACACATTATTATTGGTATAAAAATCACTCGCCTCCGGTTCTGGCGAAGGTGGTGAACATTTCCAACTTTCCTCTAACCTATCTAAAGAAGCTTGCAATCTTACAAGAGCATCAGCCTGGTCCTTCTGCTCTTGGTGAGTGTTATACCAGACTACCCAAAGTTGGGCCCAAGTTGAAGAATTCTTAGGCTGAGATGACTCCTCGGTCTGCCATCTATTGTCATCGGATGATCCATTGTAGCAATCATCCTCACAATAGGTGTCGGCCGGATTTTCATAATATTCATAATACTGATCCGGGTACATGTAATCGCCCATTATGAAGACGTACACATACCAAAAATCAACAAACTAAAATCAAACATCAAAAATCAGAAACTAAGTCCTACAAATCACCTAATCTAAGCGCACAGCTCCCCGGCAACGGCGCCAAAATTTGACACGCCTAGGTCGTCGTGCGGTCAAAAATAAAGAGAAACCTAACATACACTAGCACAGTGGTAGTCAGGGTCAATCCGCAGGAGCTTCGTGGTTAGACCAGATGACAGATTACCAATTAGTAGTGTCACGCTACAGTCGGAGGACCTAGTTTCTAAGTTCTTAACTACCCAAAAGCAATCACCCAACAAAGTCAAGCCAAGCATAAGCTAAACTCAACTCAAACAAACCTAGTTACTTTCTGAAATCAGAAGTGCATCTCTAAATCAGAAGCAAACAAAGGCATCCAAAACATCCAAACCAAGTAAGGCATAAACTAACCAATAACTATAGTCCTGACTGAACAATTACTAGTTAAATTCAAACCCTAAACCTAACCTAGTTGGCTACTGATTTCAGCAAGTGAAGGCAGTTCCAAACAAGGTCACAATACATCCATACACAATCCAAACAATCAAAACCTACCACAAGCATAAAAACACCGAAAAACTAAGATTACTTGTAACCAAATGCTTCTCATTAATCAAATCAAAATTCCAAACATCCAAACAGTAACCAAATATTGCTAAAACAGAAACTAAAGCTCAATATCAGTGGGTGTCACTCCCAAAGACACTAGCTAATGCTTAATACTATCTAACTACTTGAAAATAAAATCCAAAACATAAAAATACCAATTGAGAAGTTGCTGGAACGAAATCTTGGAGTCAAAGAGCTTCAAGGTCGATTTTACACCCGGTCTTTGCTAGGGTTTTCGGCTGGAAATGCCGCTATTAATAGTTGCAATTTTCCCGAGGCCGCGCCGCGCAAAAGAAGAATTCGCGTTGCGCGTACTAATCTTTTCCCTTTTCTTCGGCATTTGAATGTGTTACACCGCCTTAAGCCCGCGTCGCGCATTTCAGAATCCCGCGGCGTGCGTACGTATTTCCTTGATTTTTTTCATTCTTTTCCATACTTCTTCCTTTTGCACGCTTTTAGTCCCTGTTTTCATTCTTTTCTTCCAAACAAGTCCTAGAACGAAAAGTGAGAATACCAAGATATATCTGATATAATTTCATCAAGAACAGGGCTCAACAACGCCTAAAATACTTGATATCACTAGGCGTTGCCAACAACCTTTACTGGTTGACCATAACCCATCACAACCCTTACTGGTTGACCATAACCCATCACAACCCTTCCTGGTTGACCATAACCCATCACAACCCTTATTGGTTGACCATAACCCATCACAACCATTCCTGGTCGACTATAACCCATCACAACCCTTCTTGGTTGACCATAACCAATCAGAACCCTTCCAGCTTGACCATAACCCTTCACAACCCTTCCTGGTTGACCATAACCCATCACAACCCTTCTTGGTTGACCATAACCCATCACAACCCTTCTTGGTTGACGATAACCCATCACAACCCTTCCTGCTTGACCATAACCCATCACAGCCCTTCCTGGTTGACCATAACCCATCATAACCCTTACTAGTAGACCATAACCCATCACAAATGCTTCCTGGTTGACCATAACGCATTACACCCCTTCCTGGTCGACCATAACCCATCACAACCCCTACTGGTTGACCATAACCTATCACAACCCTTCCTGGTTGACCATAACCCATCATAACCCTTACTGGTTGACATAACTCATCACAACCCTTCCTGATTGACCATAACTCATCATAACCCTTACTGGTGGACCATAACCGATCACAACCCTTCCTGGTCGACCATAACCAATCACAACCCTTACTGGTTGACCATAACCCATCACAACCCTTCCTGCTTGACCATAACCCATCACAACACTTCCTGGTCGACCATAACCCATCACAACACTTACTAGTTGACCATAACCCATCACAACCCTTCATGGTTGACCATAACCCATGACAACCCTTACTGGTTGACCATAACCCATCACAACCCTTCCTGGTCGACCATAACCCATCACAACCCTTACTTGTTGACCATAACCATCACAACCCTTTTTGCTTGACTATAACCCATCACAACCCTTCCTGGTCGACCATAACCCATCACAACCCTTACTGGTTGACCATAACACATCACAACCCTTCCTGGTTGACAAGTACCCATCACAACCCTTCCTGGTTGACCATAACCCATCACAACCCTTTTCGGTTGACCATAACCCATCACAACCCTTACATGTCGACCATAACCCATCACAACCCTTCCTGGTGGACCATAACCCATTACAACCCTTCCTGGTCGACCATAACCCATCCTCACCTTACCCTACCCCACCCCTACTCTATCCCGCACCACCCAACCTTACCTTACCCTAACCAGCTACCCTACCCTATACAAATAAATGGATTTCAATTACAATAGAATATTTCGTAGCCAAACGCGCAACATAATTCAATTCTAGCAGATTTCAATTATTTTAGAATTCAGTTACAACAGAAATTAATTACATTTCGTAGCATTACAACAATCCAAACAGCCCCTTATATATCATTTTCCTATTAAAATTGTATAATTTATAATTATATAATATTTTTTAATAATATATGATACGTATTTTCTTCCTATATACTTAATATGAATTATATTAATTAACTTTTATATATATACTCATATTATGACACTTTTTATTATATAATTTTACGTAATTGACATTTGGGTCGAATCACCACCTCTCATAATTCAATTTACTCGGCCCTTTTTGAACTTCTACACCTAATACATATATGGAAGGGTTTTGCGTTCCAAATCAATGTGCAGATCATGAATGGATCGTGTAGATCAACCTCCCCTAGAAATTCGAGTAATGACCATGATTTTTGGGGCTACAATGGATTTTAGTCTCATCTATGGAAGGGTTTTGCGCATCAAATCATGGCGGGAAGTGTTTACCAATGTGACCGCCAAAACTCCAAAATTGTATGCGATCAATCCTTTCCTTTCCGAGATATTGGGTAACAAACTCCAATTCAATACCTCAATATCGTTACCTGTATAAAGGACACCAATTCATTCCACCATTGTATCAGTTTTATCTTCTTTCTGGCGAATTTGGCTTCATACTTATTTTATCTGGTAATTCCTGCTCTCAATCTGCTGTAAGTGTAATGGTTTCTTATATTAACTATTGCTTTTGTTTATAATGTGAATCTTTCTTATTGCTATGACTGGCGATCCTCAAAAATTACATGTTTTTTACATTAACATTAAGTGGGCTTGTTGCACACCAACTGTTTGTTGAAATGCTAATGAAAAAAAACTCAACTTTTTCTATACATTAGTAGTAACTAGGCCGTGTTGCACACCCACCTGTTTGATAAAATGCCATTTACCTTGTTTTATATCTGATACATGTACCGTAATACTTTCTCTATTATATGTTTTCCTTGAATTTTCAATGCTTTTGATTTATGTGAATGGCAAATTATCAAGTACGAAACTTTTATTAAACTTTACCATATGCTGGTCATGTTGATCTCCAACTGTTTGATGAAATGCTAATGGCTATTTTTATGTCTATTTAAAATTACCTTAATACTTGTCCTTTACTAATGAATTTCATGATTTTAATTGCATGTCAAGTGAAGCGAAATGGATGTCAACAACTTAGTGCCTGAAGATTCGCATCATTTTGATGATGAACTTGATCATGATGATGAGGAATTCATCTATTATTCTAAACAAGAAGGTGGAGAAGAATACAGTACAGACTCTAAAGATGGAGAAGACAACAACATTCTCCCTGAAGTTGGGGAAGGCATGGATGCAGTCCCTGATGTTGGATCGGATAGCAATGCTGACTACAATAGTAACACAGACTCTGAGAATGAATCCAACTCCCACTTCCTCCAAGGCCAAATAAGAAGAGGGGCATGACACAATTGCTAAGCTAGGCACAGAGTACAGCAGATCTTGGGCGTGTTCGACAAAATTAGCTGGTAGCTGGTAGTGGTTAGCTGTAAGCGGTTAGCGGTTAGCTGGAAGCTAGTAGCGATTAGCGGTTTGCTGGTAGCTGTGACTTTTATTTCTGCAGAAGTGTTCAGCAAAAGCAGCTGTTAGCTTTTAGAAGTGTAAAATAATATAAAAATCAGAAGCCAAACGCTAACGCTCTCAAAAGCTACATGAAATAGCTTTTGGATTATGAGCGTTTTGTTAAAAGTAAAAGCTAAAAGCTCTTGCTGTCGAACGAGGTTTTTCCATCTTTTCGAGCGTTTTCCTAAAAGCTAAACGCTAAACGCTCCCAAAAACTCTCAAATGCTGCGTGCTGAACACGCCCCTTGTGGGAAAAGAAAACATGTAAAGTTTGATGCATTGGGTAGGTTATCTAGGATGAGTAGGGCATTGTTTGTGAGCTACTTGGGAGATCTTGTCCGACAGAAGGTAGGAATAAGTGTCTATTCGTGGAAGGATGTAACTCCAGAAGTCAGGGAGAAACTATGGGAAGAGATTACAGTAAACAAATTATATCACTTACTTTATATTTCATCTACTATTTTATATCCTTCCTTATGATTTATATCCACCACAAACAAAATGTAACTCCTCATTGTAGCGTTTTTTTATGTTGAGGAGACTCGAAGAAAATTTTTGATGAATAGGATGTGTATGCTTCTACGAAATTTCAGAAGGAAAGTGTATGCAAAATACATAAAGCCTAACTTAGAAAATCCTAGGAAGCTTGCAAGAATCCCCAAACGTTATCGTACCCTAATCAAGGAACAAGATGCTTGGGACAACTTCGTTAATCACACACAATCAGAAAACTTTAATGTTAAACTCTTATACCTTTTCTTCTACATCTAATTATCATTTACTTACCAAGTATGCTAATTATATCATATGGCAAAAACTGTTACTTGCAGGATTTGTCACAAAGGACGACTGAAGCACGAAAGAAGTCCAAATATACTCATCGGATGGGAAGAGGGGGATATACCAGTTTAAGAGAGAAGCTGGTAAGCTTTATCTTTTATACATATACATTATGGTAGGGTACACAAGTATTGATTAATATTGTTTATAACATAAAATTTATTTCTTCACCAAGGTTGCCAACAATGTCATTGCAAAAGATGAAGAGCCCTTAAGATCATTAATGTGGCGTAAAGGTCGTGAAGATAAAACTTGTGAAATTTTGGATGATAACGTTAAGGTCAAGGCGGATCAACTAGTAAGTTTACTATTTTTGTATGATACTTATACTATTTTAATTTCTGTCATCTATTTTATACTTACTTTATTTATACAAACTTTGTCTTCAGATGGAACATGAAAAGCAAATAAAAGATGGAAATGTAATCCTTGAACTGGGTACGGATGCCATGACCTTAGTTTTTGGCTCGGAAAAGGGTCTCTTTTTAAAGGGTGTGGGAATGGGAGTGACTGCCACTACATATTTTCATGTTCCTCACAGCAAAGGATCTGCTAAGGAGGAAATTAAGAGCCTAAAAAGTGCAATGCATGCTGGGAAAATTGCATTTGACAAGAAAGATGCTGAAGTGAAGGCTTTGTATACAAAGGTTGATGAACAAGCAAAACACATTCAGTTTGTTTTAGCTCATCTTGCAGCCACATGAGTCAAGCTTCCAAATCTGCCTAATACATCTGTAAGTCAACTCCCATAACTACATCATTTTGCAATGTTTTTTAATCTCCTTTTATCATATTAATTCTCACGTTTACCTAATATTGCCTAGGGTATTTCAATTGACAATGTGGCTGAATCTCAAGTAACTGCTGACATCAACGTATCTCAAGAACCAAGACATGAACCATTAACACTCGCATGTCCATTAACACTCGCATGTCCATTAACACTCGCATGTCATTAATCATAATTTATTCTTTTTATACACTTTGTCTGTAACATTATTTATTAAATAATTTGGAACTTCTGTTTTTTCAGGCAATTACAAAGACAAGTAAACAACCTATTCAGAATAAGGCTATGTCTGCAATTGATGATACACCATCACCATCTTTAACACCAGTACGTATCATGTACTATTTTGATTATCTTTGCTTTTCATATATATATATATATATATATATATATATATATATATATATATATATATATATATATATATATATATATATATATATATATATATATATATATATATATATATATATATATATATATATACTAGGTGCGTACCCGCGCAATGCGGCGGTGACGAATAATTTCGTTTCCGCAACTATGATTTAGGTTTTGGGTTTTAGATTGAGACGGGGTGGTAACAAATATAAGTTCGGTGTTGTTTTATATCAAACTAAATTACGTTTATGGATTGGTTTAAAAATATTGTGTTTGGTTAAATTAAAAGTGTGTATATAAATGTTCTGTAAGACATGCAACGAATGCCTTGATCGATGCTAGTGTCGAGTATATAGTTAGTTCAGGACGAATGTGATAATTCATGGACATTTGTGAAGAATATGTAGGGTTTTTGATATTCAGTATATTACCATAATATCAATCTTCATTTTAGAAGATATCACCTAATTATAATTCAAATTACCAAAAGGACCATAGTACTTTAAAAACCAAAATTTAATATTGAACACTTGGAGATAATTGTTCAAATATATCACTTACGTAAAAGCTTTATATTTTCCTCTCAACAATCATCTTTTTCTAACTCCACCAAACACAAACTCTTGATTGATCGAGGGAGAGAAATAACAACTACACTTGATATCCTCTATATATAATGCAAACTTATATATATATATATATATATATATATATATATATATATATATATATATATATATATATATATATATATATATATATATATATATATATATATATATATATATATATATATATATATATATATATATACATATATATATATATATATATATATATATATATATATATATATTTGTATTCATGTTAAGAAGAATATTGAATTTCAAATAAATGATGATAAAACTAAAAATAGAAAATGAAGTTGAAACAACGACACATTTAAGTCTAAAATGATAGGGAATGCCGCAACTCCAATTAATTTCAATTCAAAGTATTTTTTTTCGTTTTTACCCACCCATGCTCAAGCCTAAACATGATTTCTAAAACGTGTTTTACTTTATAATACATAGACAATAAATAAATACCGACATCAGTTTTTCTAAGACCACTCCTGTAATCGTAATTCTCAAAAACCAAACCAATCCAACCAAAACCAATAATCTCGTGCTTACCGGTTACCACTGAACCATCCTAATAATCTTTTGCATAGAAGTAAGTTACTGGCAACATGAAATCTTAAATTATTAACTCAGTGATAATGATATTTCATCCAGGTTCCTCTGTTAAAGTTCATCTAGACACTTTCATGCAATTTTAAAACTGTAAAGAGAAAATACCTTAAAGTGCAAATAAAAAATTGAAAGTAAAATGCTCTAATTGAGCACGTATTTGAAGTATAGTGCCTTAAGATGAAAAAAATTTAAAAGCTATAAATCTTTCAATAAAATATTCAAGTAACATACACTAAAAAATGGCACAAACTTTTTACATTCACTCCACTCTCTGAGATTTCTTTAGAAATCTAACTTCTATGAGTGCATTCATCCTGTCATAACTTGACTTGACATCTATCAAATCCTGCTACATCATTTACAAAAAGAGGAATATTAGGTCAATGTTAAAATCAAAGATATTTACCTTTTCTTTCCATGGCACAAACTCCTAAAACTTTCAGTTTTAGGAGTTTTTGTTCTTGCCAAGTTATACCATATGGCTCTAGATGCCACAAAATAGCTTCTTGTTACTACTTTATAGGTTATTTTTAAATATATTTGATTCCATTTACCGAGTTTTTCATGGTGTTACAACATTCAAGTGTACTTAATATTTGAAGTGTATAGGTGCAAAATCAAAGGTTTTCATGCCTGTTAAGTGCAAAACCAAAGTGCTGTAATGAAAAAGAGATAATCTTCAGTATATAAGAGCACAATAAACATTGAATAAGTAACAAAAAGTCCATGTTCTTTCTGATGGTTATAGTGTTTGGGCCCAAATTAAAATTTTCTTCATTTTTAGTCCTAATTCAACGTTTCATATAGATTGTTCACATAAAATGGCATGTCCAGGGAACCTTTTAAAAGTTTTACATCTGTCAACAAGCATAAACAAACATAACTGTCAATATGATACCTTCAGAATTTTGAATCAGTATTTTCCTGTACTGGTCCTTGCTTTTCCTGGTTCAATCAAATGTACATAAAGAGAATGGGGGGTTATGTGGAATCAATTTAGAAGAGAGATAAAAAGATAAGAGAATCGAGATTACCAAAGAAGATTGTGGTGGTGGAGACGATGGCGCAGCCCTTATAACAGTGGTTGAAGGTTTGTGAGTCTAGGTAACGGTTCTAAATGGTCGTGACCGGGTGGCAGTGCAATCATGGAGGGGTAATACATAATATAGCAGAGCAAAGGAGGAGAGAGTTTACCTGGTTGTGCATACCAGAACTGGAAAAAAAACAATCAGAACAAAATTAATTGACCAATACCCAAAAGAAACAAAATTAATTGACCAATACCCAAAAGAACATATTGTAATTTCATCCAACAGTTGGTGTTCATTTAGAAACAAAAAATATACTTCCATGTTTATCACAGATCATCGTACCTTCTTAAAACTTTATACCGTTTCTCCTTGTTGCCTTCATACATCTGAAGTAAAGAAGCTCAGTTTCTTTGTCCAGGAGCCCTTTGAGTTTGCTTGGTTTTTGATTTCATTGTGACTTCAATCTTTAATGTAGCTTCAACATAACAACCAAAATAAAAATTAAAAGAAGGGAAAGTCGTACCTACAAATCAATGAAAATCGTACCTACAAATCAAGAACCAGATCGTGAAAATCGTAAAGAAGAACCAGATCGTGAAAATTGTACCTACAAATCAAGATCATGAAAATTGTTAAAAACACCAAAAAAGTTACTGCCCCCAAAACTTCAACAACAAATCCTGAATTACCAGCAATTTCACCAAATAATCCAATTCATGAGGTAATAAATTTGACACAATTTGTCTACAAGTCTGTGTTTTATTTACTAGTACTGATGTCAAAAATTATTGCAGCCAATCAAGTGTTCTCTATCGTATCCCGATAAGAGGAACATTGTTGCCCGTGGTGAAATTCACTTATCATCACAACGACAAAGCATTCATGGAGTGCCTTTGCAAGATGACTGTTACAAAGTGTCGATTTTAGAAATGGTGAAAAGGATTCATATTTACCTTATGAAACTGGTCACATGAAAACAGTTAATGAGGCATACAAATATTTTATCCCATGGCCAAAATCCCTTGTGAAACCTGCTGCAAAGGTTTGTTTATTCACTAAACTTGTTTGTATATTACTATACTATTTCATTCATAAAATACTCTACTAAGTTCTGTACATAATCTGTTTTGTAACAACGTTGTTGCTATAGGAACCAAATGTGAAACCAGGTAAACATAATCTACCCGTTGTGCAACCGTCTGTGAAACCATCTGAAGAGACATCGGTTTTGAAGTCTATTGTCAAAGAAGCTGGCAAAATAGGTGACAAACCAGCTCAAGAGAAACCAGTTGTCAAATCTGTTGTCAAATCTGTTGTCAAAGAAGATGGCAAATCAGGTGTCAAACCAGCTCAAGAGAATGTACTTCAAACCTCACAGAAGCGCAAGAATTATATACCCAATGGGTTGCTTGCGAAGAGAACAAGGAACCACGCCCTCAACATGAAATAGTAGTTTTTTATATTTTTCCTTTATTTAAGTGTTTCTTAGACTGGTTTTTCTATTGTACCGAATGTCATTTGAATTATTAATAATATCGTTTTCATTTTTATTATCCACTCATATTGTTGCTTTATGGTTACTTTTAGTTGTATCATATATATGTGTCTAAAATACCCCAAAAGTAACAATAAAACCTGACTTAAGTCACTAAATTTTAAACAATAATAACATTTCTTAATTAATATGTGTCTATATTATAACGTTTGCCTTACTTTTTTGTTATCTAATGTCTCTAAAATTATATTACGGTCACTTTATAACGGCTTTTCACATATGTCTAAAGCTTCACAATAGCGATAATATAAAGTTAATGTGTGTCTACTAGTATCAAAAGATCATGTTTTTCTCAAACTTATGTGACCATAACTTAACAATAACAACGTAAAAGAACAATGATGTGTCTAATAAAAACGACTTTTTAGAAAATGTATAAATCACGTGACTAGTATTTCCTTATTGTCACTTTTACATATTATTTGTGTATCATAATTAAACTTATCGACTTAGAAATATATAAGCAATGTGACAATATGGAATGAATAGTCATGTCCATCAAAATTGTGTGTTTTGACAGATCACTAATGGCTACGGATTTAATAAGTCTATATGATTGTAGTACAACTATATCCACACGTAATCATGTCTGTGTGTCTAAATGCTATAATAGGCTATACTACCAACCAATATTTTTGTTTATACCACCAATTTTGGTCACAATGCCAACCATAATTGTATCTGTAACTTTATTACTGTTACTTTTTAATTGTTTTCAAATATCCATTTACATTAAACAGCCATACTTACGAGTTTTTATATGTCTGAATCATAGCATAGGTCATGATAAGTACTACAAACATGGCCGTAACCGAATACTAATTCCATAATTTTAATAGAATGTGTGTCAATATAATAATTTATATTATGTTTCACTAAATGGTATGTCTCTATAAACTGGTATTGGTCACATTAAATATATTGTCTGTATGACTACTAGATGCTACCAAATTGTCACTTTTGAAATTACATACATGTCACCATTTAGTAAACATGGTCATGCTCATCGTAATTAATTATCTGCAAACATACCCATTAGTCGTAACAATCTTCTAATTGTGTAACAAATTACTAGTATAACACTTCATTGAATGTACTTGTATGTCAACATTCATTATATACAGTCACTACAATATTGAAATAGTCTGACTACTTACGCTTTAATGCCACAATCTTGGAAAAAGTGAGTGATTTTGGAACAAATTTCTCTACTCAATGGCCACATTTTTATGATACCGCCACATTTTTCATGGCATACGGAGACAATATTATAAAGTGACCATATGACACCTAAAATCGCAAAGCCTATGGCAACACTTTCAGTAGAAAAAAAATTGTCACCAAACGCATATGGTCACATTTTTTTAGTGTGACCATTGTGCAATTTTGTACTAGTGCACGTTGGTCGGATCCTAATTCTTTATCTGATTATCGGCAGATAAGCCTTATCGGATGTATGTACAAAATTATTGCAAAAATCCTTGCCCTTCGGATGAAAATTGTGATTAATGACATAATTGGTGAGGTTCAAACATCATATATAGAGGGGAGAAACATTCTCGATGGTCCGCTTATCACTAACGAAGTTTGCTCGTGGGCAAAATAAGCCTAAGAATAAGATTTTATTATTCAAAGTCGACTTCGACAAAGCTTTTGATTCAATCAATTGGGAATATTTAAACTCGGTTCTTGTATAAATGGGTTCCGGGAACAAATGGTGTAGATGGATTAATGGGTGTTTACGTTCATCTTGAGCATCGGTCCTTGTCAATAGGGCCCCGACTAAGGAATTCACAATAACGAGAGGGGTTAGACAAGGGGACCCACTCTCTCCTTTTCTATTCATCATAGCCATGGAGGGTCTCAATGTGGCTTTATCATCGGCTAGAGAAATGACATCTTCAAAGGTGTCAAATGACCGAATAACGGTCCGTCCATCTCTCACTTATTTTATGAGGATGATGCTCTTTTTATCGGAGAATGGTCTCGTTCGAATGTTAAGAACCTAGCTAGGGTTCTTAGATGTTTTTATGCGGCTTCTGGATTGAAAGTTAGCTTTTCCAATTCTAAGGTATTTGGTGTTGGTGTCTCAACGAACGAGTTGAATCAATACGCTTAGTCTTGGATGTGAAGTGGGATATATGCCGTTCTAGTACCTTGGTGTTCCAATTGGTGGTAACATGAATCTAAAGAAAAATTGGAAACCGGTTATTGATCGTTTCAACTCAAAATTATCATTATGGAAAGAAAAAACGTTATCATTTGGAGGAAGAATCACACTCATTAAGGTGGTCCTTAATCTACCCACTTACTATTTATCACTCTTTAAAGCCCCGGCGGGAGTCTTAGATCAGCTTGAGAAAATCTGAAGAAAATTCCTATGGGGGGGAGACGAAAATACTAATAAAATACGATGGGTTTCTTGGGATAGGGTGATAGCTTCTAAAGAATGTGGTGGGCTCGGGGTGGGATCGCTGCAAGCTCTAAACATCGGGCTATTAGTCAAATGGTGGTGGAGGCTGAAAATCTCCACGACTTCTCTTTGGTGTCAACTGATTACCGCTATTCATAATCTGACAGGTAAACCTCCTAATGTCCTTTCTAATAAAAAGATAACGGGAGTTTGGAACAACATTGCAGCAATTGAGAAGGATCTTGGCAAGGATGGAATGGATCACAATCAGGTGTTTACAAAGGCGACTCACTTGGGTGATGGCTGTTATGCAGTGAATCTTATTCGGGATAGGATCGACAACCGGATGACGATACCAACAAGGGGCATAATGAAATGGATGGCTGAGGTTCCCTCAAAAGTGGCGTGTTTTGTATGGCGGTTAATCAACAGTGGCATTCCGACAGCGGCGACATTGGCTAGGCATGGAGTTAATTCAATCACTCCAATGTGCAGCTATTGAAACTCTGTTGATGAAGATTCTGATCATGTCTTGGTGGGTTGTGACTTTACTAAAGGAGTTTGGAGAGCTATATTGGATTGGTGTGAGGTCCAATACAATCGAGTAAGCTCCCTTTTGGATCTCTTGAATGTTGCTGCCAATTGGGGGAGATGTCCGAAGAAAAGGAGGGTACTCCAAGGGATCATGTATGGGCCGTTATGGTGTATTTGGAAGGCTCGTAACGAACGTATTTTCCAACATCTTCATAGAGACTCTCTTGGTGTTACTGATCAAATCAGGGCTATGGTCTTCTTATGGCTTAGGCATAAGAGAGGTCTAACATATTTAAATTGGTTCCGGTGGAATTTTGTACTGCTTGACAGTTTATACTTTTGTTGTACTTTGTTTTTGTTGGGCGGCCTTGCACCTCGCTAGGTCTATTCCATCTTTTGTTTTTTATAATATATCATTTTCCGGTTCCAAAAAAACATATAAATACCAAAAAGAAAGTATTCACATATTCACTTGTTTTCATGTTTTAAAACATATCTTCTTTGACTCTTTTATATGGAAATTTGATGCGTGAGCAAATAAATGTAGAATTAAGTCAGTTAGTAAGCATTAATTGGCATGGAAAAAATATGTAGAAACCTCCATTATATCGTCGATGGATGATGTAACACGGATTCACATAAGGCGATTGGGAATGCTTATCACGGTTGCTTCCGTGATTGCCACCTAGACCCCATCACACCCGTGAACACCACCCCGGGTGTGGTGTGATGGGCGTGATCATGATGCTATGTGATGAGATCACGGCTCATCACAGTCAATAGGGATTTTTCCTTTTTTAATTACCACTCAACCAATTAGAAGCTAGTATTTTTATTCTTATGGAATTATTTTTATTTGGAAAATATGATGTGGTGTGATGGGTATTTCTAATGTGGTGTGATGATAATGTGATGGGGAAAAAAGATGATGTGGCAGTGACGTGGCACCCATCACATGTGATAGTGTGATGAGTATTGCAAGTGGTCTAAACACACAACTAAAACTACAATTAATTCAACATATATTTATGTTTCCGAAATCTCGCAGTTAACCAAGACACAAAATTAGACAAATAATCAAAACACGTTTATTAATTGTTCATCGATTGTTGATACTTAAAAAATTACGTTTTAATACAATCTCGCAATTGAATCTTCCAACTAAACAAAAAAATGCTATAGGTGAAGCTTAGAAACTTACGTTGTCATAGAATCCCGCAACGGGTTGTCATTCGTTGGTGCTTAAAAGCCCTGGTATCGTCAATTGTTGATGCATTAGTTAGCTACCAAGAAAAACGGGTTTGTTTTTAGCCACTTGAGCATGATGTTTGGGTGTGTCTTTAAGGGCTTAATGGTTAAGGACTTCTAATGCCTACTACTTAACACAATTCGCATGATAGCTTTATGCCTTAATATTGTAAATATCGTATTAAATCGTGTGCGTGTCCATTTGGAGTGATATTTATATCCCTGGAATTTTCATTGTGTGTAGTTTCTTTTTCCAGAAGGCCATGGTCTAACTCGAGCCCTAAGTCAGGTGGAAGTTGCAATCTTCACTGACTAGTCCAGGAGTGTACTGTTCAGTGATTTTTGTTTTGAAAAATTCATAATTAATTGAAGAAGAATCATTTAATTATATTAGACTATGTGAAAGGTTCAATATAAGGGTCTAGTTTACTCACACCAAAATTAAGAACCTAAGTTTTGTGAGTGTTAGACTTCTCCTTGGGTCTATTACTTTAATGATTTTTCTTAGATTTTATGTTAGACTTCTCTTTGGTTAAATTTTGTAAGTATTGCAAGTGGGTCAAAACCCAGCCTTGCTGCCAAATACTCTTTTTGTGGTTTTTGGTCTTGGTTGTGGGTTTAGAGGTAGTAGTGATATATAAGCTTAATAAAGACATGTAATAACCTCAAAGGTGAACATGAGATTAAGGAGGTATGGTAGTATACGGTGCGTGTCGGGAATCGGGTGAAAACATATATATAACTATAATTGGTAATTATAAACATAAAAATATGTTCTAAGTAGTGCCATGTGGAATGTAGGTCCAGGGAAGAAGGAGGGTTCTTGAGTACCACCTTGCTTGCATGTGCTACCTACTACTACTTATCAGGTGAGTTTCTCACTGCATTATATTGATGCCATTCATCATTTGCGGTGTTGTGTTGTGAATATAAGCTTGAGGTTATATTTGTTTATTGTGATATGTGTGATATATGTGGATATATGAATGTGTGGCATTAGGCTAGGGTGTGCCTTGAGTATATAGGATGTTTGTATTCTGAGCAAGATTGCCCGGAAAGATGCATTGAGCAAGATTGTATGCACGCCTGAGAGTGCTGAGCAGTTAGCAAGATGCACTGCAAGATTGCATGCACGGCTCAAGGTGCTGAGCAAGATGACACTGCTCCTACCACTGTTGTGTGCATTATGTGGTGTTCTATGTTTGATAGCAAGAATGCTTGGTTGATGTATGATGTGTGTGTTGAAATTCATAAAGTTGTGTGCTTACCCTTTCCCCATTAAATCACTGTTTCAGGTTCTACTAGTGTGGGTGACGGCAAGGCGTGACACGTACGCACTGATGCTGCTTCTTTTGGACATTTATTTTACTGATGATTATATCTAGTTTGACTTCCGCTGTTGGATTGATTTGATGTTAAATCTTTTTGAATAAATAAATATGTTTAGTTTTGAAGGTTTACAATAGTATGACGTGTTTTTTTATTGAAAATATTTTATCAAAAATTTTAAATTTGTTCTAAAAGGTTTGAGCGTTTATTGTTGTTGATGCTTTCTAGGACATTAGATGTATGTATGCTAGATTTCCTGCTAGAACATCACATGTTGTTGTACTATTTACTTGCTGTCTGCCATTAGGAATGAATGCTAGTGCTGATAGGTTGTTTAGGGAATGTCATTAATTTGTATACAATAGGAACTGAATAGACTTAAATTACTTGATTTAGCCTTATTGCATGTTCCTTGTTTGATGTTGCCTTAGGGTAGGATCTACTGTTCGAAAGTCTATTTAATTTTATATTGTATACGACTGCGTGTTCACGAGACAACTCGTCATCACTAGAGGAAATTTCGTCTTAGTTAGAGTACCAGGGTGAGGGTGGGATTCTTAATACTTTAGGAATGTGTTGGCATACACTTAGTAGGGGCATATATGTTAGAATTCTTGGTGATAAGCGAGTTGGGTACTTCGGGACAGGTCTTGGAAAGGACTTGGATAGGTGTGGAAGGTAGTAGTAGAGCTCCTACTACCGAAACCACAGGATCCTTGTTCGAGTCAGGAATTGGTCATGAGGAATCCAATGAGCTGAGGGTGTAAGTAATTACCATAATAGTTGTGTGTGCTAATGAAATGTGGTAATCTTTGTCCATTATATTGTTGAATGGTGATCATGGGGTTTAGTGAGAACATCTAGGGTGCTGGTCTGAGTACCTAAGAGATTCAGGGTCTGATGGTGACAGAGAAGTCGTGGGCGACTAGAGAGGAATCTCGTGTGCATTACCAGGATTAGGTATGAGTTGAGGGACATGTCGGAGGAACAGACTGCTACCGTTCCAGTTGTCGGGCAAGGAAAACATCATTGTTGGCATGCGCATGATATATGATGTGGGGGGCGTATTCCTCACTAGCGGTTTCCTGGATCGTCGGAAGTGCCGCTTTGCCACGCCTCTTTTGGGGAGGGCGGCGAAGGATTTGTGGGGAGTTGAGACCACAATTAGGACTATAGAGCAGGTCAAGGCGTTGACCTGGGAGGACTTCATCATGCGGCTGTGGAGGGAATACGTTCTTTGAAGGGGAGATAGAGCGGAGTACCTATGAGTCTATGACATTGGAGCTGATGGCTTCAGTCACCGATGGGAATTTATTACCAGCTTGGTCGGATGGGTCAGGCAAACGCCGATTACCGAGCTTGAAGACCCTTGTAGGGGGAGCACCAAAAGCTCTTGTTGTGATTCCTCTTCGTGCAAACGATGGGAACACGGGTCAAACATGGACTAAGAGGGCGCGGGTGAGCTTTCCAACTCAAGACCAAAGAGGTGCAAGTGACGTCTTAGGAGATGGCAGGTTACTTCTGTGTCAACCCTGTACATGCCTTGAGGTTGTGTGATAGTGTGGGGCTACCCACTTTTGTTTTTATCTTTCTTTGGTGACCGACTAGGTCGCGTGGGTCGGGAGTCTGAATCACCTACTTGTTGTTGAATAGTTGACGATAGGAAGGTGATGGTTAGTGTGGCTAGGGGATGAGTGAAATATAGTGGTTGATGTAAACGTCTTTACATCATCAAATCAAGTCTATTAAGATTAATATGGCGTTTGACCTCGATGTGAGTTGCTTGCTTAAGCAGAGTAGATTGCTTTTCGTTCCCTAAAGAGCTGAAATAGTTGGAGACGGTAAGTGAAGTCGTTTGGCTAGAAGTTGTTAAGACTTGAACAAGAGATATGTTCAACCTAAGTGGGGGAGCCGGTCTAGTCAACGTGTGAAACTACGAGGAACGAATAAGCCTTTGACACATCTAGAGCAGTTATAATAGAGACGTGTGGTGTGGCTAGAATTAAAGGAGCCTTGGGCATTGCTGCAAGGGTATGTGTCCTGTCGTTGAAGTGATCAGTAACAGGATCGAGCTCAAACCCAAGTGGGGGAGAACTAATCATTTATGATGAAAGGAGACCCTTGAATGACGAGGGGGTGGAATAGAGTATGACTCCGGATCAGTTAAGAACTCGAGTCAGGGGCTGAAGATAATTCAAGAGATCGTTTATGAAACGAGTGGAGAGGCTAAAACCACAGAAGACAATATGTATAGGCATGACAAAGATAGGAGGTGTCACCAATAATTGCCACAGACCGTACAGTAAATCAAAAAAGGAGAATCTTAAATGTGAAAGCATCCTTGAACTTACAAACCTTGGATGACGAATTTAGTCCCTGTATGTATTGACTGAGAAGCGAGATTTGACATGCATTAGTCATGCATGTTAAGAATGTGTACATTCTCATGGGATTTTGGACTGTAGGGAACAATTATGGGTCGTTCGGATTACTAAGATACTCCTTATGATAAGTTCGAAGATCGTATGGCTTCGTGTGTGACAATGTTGGTGCGAGCGGTTGGTGAAAGCGGATCCAGGAAGCTTTTGGGACGGGTCGGGGTCTGACCTGAGAGTCCCTGGGCAGAACGGGATACGACTTGAGAATCCCTAGCTGATGGTAGGACGGGGGATAGTGACAACGCCTAGTGATATTACATATTTTAGTCGTTGTTGAGCCCTATTCTGAGTGAAATTATATCATATATCTCGTGGTATTCTCACTTTTCGTGCCAGTACTTGTTTGGAAGAAAATAATGAAAATAGGGACCAAAAGCATACAAATTGGAGAAAGTTTGGAAAAGAAGATAAAATCAGGAAAACACATACGCGCGCCGCGGAATCAAGCACGCGCGACGCGGATTCAAGGCGGTGAACCAAATTCAAAGGCCGAAGAAAACGGGAGAAGATAAGTATGCGCGCCGCGGTTCACTTAAATGCGCGGCGCGGTTGCGGGAAATTTCAACTATAAATAGAGGCATTTACAGCCGAAACCCAGAGCAAAACCCTGGTGAAAATCGACCGTAGAGGCTCTTTGACTCCAAGAATTCGTTTTCAGCAACCATCTTTTGGCATTTCAGGTTTTTTTGTTTAATTTCTTTTAGTTTAATAGTTAGCATTAGTGGCTAGGATTTATGGGAGTGACACCCACTGACTTTGAGCATTTCATTTACTGTTTTCTAGTCATTGTTACTGTATTGGATGTTTGGAACCTGTTTTGGGTTATAATAATCATTCGGTTACAAGTAATCTTTGTTTTTCGGTGTTTTGATGCTTGATATTGGTTTTGAATGTTTGGATTGTGTTTGGATGTGTTTATGACCTTGTTTGGGACTGTTTTCCTTTGCTGATTTCAGTAGTCAACTAGGTTAGCTTTTAGGGTTTGAACCTTGGCCAGTGACTGTCCCATTGGATCTTAGTTATTGGTTCAGTTCATACCTTGATTTGGTTTATGTTTGAATTGTTGAATGCCTTTGTTTACTTCTGAATTAGAGGTGCACCTCTGATTTCAGAAAGTAACTAGGTTTGGATTAAAGCTTAGCTTAGTCTATGCTTGTTTTGGAATTGTTTAGTTTAGAGTTTATGAGTTTTTGTGACAAGGGTTTGGAAACTAAAGTCCTCCGACTATAGTGTGACACTATAGTTGGTAATTTGTCATCTAGTCTGACCACGTAGCTCCTGCGGATCGACCCTGACTACCACTGTGCTAGTGTGTGTGTTAGGTTTTTCTTATTTTTGACCGCACGACGACCTAGGCGTGTCAAATTTTGGCACCGTTGCCGGGGAGCTGTGAGCTTAGATTAGGTGATTAGTAGGAATTTTAGTTTCTTGATTTTCTTGGAGTTCATTTGGTTAGTTTTTAGTTTTTTATTTTTGCGGGTGTGTTGCATTAGTGCATGCGTACCCACAGGGGTGAGCAATTATCCCCATTACATTTTGACTCAGAGATTGAGCGAACTGCGCGCAAAATCCGTGCCCGTAGGCGTTTGAATATCATGAGTTTCAGTCAGGTTAGTAGTAGACCAGTAAGTGTTGCCTAGGAACCATCAGGTGAGGCAACGGGGATGTCTTTTATTCCCCCAGTTATAGAGTTTCAATTCGGGAGCACGAGTGCTTCTGATGGTGCAGTTTCAGCCCCTGTACCCATACCATCATGCACTCCGCCATCGATTCCACCATTTCCACCAGTATCACAACCACAATCCACCAATCCATTCACATCTGCAATGCCTTAGGGAGAGCCGACCCGTGATGGCACCCAGTCTCTAGACAACAGACACCAACTTCTCAACCATTTTCTCAACCACAACCTGTTTTATTTAAACCTCAACCCACATTCCAACCTACACAACCACAACAATACCAACCACCCCTTCAGCAACAGTACCAGTATCCAAAGGAAGAGGAAAGATATGATGAAGAAGATGAAGGATGGGTGCCACCAGCACCTCAGTAACCAAGGAACCGAGGTCGGGGACCTCCCAGAAGAATACAACAGTATCAACAGCCACAAGGTCAGCACGAATATAACGGTCATCATCTTCACGGTAATCCTGCCCAACCTTTACAACCGAGGGGGCAATCGGTTGCATCACACTTCCAGCCACAGGAGTATGATGACTCATCGCCCATCTATATTCCTGATGATGTAGAACACCATGTAGAAATTAGGCCTCAGCTGATAGGAATATTAACTCAATTCAGAGGATATAAAACTGATAACCCATACAATCATTTGTATGAGTTCATATCTATCGCGAATGCTAATACTCCTAGAAATGCCAATAAGGATGCTTTTAGATTAAGATTATTTCCTTTCACACTAAAGGATAAGGCCAAATATTGGTTCACTTCTCTTCCATCTAATAGTATCACTAGTTGGGATCAACTCAAGGCAAAATTTTTACAAGAATTCTACCCAGTTAGTAAAACCACAGATGTCAGACGAGAAATTCAGAACTTTCAGCAGCAGCCTGGAGAGGCTTTCCACGAAGCGTTTGATAGGTTGAAGGAGTTATTGCGATCCTGCCCGCATCATGAAGTTCCTAAATGGCAGTTAGTGAAGCTGTTTTTCGAGGGAGTTAGAGAAACACACCAGGCAATGATAAATGCCTCGTCAAGTGAGACATTTATGTGGCAAGAGCCAGAAGACGCTTGGAGATTCCTGGAGCAGTTGAACTTAGGATCAAAAGTCAGTGGAACCATGAAGGATAACACAGTTTATGTAGCGAATGTTGAAGCAGAAAGCAAGTGGAAGACAGAAATTCAGAAAGAGTTAAGTGCTGTGAGAAAGAAGTTTAATCAAATGCTCGCTAGGTTTCAGCAAGAGAAAGGAGCATATGTGTTACATGGGCAAGTTATATGTATCACATGCGGGGGTATAGGACATAATCATAATGAGTGCTCAATGACTCATGACGAGATTAGTCAAGTACATGGGTATGGTCGACTTCACAATGCACCGAGACCATTCCGCAACAATCAACAATGGGAAGCAAGGCAACAACCAATGAGGCAGCAACTGGTGAAACCTCTATCATCAGCGGGAGGAAGGAACATTGGTTTACAGGAAATCTTTGGAATGTTAGTCAAGCTTCAGGAAGTGGAGAAGTCTAATTCAGAAGCAATTATGAAGTTAGGAAAATTGATTGTTAAGATGGAAGAGGATAGAGCTCAGGAAAGGGCGCAGACGTCAAAGGTACAAGTAAATGAGGTGATCACGCTTAGGAGCGGAAAGAAAGTGGATAATAAGGTTGCATCCCCGCCTATAGATGAAGATAGTGATGTAGAGATAATTTTTGATGAAAAAGAAGAAATGGAGAAAGAAGAAAAGAAAGATAAGGAGGAACAAGCGAAGAAGAAGCAAACGAGTACATGGGAGAAAGGGGAATCAAGTGGAACAGTTCCTTTTCCTACAGCTTTGGAAAAGCCTGAAAAAAGACCATATGGGAAGAAGGGACCACAGGCAGAAGATTTGTGGGAATTGTTCAGTCAAATTAAGGTTAACATTCCATTAGTTAAACTCATTAAGGAAGTTCCCGCATATGCTAAGTTTCTTAAGGACATGTGCATACATAAGAAACATATCTTGTCCCATTTGCCTAAGATGATTAGCTTACCTGAGAACGTTAGTTCTATCTTAATGGACGCACTTACTCCAAAGATGAAGGATCCGGGAGTTCCTCTCATCTCAGTAGATTTAGGCAATGTGCATATGAAAAGAGCTCTGTTAGATTTAGGTACAAGTGTGAATATATTGCCTGGACAGTTATTTGACAAGCACGAGTTTGGCACCATGAGATCTACCGACGTAATTTTGCAATTGGCAGATAAATCTACAAAGATCCCCAGGGGAATGTTAGTTGATGTTATCATCAAGGTGGGAGAATTTTATTACCCGGCAGATTTCCTAGTTTTGGACACCCGCCAGGCGACTAATGGAGAACAACCTACGATCATCTTAGGACGACCATTTTTTGCCACGGCCAACGCAAACATCGCTTGTCGCACTGGAGAAATGGGAATATCTTTTGGGAACCAGCAGGCCAAGATCAACATTTTCAAGGCTGATCCCAAGGGAAATAGCATGGAAGAAGAGGAGTGTTATCAGGTGGACATTATAGACGAGCTAGTACAGCAGTACACTCCAGAGGTACTTCAATCAGATGAGAGGGAGACTCAGGAAGAATGAAGTGTTGAAAATGACGAACAGCAAGAAGGAGTAGAAGGAGAGAAAGGTTTAAGGTCTGAAGAATGCGCTCATATAGAGAAGTTACTGACAGAGATTCCAAGGACGCTGAAACCTTCTCTACAAGAACCACCGAAGCTGGAGTTGAAGCCGCTACCAGGACACTTGAAGTATGCCTTTTTAGGGGACAGGATACTTTGCCCGTGATTTTAGCAGCAGACTTGACAGGAGAACAAGAAAAAGAATTACTCAAGGTATTGTCGAAACATAAGGAGGCCATTGGATGGACAATCACGGACTTAAAGGGAATCAGCCCAACCACGTGCATGCATAAGATCATCACAGAAGAAGGTGCCAAACCATCAAGGGATACGCAAAGGAGATTGAACCCAAATCTGAAGGAAGTTGTCAAAAAGGAGGTTCTCAAATGGTTAGACGCTGGAATCATATACCCAATTTCTGATAGTGAATGGGTCAGTCCGACGCAGACAGTGCCGAAGAAATCGGGGATAACTGTTGTGGATACGAAGGATGGTGACAAGGTATCCACACGGCCTGTAACTGGATGGAGAGTCTGTATCGATTATCGGAAGCTCAACACTGCTACTTCCAAAGACCATTTTCCATTGCCGTTCATCGATCAGATCGTGGAGAAGTTAGCAGGACAGAAGTACTACTGTTTTCTGGATGGGTATTCTGGATACAATCAGATTGCAATCCACCCAGAGGATCAGGCAAAGACAACATTCACATGTCCTTATGGCACTTTCGCTTTTCGCAGAATGCCATTCGGGTTGTGTAACGCGCCTGCTACATTTCATCGATGCATGATGGCGATCTTTTCTGATATGATTGGTGATGCATTAGAAATCTTCATGGACGACTTTTCAATTTTTGGACCGACATTTGAAGCCTGCCTGGATCAATTGGAGAAAGTATTGGAAAGATGTGTCGAATCCAATTTGGTGCTGTCCTGGGAAAAAAGCCACTTCATGGTCAAAGAAGGGATAGTATTAGGTCACGTAGTCTCTGAGAGAGGGTTCGAAGTTGATCGTGCTAAAGTCAAGGTCATATCCACGTTGCCACCCCCAACATCAGTGAAAGGGGTCAGATCATTTTTAGGACATGCGGGTTTCTATCGTAGGTTTTTCAAAGACTTTAGTACCATCTCCAAACCCCTCTGCGGTCTTCTCTTGAAAGACGCACAATTCATTTTTGATGAGGAATGTGTAAAAGCATTCAATATCCTCAAAAAATAAATTGGTTGAGGCTCCTATCCTGAAACCGCCTGATTGGACTCAACCGTTTGAAATAATGTGTGATGCCAGTGACTATGCTGCTGGTGCAGTATTAGGTCAGAAGATTGATCAGAAACCTGTAGTCATTTGTTATGCTAGTAAAACTTTTTCTGAAGCTCAATTAAATTACACAACTACTAAAAAAGAATTACTTGCCGTAGTATTTACATTAGACAAGTTTCGATCATACATTTGGGGATCTAAGGTAGTGGTGTATACTGATCATAGTGCCGTTAGACACTTGCTCGCTAAGAAGGAGTCTAAACCTAGATTGATTAGATGGATACTTCTGTTACAAGAGTTCGATGTGGAGATCAAAGACAAGAAGGGAGAAGAGAATGTCGTGGCAGATCATCTTTCTAGATTGCCAGCTGAAGGATTGGAAGCAGGAATTAAGGATTCATTCCCGGATGAGCAGCTGCTGGAGCTTACTGGAGCCCCTTGGTACGCAAACTATGTGAATTTCTTGGCTACAGGAGCAATACCGACACATTGGACCAAACAAAGACAAAAGCAGTTTCGCACATATGCAAAAAGATTTATATGGGATGATCCTGATCTTTTCAAGGTAGGAGAGGATCAAATAATTCGGAGATGTGTGCCCGATAGCGAAATTGGTGAGGTATTGGAGCATTGTCATGCGTCAGCATGTGGAGGGCATTTAAGTGGTAAAAAGACGGGGTACAAAGTTCTCGAAGCTGGATTATATTGGCCAACAATTTTCAGGGACGCACACCAAACTGCTAAAGAATGCCTCAACTGCCAGCAGTTAGGGAACATATCAAAACGGGATCAGATGCCCTTGAATCCAATCTTGGTAGTGGACATTTTCGATGTATGGGGGATTGACTTCATGGGTCCATTTCTTACGTCACATGGTTATGTCTACATTCTAGTAGCAGTGGATTACGTGTCCAAATGGATCGAAGCAGAGGCAACCCGTACGAATGACCACCATGTGGTGTGTAAATTTGTGAAGAAAAACATTTTCACTAGGCATGGAGTTCCGCATGTAATCATTAGTGATGGAGGGTCCCACTTCAAGAATTTTAAATTTGGAAGGTTGTTAAAGCATTATGGATTGAATCATCGGATTGCAACACCTTATCATCCTCAAATGAGTGGCCAAGTGGAAGTATCTAATAGGCAAATAAAGGAAATCCTGCAAAAGACTGTCAAGACTGATAGAAAGGATTGGTCACTTCGATTGGATGATGCGCTTTGGGCATACCGCACTGCTTACAAGACACCGATTGGAACAACTCCATATCGGTTGGTTTATGGAAAAGGCTGTCATCTTCCGGTTGAGCTTGCCAATCATGCCTTATGGGCAATCAAACAAGTCAACATGGACTACACGGAAGCAGGAAAGGAAAGGAAACTACAGTTGTCAGAATTAGAGGAGCTACGGGACGAAGCATATGAAAATGCGGCCACATACAAGTCGAAAATGAAACTGTATCACGATGCCAAGCTCCGCTTGAAAACCTTTGAGGTAGGACAGAAAGTGTGGCTGTACAACTCGCGATTGAAAATGTTTCCCGGGAAGCTTAGGAGTAAATGGAGTGGCCCTTACGCGGTGGTCAGCATCACAGACTATGGCACGGTAGAGATTCAGGATTTGAAAGGTGGTCAACCATTTAAAGTCAATGGACATAGGCTCAAACCTTACGTCGTGGCAGGAACGTTTCAGAAATTGGAGGTGGAGACAGTCGACTTCGTGGTAGATGTCCCAGTGTATACTGCATAAATCAGGTAAGTGTACGTCCGGCTGAAGACGTTAAACTTAGCGCTTGTCGGGAGGTAACCCGGTCATCATTTGTACATTTGCATAATAATGCATCACATCCATTCTAATCACGGTGAGAAAAAGGCAAGTGTGGGGTCATTTTGCTAATTTTGCAATACCGCGACGCGGGATCTTAGGATCCGCGCCGCGCGAATTAAGTTTTCGCGATTACATTTAAAATCATATTTTTATACGCGACGCGGATAGAAGCTTCCCGCGCCGCTGCCTTATCTTAATTTGAAATTAAAGATAATCACTGTGCTACAAGTCTTCAATCAATCAAGTCATCTGCATTCCGCTTTCATTCACTGAAATTCAAGTAAGTCTCCCTATTCTTTCTCTTAGTTTGTGTAAGTCTTGAACTGCTAGATGATGCTATAATTCGCAATGCCGTATTTAATTGATGAAATTAATCAATAAATTAGGATTATAGTACTATATTACATGAAACCCAAGTGTTAGATTAAAGAAATTGGACTTAATTTGACAGAATGATCGAGTTTTCTTGCCTGAAATCGCTCGCCGCGCCGCGGTATGTACAGTCCACGACGCGGGTGATGAATATTCATTTAACGCGTCCCGGGATGTTATGTGTGCGCCGCGTCGAACGTCAAAACAGTGCAGTAATTGTCAATTTTTGTGATTTCTGCAGGCACGATGTCTTCTTCCGCAAGTTCAGAATCAATTGACTGGAACTCCTTGGCTACAGGAGTTGGCAGAACACATGCTTATAGCTTCTATAATCGCCGATCGGTGCAGCAACACAAAAGAATCCTTCCCGCCCGGCCGGTCAACTGGGAGTTGACCAAGGAATCGGGAATCATGGATCATTTGCAAGATTGGCTGGTCCAAGGGGGCTACGATAATGGCGAGCTCATTTACACATGTCGGACCATTGAAAACGCAGTTCACATGGAGGAACCTATTTATCGGGAGGTGCTTTTGCAATTTCTTGCAAGTTACCACTTTGATAATTAGCCGCTGGGGATGGACACTGAAGAAATGGTGCAGTTTCGGTTGGGTAATCACAACCGAAGCTGCAGTCTACGGGAATTTGGTTATCGTATCGGGCTGTATACTGAGGAAGAATCAGAGGCACCGGGATTCGACACCTTCCACCGACGTGCCAATTATGATGTTGATGATTCTTTCTCTCCTGTTGACTATTGGAGTACCATATCATCCACGCGGTATCACGAAAATACCGTACGTGAGGGGCTGATGCATCTACCGGCGCATCGAATGTTGCATCGGTTGATATCGACTATGATCTGGCCCCATGCGGACGAGGACCTGGTCCTACCACGTGAGCTACATCTCATGTGGAGCTTGACGCGGATGCTCCAGACATGCAACATTCTGTACTTTGTGGCTGATTACTTTAAGCAGATCACGGACGAACCATTGAAGCAAATCGCTCTCGGTGGGGGACATTATGTAATGAGACTGGCCTAGTCCTACGGGTTGCTATCCGAGCATACCACCCGTGGACTAACACTTATTCAGCCAGTTCCATTCAGTCCGCCGACCACCATCTCCCGAGATGTGATCTATGTTGATGATGGGATCACAGCAGTTGAGCGATCGCCATTCCCGGTGCTGAGGACCGAGCCTTCAACTTCCAAAAAGCGACCGCGGGTGACTGTCAATTTACCCCGAGGACTTTCCCCAGCCACCATGGAGTCGCGGTATTTGGCCGATGAAGTTAAGACAGTTCAAAGAGCCTTGCAGACACACATACGGGAACACCAGATCCAGTCGACTGCAGCGCGTGACATTGAGAAAAGAACGGAGAATACACAAACACAACTCCTTTGGCTAGCCGACTGCATGATTACACTCATGGCGAAAAACAAATGTGTCCCACCGAGACCCCAGCCGACGATTAAAGAGGAAGAAGATGAGCCTATGGAAGAGGATCCGGAGGAAGAGGAAGATGAAGAGGACGACACTGCACATAACTGAAAAGAAAAGGGATGTAATTAATTTTTGAACACTTTTTAGTACATTCTTTTGATTTGCATTTTTATTGATAGGATTAGTTTAAAGATTTGTTTTAGATGTTGGTTAGGGGAATAAGCCTCCTACAGGCATTAGATATTAATAAAACAGTAATGGTTTGTGTGTTGAATTGTCTCTTGTGAGTTTTGAAAATAAAGTAATCTGTTGAAATTACCGCGCCGCGGCACCATTATAGTACGCGACGCGGTTTTTTCCCACTCGACATTGATTTCAACTCACGAAATTACCGCGACGCGCGTCCTTCCATCACGCGCCGCGGTCATACGCAACACATACATTTTTGCTTTGTGTCAGTATCTTGTTGTTTGTGTATTTGTTATGTTTGCTTTTAATGTTTTATTGAGTCATGCATGTTATGTCAATTGGGGAGGAGTTGTCTCAGACAAGTGTGGGGTCACCGTACCCCCTCCACTTGTCTTGACCACCGGCGTGTTCACTGTTGCGCCACAACTCCAGATGCTGAAATCAAGAATTCTGTTTTGTTCAAATTTGTACCTGTGATACCGAGTACCAACAACAGTCCACCGTCCAAAGGGGTAACTCTTTCTCCCTTTTTCTAAATATTTTCTGTACAACGGGGACGTTGTACGGTTTTAAGTGTGGGGTGTGGACGGTCGAAAGAGTATTTTTTTGAAATTTTTGCAGAAATGACCAATTTTCAAATTTAGCAACTTTTTCCAATTTTTTACTAAGTTGTAATTTTGAAACGAATGGTTTGTGATTGTGATAGCACTGGTATTTTTCAAGAGATACTGTTATTTGTGATCATGCTATTAGTTAGTCAAACAAGTTGAGTTTTAGGAGTTAGACTATTGGATTGTTTTAGGATTGGAATTTAGGAAGGAAATGTCAATCTGTGGCCTTTGTTGTTCGAGCCGGTAGGTCTAAAATGGGTGGGGCTTATGCACCTTGCCACCTAAGATCGTCCGGTCTGGGATGGTATTTCCGAAAGCTCGTTACACGGACAACATCGAAATTCATGGACAATTCCTTAATGGCCTTTAGAATCTGAATGAGTAAGTACACTTTATTGTGGACAGAAAGTTTGTAATCAAGGATTATCTAGAAAGCCATGCATTCCAAAGAACATTCTGATTAGGTTCTCGCGAACTATTTCACTCTAACTCTTGGGGCAATAAGCTTTGAAACTAAACACAGTCAAAAATTGTTTGAGTCTTAGTTAGAATTTATTAAAAACTCTCTTGCTTGGGGACAAGCAAGGCACAAGTGTGGGGTGTTTGACAACGCCTAGTGATATTACATATTTTAGTCGTTGTTGAGCCCTATTCCGAGTGAAATTATATCATATATCTCGTGGTATTATCACTTTTCGTGCCAGTACTTGTTTGGAAGAAAATAATGAAAACAGGGACCAAAAGCGTACAAATTGGAGAAAGTTTGGAAAAGAAGATAAAATCAGGAAAACACGTACGCACGCCGCGGAATCAAGCACGCGCGACGCGGATTCAAGGCGGTGAACCAAATTTAAAGGCCGAAGAAAACGGGAGAAGATAAGTACGCGTCGCGGTTCACTTAAATGCGCGGCGCGGTTGCGGGAAATTTCAACTATAAATAGAGGCATTTACAGCCAAAACCCTGAGCAAAACCCTGGTGAAAAATCGACCGTAGAGGCTCTTTGACTCCAAGAATTCGTTTTCAGCAACCATCTTTTGGCATTTCAGGTTTTTATGTTTAATTTCTTTTAGTTTAATAGTTAGCATTAGTGGCTAAGGTTTGTGGGAGTGACACCCACTGACTTTCAGCATTTCATTTAATGTTTTCTAGTCATTGTTACTGTATTGGATGTTTGGAACCTGTTTTGGGTTATAATAATTATTCGGTTACAAGTAATCTTTGTTTTTCGGTGTTTTGATGCTTGATATTGGTTTTGAATGTTTGGATTGTGTTTGGATGTGTTTATGACCTTGTTTGGGACTGTTTTCCTTTGCTGATTTCAGTAGTCAACTAGGTTAGCTTTTAGGGTTTGAACCTTGGCCAGTGACTGTCCCATTGGATCTTAGTTATTGGTTCAGTTCATACCTTGATTTGGTTTATGTTTAAATTGTTGAATGCCTTTGTTTACTTCTGAATTAGAGATGCACCTCTGATTTCAGAAAGTAACTAGGTTTGGGTTAAAGCTTAGCTTAGTCTATGCTTGTTTTGGAATTGTTTAGTTTAGAGTTTATGAGTTTTTGTGACAAGGGTTTGGAAACTAAAGTCCTCCGACTATAGCGTGACACTATAGTTGGTAATCTGTCATCTAGTCTGACCACGTAGCTCCTGCGGATCGACCCTGACTACCACTGTGCTAGTGTGTGTGTTAGGTTTTTCTTATTTTTGACCGCACGACGACCTAGGCGTGTCAGATAGCCGTTAGTCAATTGATTAGTAGACAAGCGTAGGTCATTATTTGATGCATTTCTATGTGATAGATCGTGTAGTGTATGCATTGACTGTTTTGCTTTCATGACTAGATTGGATGGACGCGGTTGATGCAGAGATTGGTTGCTAATGCAACATTTACGGGTCTGAACTCAAATGGGAATAACCATTAGTACAGGGTAACGCCCAAATGTAGCTCGACGCTATGTTCAGCCACGATGTTTGGATTAGGAGAATGCACGTGTTGAGGGGGAGGAGTAAGTTGTTGAGGTGAAATAAAGAATGAGAGAATGCATTGAGTGGCTCAAACGGGTGCCATCATGCATGACTACCAGAAGTCGCATTTGGGAAGTTGGATGACATTTGGATCACGAAGAGTGAGATCTAACGCGTAATCGCATGTTGTGAGCACGAGATTGGATTCTAGGGGAGTCGGGGCGATATCTTCCTTGTTGATTCTTTTGAGTCAGATAAGGACTCGAGCTTTGTTGTACTTTTCCCCTATCTCTATTAGTGGAAAGGAGCGCAAAATTCTGTCTGCAGAGGTTACTTAGGTGTGATATGTTAGCACTATGTGAGAAATTATGCAATCAAGTTGATTATAGCAAGACTGGGGATGTTTGGCTATTGCAAGGCAATATCATTAGTGTGGATTGTATATCTTACTACGTGCTACATTATAGGATTGGATGTCGTGCTCATGCAGCATAAAAGGGTCATAACATATGCGTCAGGTCTTTAGTTGACTGTTGATTTGTTGGTGTGTAGTTGGTACTAGACGGGTCTAGGCTAGTATGTAGATGTTGTGGGCTCGACGTACTAAGCAATATAGGGATGCCCGACAAGACACACTGAGCAGATACGCATGGCTCGACGTACTGAGTATGCGCGGCCCGGAGTGCTGAGCAGTGGAGCATGGTTCCATGTTCATACTGATGTAGGTTGTTGATTGTTGCAAGGTATAAAGATATGATAGAAGATTACTACCGGTCAGGAATAAAGTTAGAATAGCGAGTTGCATAAAGGAGAGTTTTGGAATTTAGGGGAGGGGGTAGCTGGGATGGTTATCTCCATTAGTAGAGTTCACATTCGCTGACAGTTACTATCTATAGCATCGATTTTCTACTTCACAAGAGGTTGTATGTGAGAAGGCATGAGAACCCTATCCGCTAGGTGAGGAGGAATCGATATAAATCAAAGAGTCGTATGAGGGTTTGTGGTGTTTCGACGTAGAGATGTTATAGTGGAATTTCGGGGATGAAATTCTCATAAGTGATGGAGAGTTGTAACGCCCCATTTTCTGCGTTTGAAATTATAATTAACGGCAATTATTTAGTTGCGTATTTAAAAGAAAATAGAATAATTTCAATTGAGGAAGCGGTTGAAGATTTAAATCCCGATTATTACGAATAATAATAATAATTCTAGAAATTTAAATGATTAGTTGGAGGGGTTTAGTTGTCATTATAGAAAACTTGAAATGAGGATTTATGTAGTTTGGGTTTAAAAGAAAATGAAAGAGCAAAGTTTGGGGACTAAAAGTGTAATAAGGCCAAAGTGCATGAATCTTACCTTTTGGGCTAAATATTGACGGGAATAAGAATGAAGGGGGTCGGCCTCTCGTTGACAGCCCATACGACTCCATGTGCAGCCCTTATAAGCTCAATTTGCATCATTAAGCCCTAGTCGATCCAAGTTAAACCGATTGCCACTTGCCGAGAATCCTTTTTGCCGTGAACCAAGAAGAAGCCGAGGAAAATGGTGTGGGACGTGGGGCTGTGAAGAACAACCGAGAAAAAGAAAGCTCAAGTGAGGAATATAGGAAAAAGAAGAAGAAAAGATAAGAGATGAAACTTTGGAGCTTGGTTGGTGATTTCTAGTTCTCAAGTAAGCTATGTCTCTTTTCTTCTTGAAGTTCATTATCATCACCATTCGTCACCACCATCGACCACCATGAACCACCGCCTCGGTGGTGGTTGGAGGCCGACCAAGCATGGCCTAAGGCTGAGTTTGGATTGGTGATCCATAGATGCTAGAACTCTTTGAACTAAGTCTTGAACTTGCTACATGAAATCATCAATTGTAAAACCCTAGTGTTCTAAGCCTTGTTTTGGATTGTAGGCTTAATCCATTAAGTGATGTTATAAGATATTTAAACCTCTATTAGGTACACTCTTTTAGCCACTTGAGCATGATGTTTGGGTGTGCCTTTAAGGGCTTAATGGTTAAGGACTTCTAATGCTTACAACTTAACACAATTCGCTTGACAGCTTTCTGCCTTAATATTGTAAATATCGTATTAAATCGTGTGTGTGTGTCCATTTGGAGTGATATTTATATACCTGGAATTGTAATTGTGTGTAGTTTCGTTTTCCAGAAGGCCATAGTCTAACTCGAGCCCTAACTCAGGTGGAAGTTTCAATTTTCACTGACAGGTACACGGGTGTACTGTTCTGTGATTTCTGTTTTGAAAAATTCATAATTAATTGAAGAATAATCATTTAGGGGAAAGGCCTGTCGGAACGGTTCAGTATAAGGGTTTAGTATAAGGGTTTAGTTTAATCACACAAAAATTCAGAACCTAAGTCATTATAATTTGCATTCCTTGCTTATATCTTTGGAGGGAGATCTTGTGATTGAAATAATGAACTTTGGTAACTTTGTAGATTTTTCATTTGTTAATGGAGAATGCAAATGACTTGAGCTCAGACCCTGTGGTCTTGGTCTTGGTCTTGGTCTTGGCCTTGGGTCTAGTACTTGAATGTTTTTTCTTAGATTTTATGTTGGATTTGTCTTTGGTTAAATTTTGCGAGTATTGCAAGTGGGTCAAAACCCAGCCTTGCTGCCAAATACTCTTTTTGTGGTTTTTGGTCTTGGTTGTGGGTTTAGAGGTTGTAGTGATATATAAGCTTAATAAAGACATGTTATAACCTCAGATGAATATGAGCAGTGCGTGTCAGGAATCGGGGGAAAACATATATATAACTATAAGTAGTAATTATAAACGTTAAAATCCGTTATAAGTAGTACCATGTGGAATGTAGGTCCGGGGAAGAAGGAGGGTTCTTGAGTACCACCTTGCTTGCGTGTGCTACCTACTACTAATTATCAGGTGAGTTTCTCACTGCATTATAGTGACGTCATTCATCATTTGCTGTGTTGTGTTATGAATATGAGCTTGATGTTATATATGTTTATTGTGATATGTGTGATATATGTGGATATATGAATGTGTGGCATTAGGCTAAGGTGTGCCTTGAGTATATAGGATGTTTCTATTTAAATCAAGATTTCCCGGCAAGATGTACAGAGCAAGATTGTACTAGCAAGATTGCATGCACGGCTCAAGGTGCTAAGCAAGATGGCACGGCTCCTACCACTGCTGGATGCATTATGTGGTGTTCTATGTTTGGTATCCAATCATGCTTGGTTGATGTATGATGTGTGTGTTGAAATTCACTAAGTTGTGTGCTTACCCTTTCCCCATTAAATCCCTGTTTTAGGTTCTACCGGTGTGGGTGACGGCAAGGCGTGACGCATACACACTGATGCTGCTTCTTTTGGACATTTATTTTACTGATGATTATATCTAGTTTGACTTCCACGGTTGGATTGATTTGATGTTAATTGTTTTTGAATAAATAAAGATGTTGAGTTTTGAAGGTATACAATAGTATGACGTGTTTTATTTATTGAAAATATTTTATCAAAAATTTTAAATTTGCTCTAAAATTTTGGATGTTACAAAAGACGCGTGTGTGGAGTGCTGTTTAGCTTAGCGGATCAGGTGAGTCTTCTCACTATACTATGAGTGAAGTTTCATGTGTAGGTAGTCTTACCTCACTATGTGTATTAACGTGTCTAGTTGGGTGTGCTTTAATTCATACTTGATAACTAAAAATATGATGGGTTAGACTATATGATTACACTTCTGCGTTTGTATGTGACAGTCGTTGGCTTCGTTCTGGCGACTGAAGAGTTTATTAAGGACGGATTGGGGCAAACCTGAGAGTCCAAAGAACGAGTTGATAAATCCGAGGGTTGCTGCATGATAAAGAACGATATATGATCGGTCGTTCTGGGCACCTGAGGATGTAAAATGATGAAAGGACGATGCATGATCTCGGTCGTTCTTGGATGTCGAATGTGACTTATGTGTATGAATGGAATGGATCGTGTGGTATTTTGGGGAACTCACTAAGCTTTGTGCTTACTATTTCACCCTAAATGTGTTTCAGGTATTTGTTGGCCTGAGCTTGGAGCACGTCACGACTGTATCGCATCTGGGATTTTGGTATTCAAGTCTTTCGCTGGATAATGTTTGCAACTGTTTTGATATACACGGTTTTAAATGTTTTAATTGTCAAATTTGAATTAAATGGTTTTATTTTCCGACCCGTTTTCTATATTTGATACGGTTTATAAATGAAAATTTTACTCTGTAATTTGGGACGTTACACATTCTTTATGAATTTGGTACAACCGTTTGTTACCATTTTTATAACTTTTGTTTAAAACTTAGTTTTTTATGTTATTTACAACTTTTTTATTGTAAATTTGGTTTGTAAAATCTATTTTAGACTTTTACAAATTTTTTGTGATTTCATTCAAACTTTGTTTATAGAACTTTTTCAATTTTCTTAAATTTTTAATTTTTATGTTTTCTAAAATGAAGTTTCCTCTTACAAAATCATTTTTAAAGAATAATTTTTTTGATAGAGATAATTTTTTACAAAGTTATTTTTCAAGTTTTTAACATTTCATTTTTTATGCATGCTTTTATTAAAATTTCCTTATTTTTACATTGTTTTATGAATTTGGTATAAATATCTTTTTGGAGTTTTGCTCAACTATTATTCACGACTTGTTGTTTTTAATGCGTGGGATGTTTATCCCCTATTTTTCTACAGCAACAGAATTTCAAAGATAACATTTTAGTTGGCTGCAACAGAATTTCAAATATAACATTTTAGTTGGCTAAATTAATTCGAAAATTGCTTTTTTCTCGAAAAATGCTTTAAATTCAAGAAATTTAGTTTGAAATTTTTCGTTTAGTTCAAAAATCTACGTTGAATTTGAAAGTTTTGAAATTTCGATATGTATTATTTGTTCAAAAGGTGGTTATTTCCCAAAATCGGTCATTCAGATGAATATCCCTATTTATTATATGGTCTTTTTCATTGTTTGAATAGGGACCATGTATTTATCAACTAATATTAGTAACTTATAGTAAGGTGACCATTATCTTTTGTATGGATGGCGATAGGGATTTGATCAATTCATAAATTCTGGTTTTGTTTAAAGGGTGTTTAAATAATTACTTGTAAGAATTTATAACAATAAAACATATCACCCGGGAAAGGGTGTAGTGCTAAAATTTTAAGTTTAATTTGAATTCTTGATATAAAATAACTAAAAAACCATATCAAATAATCAAAAGCCCGTTGTTTGATGTATAACTTTAGTTTTTATTATTTATTTGTTTATAAAATGTTATTAACTTTTCCAATATCGAAATGTCTATTTATCTTACAATTCGTATAGAAATTTTTGGGACAACCATACAATATAAATGAAATTGCAATACTATTAGAATAACTAAATAAATAAATAAATGGGCAAATCTAAAAACCCAATATATTTTCATCAAATTCTTTAAAAAACCACTATATTATTTTTTAGTACATTAAAACCTCTATATTTTCTGAAATGTCTAATTTAAGTTTTCGGATCTCAAAATAACCCAATATATTTTCATTCAATCATTAAAAAAACACTATATTATATTTTTTGTGCGCTAAAACTCCTATATTTTCTGAAAGTGTCTAATCTAATAGATTGTAACCATCAAACACTTAATAGTCGGCTACCTAATATTTGTGGTTGTTTAGGATTTACTGATCTGAAATCTTAAATTAGAAATTTCAGAAAATATAAGGGGTTTAATGCATTAAAAAATAATATAGTGGTTTTCTTAAAAATTAAATGAACATATGTTGGATTTTTATGAGATTTGACCTAAATAAGTAAGTAAGTAAATAAATAAAACTCAAGGAGCATATGAAGCCCATTTTCGTATATGGGAAAGACACCATGAAGTATGCGGATGTTACTGGTAAACTCGTGTCTAAGGAGAAACGACTGGAAAGTAGCAGATATGCTTCCTCAAAAGGAACGAGAAGAAGAAACAATACCAGAAGATATTCTAGTATGCTGGAAGTATGGACAATCTGGGCATGTCAATAGAAATTGTCCAAGTGGAGCAGTTAGTTTGGCAAAAGGCTCGGATACACCTAACAGTATCTCTGTCACAACCGACAGTGATGAATTCTTTTGAGTTGTGCCATCCCTATGGTATGCCTGTGATACCATGGAATAGAATGTGTTTCAGTTAGAGGGGAAACTGCACATGGGCATTGGATTGACATAAATGCAAGATGTGTGGGAATGTTATGTTGATGGCTGATGAACTTTCGGGTATGCCAAATTGAAGTTGCACCATAAATTTTCACTAGGTTTTCCAACATGTGTCGAGGTGAAATTCTTATAATGGTCTATTCTAAGTGGTGATAGTTTTTTATGGTGGAGTATGATAATTCCATGCCTTTAGAATTATGATTGTCGATGAAGACGATGTACCTTTATGTGGTTGTGTTTTTTCTTTCATTTATCCAAGGTGGATATTTGTTGGTTTTTTGGCTATATGAAGAAAAAACTCCCATCCCACATTGCTACAAGGATGAAAGCTTGGGAGGCCCCCAAGCTTATAAATAAGGACCAAGACTTTAGTTTCAAAGTGCACCAACCATTTAATACACTATATGTGTTTAGTTGTTTTTTTCTTTCTCTTATTTAGAGTGTGGGTGTAATTTGGGGGGAGGCTTGAGAGATTAGTCTATGTGATGATAAAAAATTATCATATAGTGGATCTTTCTCTCTGGAGGTCCGTTGTTTTTCTCCGGTTTTGAAGTTTTCCACATATATTCTTGTGTTCAGTTTATTTTTCTATTATTGTATTTTAGAGGTTTATAGGGATTATTGAGGCCATCATTTTTCCAACAGAAGACTATTGAAAAAATATTTAAAAAAAGCTTACCTCAGAATTATTTAAGACCTGGTTCAAGAAAATTGTGAATCTACACGAAAATACATAGACGAAGAGTCAATATAATTTATAATAACATATACAGCTATGATAATTTATACTTTATCAAATTAAAGCTAATCATATGGTTGATTTTTAGGGATATTTTTGGATATTTTGAAATGTAAATGATAAACTTATTTGATTTTTGATTTTCTTTTTGTAGATAATACATATAAAAAAAACTAAGGATGTTGTTTTAGGCGGGAATTCATTCATGAATGCTTCTTATTGACTGACACATGGCAAAAAGGTACATCTAAAGGAATTACATGTGGCATGTTTAGGAGTACTTTATTATAAGAGATAGATTTGATAACGTCAATCTACTTCCAATTCTATTTTCCTCTTCACACTTGCATCCCAAATCTTATTTACCTTCAAAATGGTCTAAATAAAAAAAAATATTTGGGGTTTTACTTAAAAATCTTTTGTAAATTGGCATAATTAGCCCCTCCATTTGCTATTTTTGGATTTTAACCCCAAAATGGCATTTCTAACTTTAAAACTATAACTCAAGTCTTATAATGTTAACATAATTATGGCCTACTATGTAGTTTATCAAGTTAAATCTAAGTTATTTCTAAGTTTCCAAACTTAGCAGAATTACCCTCGAACATTCAAATATAAATTTAACTCTAATATGATATTCTAGTAGCATTTCAAGTTTCTTACTATCTAATTCAATATATAACATTTCTTAAAATTGTGTCCATATTTTATTTCTTCATCTCAATCTTAAAGATTTGGACCTAGCTTATCATCTAACTAATTAACTAAAACCTTAATTTAACTATTTTAAATTAACTTTTATAATTTAAATTAGTTACTTTTATTTAATTTAACATAAAATGTTAACTAAAATTTTAAATTAGTTACTTTTATTTAATTTAACATAAAATTTTAACTAAACTGGTAGCTCCAAATTATTTGCGTTGCATGCACCATGGAAGTGTCAGGGACTAAATGATTATTAAACACTTAAACAATCATATTAATAGAAGAAACAATCAAATACATAATTTTTTTTAATTTACAAGAACTAAATTTTTCAGAACCAAAACGGGTAGTTCATGTTGGAATCGGAACCGATTGCATCGGTTCTTCATATTTTGGGATTGTTATGCATCTGGTTCTAGTTCTAGATACCCGAGTTTTATTTTTTGTGTTAAGTAAATTAGCAATATAATATAAGAATCATAATAGAAAAATGATTAAGGTCTTCTAGTTAAAAAGCAAGAAAATAATACTTACATTGAACATAATTTAATTTTTTTAATTATAAAATTCAACATACAAAATAACATAAATATTAAAAGCATTGCTAGATTTTATTGGAAAATCATTGACTTGCGTATTTTCCTCACAAATGAAAGATTGAGAAACTTTTTTTTGTTTTCTTTTTTAAATTTCCCATGTCTTATCAATTATTATAGTATACAAAATCGAGAATTAAGAATACCCACCACATATTATATCAAGTTTAGTGATCATTACAAAACGAGTATGATTATGCTATAGATATTTTGATGCATTGTGATTTTCTAACTCATTACTTGAGTTTTTTTTTTTCAATTAAGTCTTGTTACGATTAAAAAAATCAACACTATATATACTGTAAATTATTAGTTAGATTATTATGATTAACAAATATTTTGGAGTTTTATTAATTTTAAATATGATTGCTAAAAAGTTATAATGTAAATTTACATAATTCAATTTATACAAAATTATTAGGGTTTATTTTTATTATTTATATCATAATCCATAGACATTTATTAAAAATATAAGCGGATTATCTATTAAATATGATGTAGAGAAGAAAACAAGAGTAGCCTCAATAAGTAGCAAGGTTAGTTTTAGGTTATGAACTTGAGTAGTGGTTAAATTGAAGGAATCCGTAATATTAACATGTGTTTGAAAACTATAGATGCGTTATGCGTATATTGTTTTTAACAGAAGCAACATTTAAAATGAAATTATAAAATTTATCATATTTGAAATTGAATTTATCCGGTGTTTACTTATATTTTACTTACGAATTACAAAATAGACACGTGTATGATTAATGTAATTCCTGCTGCGTGTCCATAGTGCTCCAGCCTCATATAAAAAATCAAATAAGGTTATTTACATTTGAAAATAAATTAGTTAATATCATTAACTATAAAAAAATATTTGTTACAAAAAAATTAAAAATATTATATAAAAGCTTTCCAACACCGATGTATATTTTTTGTAGCGATACTTATTTGGGTATAATGTATCAACGTTTAGCTCACCAAGTTTGATATTCTCAAACAACATCATATTGCAATTACTATTTTCATATTCGATTCGACTATATTGAAATTTCTAATGATATAGATCGTATTTTATCTCAAAAAGAGCTTTATGTTTCTTAAAATGGTTCTTCATTTTGAAAATTATATTGATTCATAAAAATTGTTTTTTTTTTTTGAACGGCAAGGCAAACTTTATTCACATGAAAAACCCACAATTACAAAATACACAACCTACGAGATGCAGGATCAAAACCACGGGCAAAAAAAACTCGCTAACCACAGCTATTACATCACCAAAATACCCCAAGTTGTTACAAGGGCAAAACTGTCCAAAAATTTAAACACTATTTATCAGCACCAATCTGCCAAGCATTTGTCAATTACCTTTCTTATTCTTAATTAAAGCTGGTGGATCTAATCTCCAGATGCTCCAATTCCACCTCAATTTCTTGCCTTTCGCCTTCAACCACAAAAATGACCACCATTGAAACTCCAAGAACATCTCCTCTATGAATGCTTTCTTTCTTTCAAATAATGAAACACCCTTGCTTAAGGCTTTTCATAAAATACATTTTTAAAACCCATAGTTTGTCATAATTATTCAAAAATCAACCTTCTGTGAAAAACTTAAGTTTCAACATCTTCAAAAGATCCAAATTTTGATCAAAAACCGTTTTAAATCACATTGGGTTTGTTAAGAAAACATTCAGAGTTCAAGTTGCGGAAAAATCATTGGACCCACTTTAAATAAAACATCTTGGTTTGAAAAAGAGCGAGGTTGTTATAATATGAATACCATTACACAGCTTAAGGGAAACCACATAATCCGCGGCCTTCTATAAATATTCAGCTCCTCTAAAGTCGTCTAAACTCCTCAACCTGAGTACACATCAAAATAAGTTAGGCAATTGAAATGCCTAGTGAGTTTACCCGAGGTTGGCCCATTCAGAGTGGGCAGTAAACTACCACACTCAGGACAAACCTCCAAAAATAGTTTTGACACACTCAAAGGTTGTTTAAAACATTATAAGGATTTACTTAAAATAGATAGTTATGATATGCAAATGCAATGCATGATGCAACTATCCCAAACCCATGTCCATCTCCTAAAAGTCCAACTCACCACAATGGCACTTACCTAAGTTCACAAATGACACGCACAAAGCATATCACTTGATCCCCGTATAGGCAAAACTAGGACTAGTGGCCATCACACTAGCCCCATGAGGGTTAGCAACTCCCTCATGCAGTTCCCTATTGTCGGGAACAATTCCACAAACATCGTTTGAGGGCCCATCTCAACCCTCTATATGGAATAATCGTCATCAAGGTGGCTATTTTAGCCCATCATCTTTAAAGTCATCATAAGGTTCACACGGTCGATCCCATCCTATATGAAATGCAATGCACAATAGGATGCTCAAAACGTCTTTCAAAAACATCATCATCGTCTTTGTTTGAAAACATCTTTAAAATGACTCATTTCATGCAATGCACACGTAGTACTCATATAACAATTAGCACATAAAAGCATGCATGAAAATAGTTGATAACACACACAAAAGATAATAGAAGGGATGTGTACTCCCGGTAAACTCACCCGTAGGTCAACTGAACAGTCAACACTAACTCCACACAATATTGGCATATATGGAAGTGTCGTTAAACATCATCTCCTCATTCTTCAAATTCCCCTATAAGATAATTTATATAAAATAAATACATGATCTAAAGATACCTTAGTACTCAACTTAACTACGGCCTCTTTCACCAGTTAAAGGTATGTCTATACGGGGATTAAATTCAATTGTTTAGTCTATAATTCATCTTAAACGACTCATCACTTAAATAATCATCTTAAATATTATCTCTTTCGTTAGACAGTGCATCTTCCCATAAAGTCACGTATATTTGAAAATGCATTTTCCCTTATATATATTTTTGTGACTTAAGCACATATTAAAATCCATATTATTTCTACTAACGGATTTAAATGGCATTTAATTTAATAGAGTTATATTGTAAATAAATTTTAAAACAATAATTATAAGTTAAATCTAATTATAATTAAAACTAACTAATTATAATTAAGTCCAAGCAGTGGCCCGATTAAAAGAGTTCATATTCTTAAATCTGCTAGCCCATTAGTGATCTATAAGCCTAAGGTATTATCCAAAGCAATCAGTCCAACAGCTATGATCGGCCCACTAGGTTAACTTACTAACAGCCCAATGCTAAACCTAATATGGAAACGAAGGTCAACGTTGGTCAAAGTGGGTACCTCAAAACATCAGCCGACGGTTTAATGATGGAGGACGGTGTCTCCAACCTTTCCGGTGAATTTACGCCTCCGACAACCACAATCGGATGGTACAACTTTCCAGGAGCAGCGATCCATCATCCCCGGCAACGAACCAAACCCCTCCGACGACAGTGAAGCATCACCAACCCAAGCCGCACCTCACCACTCTATTTCTCCGGCCAACCTATCTTCTCCGGTGGTCCAGTCGCTTCCAACCATGCTCTCAATTCCGGCGGCGAGGGGTCGACCTCCAATCCACCTTTGAGTTCCATTCCCAGCATAGTCCAACATCTCGAGAGCACACACATCACACACGCACGGATCAAATGGTGACTGGACGGACCTCGAGCCACCCTTTTCGTCTTTTCCCCGCTCACAGAAACGCCAGGAACCACCATTGTTGCTCTGCTAGTCGGAGCTCGAATCAAGTGCCCCGTATCAATCGCCGGAACGCCCACAAACCCAATGCGACACCGGCTCGAATCTTATTTTCCCCGGCTGGAACTGTTAGTACCATCGAAGCTCACACCTCTAACGACAACTACTTCTCTCACTCTCTCCAAATCTGATTCTCGTCCTCTCTAGCACACACACGCATCCGCACAGAAGAATGGACCTGCTCGTTGCTTCTTTCTTGCACCAATTGCCTTACAACTTTACCCCACCAACAACCACCACCGCTCCTCCCACTCCCACTGCTCACCTGAAACGAATCTGCATCACTCATACCTTCTTCCAGCTCATTCTGTCACTCTCGAAGGTTCCACCGGAGACCATGATCGCATCTCCCACATCGTCCCATTCTCTTCTATCACTCTTTCTTCCCCATATGTTTTTGTTCCAAACTCGACACAATCAAACCAGTCATCTCTCCTAATTTAATGCCTCTTAAAATCACAATGATTATGGCGGTGGAGAACCACCGTGAAAACACCCAAGCTCCACCATTCTCTCTCTCTCTCACTTCGACTCTTTCTCTTACTAGCGGTCTCTCTCCTTTCTTTCCACTACCAATTTGTTGGAGACAATATCATCGTCATGAGCAGCATGAACGAATTAACAAGGCAAATTACTATAATGCCCCTTGGTATGAAAATTGTCCTTATCTCCATGAAATGCCAAAGTACCCCTCTCTCAGATGCCATGATTACCTTTCTTTAAAGAGCCTATGAATTTATTTAAAAATTTATATTATCAACAATAATGACACTCAATTCAATAAAAGTCAAACATCCTATCCTAATAAATAAGTAACTCAAAGACACATGTCATCTCCTCATTGAATTTGCCACATGTCATTTTCTCATAATTTAAAATTTCTTAAAAAAACTAATTGGTTTGAAACGTTTCTAACTCATTAATGATCGGTTTGATTATCATTCAATTTCAAATTAATTGTTATCATTCAATTTCAAAATTAATTGTTTTTCAATATCATATTATTTTTTAATATGTAGAATGATTTGGGAGACAATTGACGTCATAATATTTTGAAGAACGATTCCAATTTTTGATTTTAGTACATGTGATATTCTCATAATCAATTATATTTATCAAAATACAAAGTCGTAATAGTAAAAATCTAAAGCAAGATGTCATGATACATAAACAAATTTCTTATGTAAAATTATTAATATTTAGATATTATTAATTAATATTTTTTGTATCATCCTGTGTAATACACGGGTCTCACAACTAGTTCACTAATAAAGAAAGTTCATTACTTATGTGATTAACCTAGATCTTTCTTGGGGGTGACATGATGAAAGTTATGCATTATTTTCATCAATTTGGGCAGTTGGAGAAGGGTTGTAATCCCTCCTTCATTACCTTGGCTGCCAAAGTTAAAGACCCTATTGTTCTGAAAGAATTCCGGCCTATTAGCCTTATAGGTGCCATGTATAAAATTATCGCCAAGGTCCTCTCTATTCGTATCAAAACTGTTATTGGTGGTCTAATTGATGAAACACAATCTGCATATGTCGAAGGGAGGAACATCTTGGATGGCCCGCTGATTATAAATGAGGTGTGCTCGTGGTCAAAGAAAGAGAAGAAGGAGGTACTCTTGTTCAAAGTAGACTTTGACAAAGCTTTCGATTCAATAAACTGGGGGTACTTGGAATCGGTACTACAACAGATGGGTTTTGGAATCCGGTGGCGTACTTGGATCCGGGGGTGTTTGTCATCAGCCAAAGCTTCTGTCCTAACTAATGGATCTCCTACGGATGAATTCGAAATCTGTAGAGGGGTTAGACAAGGTGATCCTTTGTCTCCTTTTTTATTTATTATAGCAATGGAGGGCCTCAATGTAGCCTTGAAAACAGCGTGTGAGAATGGTCTTTATAAAGGGGTTCAAATCAGTCCAGTAGGTCCAACTGTGTCTCACTTATTTTATGCGGATGACGCAATTTTTGTGGGGGAATGGTCTAGACAGAATGTAATGAATTTGGCTCGTATTCTGCGTTGTTTTCATGTGACTTCTGGATTGAAAGTTAACTTTCACAAATCCAAAGTCTTTGGTATTGGGGTGACTCAGGAAGATACAAAAATTAGGGCATCATTGTTAAGATGTGAAGCTGGAACACTACCATTTATGTACCTTGGGGTACCTGTAGCTGCCAACATGAAACATATCAAAATTGGCAGCCAATCATAGACCGGTTCAAATCAAAATTATCATTGTGGAAGGAAAAAACTGTCATTTGGCGGGAGATTGACTCTTATTCAATCGGTGCTTGGTAACCTACCAACGTATTACTTATCTCTTTTCAAAGCGCCTAGTGGAGTTCTAAATTCTCTGGAATCGATTAGAAGGAAATTTTTATGGGGGACAGGAGATGAAAAGAGATGCATTAATTGGGTGTCATGGGATAAGATTATAGCACCAAAGAAACAAGGGGGACTCGGTGTTGGTTCATTACACGCTCTTAACAGAGCTCTTATGACGAAGTGGTGGTGGAGACATAAGCTTGATAACATGTCGTTGTGGTCTCGAATTATCACTAGCATACATAATTTGCAAGATAAACCGGCTGATTGCTTGTCCAAGAAAACAAGGTGTGGAGTCTGGAAGAACATAACAAGTGTTAAAGATGAACTAGAAGGCTTGGGATTGGGATTCTACGACATACTACAGAAAGTGGTGAGTTCAGGTACAACTACCCTTTTCTGGCATGACATTTGGATCAATGGTGGCACCCTGAAACAGCAATTCCCCTTACTATATGAGCTGGAGGGCAAGAAAAGATGTACAGTGGCAGATCGAGTTAAAGTCTATGGGCTAGAGTGGGACTGGATGTGCAATTTACATGAAGCTGGCTTATCTAGTGAATTAGCCCAAATAATTGGTGTGGTGGGCCTGTTCACTCCTACAGCGGCTCTTGATACGTGGAAGTGTGGATTGGATTCGACAGGGCGATTCACTACAAGGGCGGTGCGCATCAAACTGACGGAAGCTAAAGTGGGGTATCCACATAATCGAATCTGGTGGAGCAAGACGGTTCCTTTGAAGGTATTGACGTTTATCTGGCGGGCAAAAATGGGACGCATTCCGTCGGCTTTCGCTCTCAACCAACGTGGTATACCAAATATTTCGTTACTTTGTGGTCATTGTAACAGTGAACCGGAGGATACGGATCATATGTTCACAAGATGTAGCTTCGTAAAAAGTACGCTTGAGTGGATATTCAGGTGGTGTGGAGTAAGTTTGGTAAATTTTCAAAATGTTAATGAGCTACTAGATTTCGTGTTCTCATGGGGGAATTGCAAAAAGAGGAGGAAGATATTCACCGCAATTATATATGGCACTATTTGGGTGACTTGGAAGGCGAGGAATGATCGAGTGTTCAATAACAAACGCAGCTCTTCAACGGTGGTGGCGGACAACATCAAATCAATGGTCTTTATTTGGATAAAGCATAGAGGGAAAAATAGGGAGATAAAATCGGTGGATTAGGGGGTCTCTCCTTTTTTATGTTTGTAATCTCTCTAAAAAACTTTACTTTTTTCTTGTATTCCCGCCGGCTAGCTACTTGCTAGTCTTGGCCTTTATCTATATACTCGTTTGCCGTTTCCAAAAAAAACCTAGATCTTTCAATTTACCAAATCGCCCTCCTATCCTAAAATGAGATTCAATAAATGAATTAAATTACCACGAGCCCATAATCTATAGTAAATTACCACGAGCCCATAATCTATAGTCCAAAAATCTATGAAAAGAACTTTGTTATTGTATAATATCATCTCGTAATAGTTTGTTAAATTCATTAGGCTAATTTAACGCTTTAGTAGCTCTTATTGCATAAAAATGGCAGAGTTATGTATCAACGTTCTTAGTATCTTTATTCTCATTTATTTACTTTTATTTAATTATTTATAAAAATGGAAATTTATTTATTTATTTCATCAATTCAATTCCAAAACTTTTAGGTCCAAAATGCGGGTGTTACAAATAATATCAAGTTCCGATGTCTCCATATCAAATAAATAAAAATCCACACCACTGCTTTCCAAACATCACGCATCTCTTTTCCCCACCCTCTCTTTCCTTTGATTGCCAAGAGCTGTTTAACATCAATAGGATTTTGATCCTCAAGTCCCCACCACGAGAGTACTTTAAACCAAACTGAATTTGCGATCCAGCACCTCACCAAGACGTGATCAATATTCTCTACACAGTCATTACACACCGGGCAAAGTAACGTGGGGATTTCAATTCCTCTATGATCTAACTGTGTTCTAACTGGGATGCTTCCTAATCTAATCCTCCATATAAGAATACACACTTTTTTTGGAACTAGGTTCGATCACATAGTTGAAATTATATCTGTTTTTTGTCCTTCCTGTAATTTTGATTCCACCAATTTCCTAAGAACTTTTACCTCGAATTCGCCCTTTTCCAACCATCTCCACTGATCATTCGCACCCCTGTCCGCTGTAGTATAGGATGAGTTAAGTAATTTTTTAAGCGCATCAAACTCACCACTAGTTCTACCCCTCGGACTATACACCCAATCCCAATTCCATGTCTCTGAGCCATACTCTTTCTCTCTACTTCTGTCACTAACCGTCACTGCTGCATCCTTTTCTAACTTGTACAATCTTGGAAATCTGGTAATCAACATAAAGTTACCAACCCATTTGTCATGCTAGAATTCCGTGTCCTTCCCATTACCAACCTGTTTACCAAATGAATTCATCTAATTAATACCCATTTTTTCCAATTCCAACCCAACTTTTATAATGTTTCCCCAGGTACTGCTGCAGCCTCCACTTCCCACCTCACAAAACCCACCCCCTTGCCCATATAGGCTCCTGATAACCTTAACCCATAATGCACCCCCCACCCTCAACATGAAACCGCCACCACCACTTTCCTAGTAAGCTCAAATTTTGTGCCCTTAAAGACCCAATATCCAACCCACCCCGATCGAAATTAGAAATTGTTTGTGACCAACTAACCCACAATCTTTCTCTGCCTACCTCCACACCTTCAACGAGTCCTTTATCCAACCCCACTTTACACGCTTGATTGAGACCTTCAGCAGCCAGGATAAATAGAAATGGTGCCAACGGATCGCCTTGTCTAATACCTCTTTGCATTCTCGTTTCCTCTGTAGGCGATCCATTTACTAAAATTGATACCGATGCTGATTCAAGACACGCCTTGATCCACTTTATCCATTTCCTTTCGAATCCCATTTGTTCCATCGTGTTACAAAGGAATCCCCAATCAAGTTTGTCATATGCTTTCTCAATGTCTAACTTAAGCACCATACTCTTTTCCTTCTCTCTTTTGAGGTACTGTATCGTTTCATTCGCCACTAGAACACCATCAAGAATGAATCTTCCTTTGATAAATGCGTTTTGTTCTTCTCCCACCAGTGTACCTATCACCTTTTTCAGTCTGCTAGCCAAAATCTTTGCTATTATTTTATAATATACACCAATCAGGCTAATGGGACGGAAATCACTCATATGTGTGGGATCGTTCTTTTTTGGAATCAAGGTCACGAATGACGCGTTACAACCGCCACTAATCTGTTCCTTATCCCAGAACCAATGCAGCGCCTTCATTAAATCGTCTATGATAATCTCCCAATATTTTTTACAAACTTAAAATTGAAACCGTCGGGCCCAGGCGCCTTAGAACTGTCACAGGATTGTACTGTATCCCACACTTCTTCATCTTCAAATCTTCCTTCCAGTACCCTCACCTGATCTGTCGGCACTTTTTATAGTAATATGAAAACTGGGGTTTTAACCGTTCCAACCCCGGGTCGCTTGCGAATAAATCCTGAAAATACGATAGTGCATCCTTCTTTATACAATTTGGGTCCGAATTCCAGCTACCTCCGATCATCAAACCAGCAATATTGTTTTTCTTCTACGCCTCTTGATAGAGACATGAAAAAACTTGGTATTATCATCACCTTCGATATCCCACCTTATGCGTGCCTTTTGTATTGCTATTTCCCCTCTAATTTTCTCCTTTTCAATCCAGTTCTTCCTAACCTCCATCCACCTTTCTCGCTCTTTCTCTGATAAAGTATTGTTTTCAGCTTTTTGCTCCCATTCACGTTCTTCAGTTTTTAATTTTTCAATTTCTTTATCAACTTCACCAAATCTTTCATTCGCCTATTTTTTTAGATCAAACTTCACATTCTTTAGTTTATCCCTAAATATGCAATCAGGGTTTTTTGATTTAACAGGTTTATTCCATGCAGACTTTACAATTATATTGCACTCGTCATTCTCCATCCAATAATCAAAAATTCTGAATGGTCTCTTTCCAAAGTCCATCTTGACAGCACTAAGCATGATTGGGCAATGATCTGAGATTTTCCTTCCAAGGGCCATCGATTGTAGCCCCTCCCAACAACGAAAAAATTCCTCGGACACCAAAAAGCGATCCAGCTTACTCATTTTAAACCCGTCAGAACTAGTTCTGATGAATTTTTTCCCCCCAACTATATCTCGATCAGATCCTCTTCTTTAATGAACTCGTTGAATCTTTCTGCATCTACCACTTTGAATTTACAATTTAATCTTTCAGATCTTCTTCTAACTACATTAAAATCACCTAAAAGACAAAACATTGTATGCTCTGTGCACATAATTGATCTGATTTTGCTCCATAACTCCACTTTCTTGATGCTATCGTGTGGCCCATAGATGTTAATAAAGCAGACTGGTTTCTCAACTCCTTTCCATGCCCCCGAGACTGCCAGGATACCTTCATCACCAACGGCTTTATCTGTTTTGAAAACAAACCTATCCCAGATCATGATTAATCCCCTAGAATGACCCTTTGCATCATATGCGGTGAAGTCAAAATCTCCATGACCCCAAATCGATTCAACCCATTCTTCGTTTAATCCTTTACTTTTAGTTTCATGAAGACCCATTATTGCAGGTTTTTCTGTTTTAATTATTTCTTTTAACCACGCGACCTTACCCTTATGACCCACCCCCCTTATATTGAGAGAAATAATCTTCATATTCGAAATTTTAAACTAACCTTGGCACTTTGCTTCACTGACAAACCCCGTTCGGTCTTTCCTCTGCCATCGTCTTTCTCCCTTGCCTCACTTCATGTTCCCACATGAAACCAATTTTAGCTCCCAATTCTTTCACCGATTGGATATCTTCCTCTTTGTCACCAAATTGCTCGACTGATTGACCATCTGAATTGCGTGATTTCAAGCCCTGGTTCGACAAGCTGGACTTGGGACATATCAATTTCTTCTCTATAGTTCTTCCTATGTTGCTAAACATTCTTCATTTTGATCTATCTCTCACTAATTTATTAAACATGCGCATACTTCTACTTCCATCCCATTTTTTGCTATTTCGTGTCACAGCCTTCTGTATTTTTTCCACATAATTGTCTTTAATCATTTTGATCTTTTCTTCTGTAGCTTCTGACTCGTCTTCCCATTTTTGGATATTTTCTTTTTAGGCCCCATCCATATCCCCCTTTTCGTAATTCATTTTATTTTCTAAATGGGCTGTTTCATTTTCCTTATTACGGTCTTTTTTACCCTCAACCTGAGCCGAGTCCACCTTTAGCCCAATCTCATTTTCATTTATACTAACACTGTAACTCGATTCCCCACTTTGACCTTGTACCTTCCTTGCCACCTCATCAGAGCACGTGCCTTCCATAATTTTAATCTCTTGGAGGCTATTCGACTTCCTATACCACCGCCTTTGTTTTCGATATCATCAATTGCTTTTTCGAGACCTGAACCTCTACCCCCCTTGAATAACGAACCGTCATCCCCATCATACCACGCTTGTTGTGGATCCTCACCCTGGTCGGCGCCTTTGTCACCGTCCGTCGAATCCATGTTTTCCGGTAGCGAGTTAACAGAATTATCGTCGGAGAGATCATCGCCCCAACTATCTTCCTCGTCACTTAAGTCTGTACTGCTTTCTTCATTATCGCCACCATAATTATCTTCAATCTCATCAATCCAACCCCAATACTAACACTGTTCTTCCTTCAATCTTAATTAATATCTCTTTCTCTAACGGAAACTCAAAGCACGTCGATATGAGAACCCTACCGGCAACCAACGTTCATGCTCCTACGAAATCACAGTTCTCCATTTTTATAACTGAACCCCATATACTAGCAATCTTATGGAAATTATCCTCTGACCAGACATCAGCAGGCACTCCATATAGTTTTATCCATGTGAGTTGTGATCAGACCACATACTCCTTCATCCAATTCCTTATTTCACCTAACCATTCCTTGATTCCATGTTCGCGGTTTTGAATAAGCTCCTCTGCTACGTCCTTTGATTCACACTCAATTAATACATCCAATCCTCCTAAGAACTTCCACTTGCAATTATTGAGACCCATATAAATTAAGATCTGCTCCATGTTTTCTAGAATTTCTCCTTTTTTGCACATCCGACAATGCACGATGACAGTTTTTCTTCTATCTCCGGACACCTATCAATCTCGACCTCCAGCCATTCAAGACCTTCTTCCAGCTTTTCTTTACTTCTCAACCCGTCACTGAGATTTCTTTTAATTTCCTTTCCTTGAACAACCTCACGATATGACCTACCGTCCCATATGTTGTCCTTTGCGCCCTTGCTTTGTTTTGATTCCTGCTTCTTTGTCTCATATACTCCTGTATCCTTTTTCTTTTCCTCCTTGTTCCATGCAGGGAATACTCTTATTTTATGTAATCCAATCCAAATACCATTTAGTTCCGCTACGAGCCTTTTTTATCCGGTACATTTGAGAACCTTACGAATCCAAACTCTTCACCATTATTAAGCTTCTTCTTGGTCATATAGATGTCAACAACTTTTCCGAACCTTCTGAATAATATCCACAGCTTCTCCATTGTTGTGTGTTTTGGAAAATTATAAAACATGAATGAAGCTATATTTTCCCTTGACCATCGGTTAGATCTTGGTTGTCCATTCCCCTCAATCCCTCGACCTCTTTGTCTTGTTCCATTTGCACCCTTCCAAGCACTCGATCTCACTAGCTCACCATCTATCGCACTCACTCTCTCTCTCGCCATTTTTTCTGTTATTCCTTTCATAAAAATTGTATTAGTACCCTAAAAGTATACATACAATCCAAATATTAATATATCGTGTATTGGAATCATATTGAACGCATAATAACAACAAAGTTATAACACATAATTTTTTAGCATTAAACATTATTACATGCATATAATTAAGATTAAAATAATGTGTCCAACAATGTACAATATTTGTTTGTTTATTCAAACAAAAACATAAAATACAAAGTACTAATTAATAAATAAATTAAAAAATACATAGAATTAATCATGTGTTAAATAACCATGACATTGTTTTTAAAGAACCAAACACATGTTGAACTAATTGACGTAGACTTTTGATATACTTTGAACATATTAGCATTAGTTTTCAGTGAACTTGTGCTTAATTACTAAATTCGTTCATATTTAAATGTATCATTATTTAAAAGTTGTAGTAGCTGATACATAAACAATTTGGTAAATAAAGAGTTATAATTTGCACCAAGAATACAAATCAATTATCATAAGTTGAAAATCCAGATAATTATCTCATATTAATATAGCAATTAACAATTATTATTTAAAAACATTTGAAAGTCATTATAGTTTCAAATGAATACGGTTGAAGGGCAATTACCTTTATTAACAAAAGAAAAAGATTTTTTACTAAAGGCACCAAATCGTACCATGTTATCTACATATCTTTCATGGTGCTTTATGCTGGGGGTTGTATTCGGACGTCCCGTATGATTGCCAATTCCTGCCTAATTGAGATATCAAAGCCACCCGGTTTGTCGGCCAGAACATCGATTTTCAGCATTACATCGTGCTTAAACTGTCTTCATTCGACCGAATAGATCATGGGATCAGCCCCCGGCGGATCCACTATAAAACAAAAAATAGGGCGTATTAGCTAAATAAAAACCATTTGAATATATATATATATATATATATATATATATATATATATATATATATATATATATATATATATATATATAAACAAAATACTTACAAGCAAGAACAGAAATCCCATCGGGGATTAATAGCTTGATCCCCGTGGCTACCATAGCCACTGTGGTGACATCCTTTTCAACAGTTATTGCTTCTGAACTAAAAACAGAAATCACAATTTAACAACTTCTTTTCCTTGGATATGAAAAAGAAAAAGACAATAATTATATACAACATCATCAAAATCGCAATGCATTTTTTTTACTTTAACACTCAAATAGCAATGTACATTACATTTGCATCAACTTACCTGTACATAAGATAATCTCCAGGAGTTTCCAATGATTTTGGCATAGTGGCTTCCATTGTTTTCTTTTTTATATACAAATTTGAACTTAGTAAGTCACTTATGTGTAATATCGCCGGATCCACTGGTGATGTCAGTGACACCACCTTTTCATTGAGGTCAGTAATTTCATTGGATAACAACTTTACAGTATCTTGAAGGCCTCTGATTTTGTCATTTTAACTCTTCAATGGCTACAACATTCCCCCTTAGGTATTTCATCAACTGTTAATAGATGCAAACACAAACCGATGCAAACACAATCGTTTATTAACTAAACTAGATTATTAACCCGAGTGTAACACGGTGGAAAAACTAAATAATTTAATTTATATAATAAAAATAATTAAGTTTAGTTGTAAATTAGTAAGTTATACAATAGGGTAGATTGTGAAAGTACGATATCCTACATAATTATGTTTAGTTGTTTTTACTCATTTAAAATGTTTTGCCTATATAGGAACTATTCCACACTTGATTACTTCACCTTGCTTCTCTTCAATTTTTGTTTTTGTTATCTAGAATATATGCATGAAAGCTCAACAATATATATATATATATATATATATATATATATATATATATATATATATATATATATATATATATATATATATATATATATATATATATACATTTATATATATATATATATATATATATATATATATATATATAAATAAATAAATGTATATATATATATATATATATATATATATATATATATATATATATATACTAGGTGCGTACCCGCGCAATGCGGCGGTAGCACATTGTTTCGTTTCGGCAACTACGAGTTATGTTTTGGGTTTCAGATTTGCCCCATGGGGGTTGTGGGTTGGGGGTTGGAGGTAGGGTCTATGAAGTTCTTTGTATGAGCATGAGACGTTGTATGAAAGTTCAAACTGTTTGAAGGCGAAGCAGAAAGTCCACGGTATTTTTGTAGAATTATTCAAAACATAAAATTATTCCAAAAAAAAAAACACATGATGCATTGAAAAGATAGAAGTTTTAGTTGGTATTTTATTATGTCTGAACTATATTTTTGTAGTAAGAAATTTAGACTGCTTTTCAACTATTGTTTGTTACATTAAATGGTTATTTATGACCATTTTGGTGGTTTGGTCATTTCCCGCCGTTATAGTGGCATTTTTTATAAGGGTGGGGGGAGTAGTTCCCTCTCATCCCACTGAATCCACTCGCCACGTTAGCTTTTCTATCGCCTCTCACTTCTATCTTTCCCTATCTTTCACCCATGGAAGCAGTACCCACTGAACCCACCGAACCCACGATGCCACACCAGCTTTTTAATATTAAAATTAAATATTAATACCAAAAATAAGATTTTATATATGTATACATGTGTGTAAGCCATGCGGGTTCATGTGGGTTCATGAACCCACTTCCCATCTATCTTGCTTCATCTTGCATATCAAGGAGTAGATCTTTCACCATCTTTTTGATCCCACTCTCAACCCGCCACCATCTTGCTTCTATCTTTCAATTACTCCCCCCACCCTAAGAGTTCGCTACTTTTTTGATTATCCGCGCAATACGGCCACCGACATTTAGTTTTATTTTGTAAGATAAATTTACATTAGTTCTGTTTTTCTGTTTTGTTAAGGACACTTTTGTGGAAACCCTTACACCAGCAGTGGCAGAAAATAGTTCGGTGATTAGTTTCTTATATTATATTAAGAAAATGTATAATGTATCATCAAAATACCATTCTAATTAAACACATGTTTGTAAGTTATGATGTTTTATATTATCTATTCTTCAATAATAGATTTTATTTTATTTTATGTTATACTGAGTTTATTATTAACTACAAATTCCACACCCTTCTACTATAAAATATTAACCATAAAATATTGAGATTTCTAAATCCCATCTCGAAGTATGTCTTTTCAACAAAATAAAAAAAGAAATTTTCATTTGGATGTTCTGTTTCCTCTTTTAACCAATTGATATTTTGATTTTTTTTGGTAATATATTAAAAACAACTTTCTCAAACTGCAAAGAGGTTTTGTTACTTTTTAGTTTCATGTATATGATGAGAGTTAGAAATCTTCGTATTTTTTATTGATTCCATATTTATATTAAACATATTTACATAGTAAGAAAAGGTCTACAAGCCTAAAAAATAATTTCGTTTTATAAGTTTCCCAATTGTCGCTTTCCTTAAAGATAAGATGAAATAATGAGAAGTTGTAGAGGCCTTTAAGATGATTTTCAAGGTCAATTGAGAAGATGAAGAGGCCTTTACAATAATTTCCTTTTATAACTCTTCCACTGTGTGACTAAAAAAAACATAGAAATAAAGAACTTAACATGACAACCAAAATTATCATAGCCTAGAAAGCATCTGCATCGTCAATTAAGGATCATGAACAATGGATTATCTATGTCTATGTTCCACCGGCTGCTCACCAAATGCAGATCCCCAAAACCCAATCCTGATTGATCCAAACCGGTTTTTGAGCAAATCGTGATCCAATTTTAATAATCAATTTTGTTGTGCAACTCTATAACGAAGATATATTATTCTACTATTCCATCACCCACAATGTCAAATACTTTGATAGAATTGTAGGTATAGACACTTATAAAAGGCACACAGGGGAATATTACTTGAGAACAAATCACATACCATTTCCCAACAGGTAGCCTTAAAGAAATGGTTCTAAGTACATTAATTACAACTGAGTTTAAAATCATGAGTATTGAAAAAAACATATAGTAGTATATAAAGGGAAAATTTATAAAGAAGTCTTAGATGTATATGAAGGAAAATTACAAACATACAACACACACACACACACAAAGTTACTTACACACAGCACACAGCACGAACATACAACAGATAGTGCAACATAATTTCTGTTTTTTTACAAAAAAATCACACAAAAATCACAAACACACAACACACGATGAAAACTAAACAAACAAAAACTCAAAAGACGAAAAACTAAATAACTGCAAAAAAGAACTTTTAAAAGTAGAATGCTGTAAAAGAAATGACTGGAAGTAGAATACTATAATAGAAAGGAATGAAAGCAGAAATAGCCACTCTAAGGTCACCAACAGTTGCAAGTTGCAGCTGCTGGCTTGGCTATGCCATAGACACGTCTACAAAAAGATACACAAATATACAAAACGCAATGAAATCTGCACCTGACTTCTCCTAAATAAGAGAAACAAGGGAAACTTCATCTTCCTTAAAACTCAAATCATCCCACAGGCTTTGGATAGAGGAGAAAACATGCCCTTCAGAATTGCAATTTCATCACTTAGCACCGGCTAAAGGTATTGAACAGGGTAGTTTTGTCCAAAATACACCTCGCTTTACCTTGTAACCCCAGCATTATGTGAATTTATGCATACAATAACAAAAGAAACATCGACATTAAAAACGCACCGTACAAACAACCAGACTCTGTGTTTTCAATTTCATCACTTAGTAGTCTACCTTGCTGAGCTTGTTAAGTACAGACATGTCCTTTTATTATTTGCTTTGTCCACATGCTTCACAATTTACAGACTCTGTGTTTTCAAAAAATTTCAGAGTTTTCAAATTTTGAAAATCCAAAAAGTTTGGGCGGGAGCTAAGTTTCAAAATTTTCAAAGTTTTCAAATTTTGAAAATCCGAGAAACTTGGGCGGGAGTTAAGTTTCAAAATTTTCAAACTTTCAAAATTTGAAAATCCGGAAAACTTCGGCGGGAGCTAAGATTCAAAAATTTCAAAGTTTTCAAATTTTGAAAATTCAAAAAGCTTGGGCGGGAGCTAAGTTTCAAAATTTTCAAAGTTTTCAAAATTTGAAAATCCGGAAAACTTAGACGGGAGCTAAGTTTCAAAATTTTCAAAGTTTTCAAATTTTGAAAATCCGAAAAAACTTAGGGGGGAGCTAAGTTTCAAAATTTTCAAATTTTGAAAATCCGAAAAGATTGGGCGGGAGCTAATTTTCAAAATTTTCAAAGTTTTCAAATTTCAAATTTTCAAAAAGTTCAAAGTTTTCAAGTTTTCAAATTTTAATATGTTTGATAAAATCAAAAATGAATGCAAATATGTAAATCAACAGGAAACAGAAACTAAAAATTAAGCAATTTCATTAGCACTGGAATAGTTTGTAAATCAACTAAGAACTTCCATCAAAAGTTTAAACGCGAAAATAATGACAATATGTAAATCTACCAAGAACTTTCATTAGATGTTCAAATTGCTTATGAGTTCTTTCCTTTCTTGTTGTCATGATATACACAACAACAATCTTCTTGATAAATACGGTAACTGCATAGACTATGTAGACCATCTGATCACATCCCTAGAGGCGATCCGTAACCAAGAACTTGCCACAAACATGTTTCTTTCCTGACAGCAGAGTATAAACAATGTGAGAAATCATGTGAAATAAGCTATTTGATTATATTAATCAAGCAACATATGACAGTTTCATAAATGTTATAAAAGACTAAAACAACTTGAAAATGAAAAATGGAATCACAGGTATAGCCCGATGGACTGATCCATATGTTCAACTCTACTTACATAATCTTTTATAGTTTATGAATCATATCTGTTTGCTTTTGACAAAACCTTGATGTGTTCTACAAATATCAAAAAGAGCATCAATGAGTCAACATACTAAGATTATTATCCAGATACAAGATAAATATGAAAAATAAAGTATAGCACACATACCAGCTACACTGATTTGATTTCCTACAGGAAAGATTGAACAAGTGCCCTTAGTTAGAAACATTTCTAATCTGTAACAGATGTTGAGGTGCCCAAACCCAAGCGTTTCTGCTGCTTTATTTTCATTGGTAAACTTCACTACTGGAAGGAGGTTGCAGCACAAGTGTGAAAAAGGAAAATAGGGACCGTAGTCGATTAGTGTTAGGGTTAATGATTTGATGAAAAATGATCGAGACATTTCAGCAAATACCTGGGGTGAGTGTTCTGTAACCTTGAAATGGCCATACTTCCAGATATGCTCTTATCTTCTGAACATATATGATTTGGAGTCTGTAGTACATGTTCAGACAACCATTAAGAATGGGAAAAAAAAAATCACAAATATGCTGAAATTTTAGTTATGGGATGTTTGAGATTAACAAATAACAAGATAATAACAAAAAAATTGGATTTAGGATCCACCTTCATTTCATCTTTCCACCTTGACGTCTTCATTCAGAACTTCTGGTTCACACTATCTTTGGACCTCCGGTCTTTGGTTTCAACCTTCGTGGCCAGTCTCAGTCTCTAGCTTCAACCTTAGTGGCCAGTCTCCAAATCTTAGGATTCATTGAGAAGATTTAATAGCCAATATATATCATCGCCCTGTGAACAAATCCAACCCTAAGCTTTGTGAGCTGCAAATTGGACCCTAAAATCCCAATATCAGATTTACACATATGAACAACATCAGTTTGTTATAAAGGTCTAAAAATTAACCAGACTCACTTGTTAGAAACCCTCTTATGAGTTCAAGAACAAATCCAAACCCACAACTTCTGATCGAGATATGCTTTCATCTGCTTTGAGAGAGGAAGAAGAGGAGCGTGAAGATATGCCTTCCTATAATTTCTTCTCCTTCCTGTCAGATAAGCACAAAAAATAATTAGAAATATGGACAAATCCCATAACTTTTCAAAATGAGAGAATAATGTGTTTATACTTGATTTCCATAAGAAACTCCATCGAAATGCTCATCAAGCCAGCCTGTGTTATGCTCTGTCATACAATAAAGAAAATAAACTTAGCTAAAAGGTTATACAAACAAAAATAATAAAAGCTTGAGAAGACTATGACCTGACCTTCTTGTTCCTCGTCTGATGGTGCAAAATTCAGAAGAGAGCATGGTGCTTAAAAAATCCGAAAGGTTCGCCAACACCTGAAGCAAAAGACAGATCCAGAAAAACTAAACCTTAAAACCCCAAATCAATAACCACATGTCACATACTTACCATGATGGTCTCATACCAAGATCTGGATCGAGTAAGAGACACATGGCGGTGGTGGGTGGTTGAAATTCGAACCACCATTTGTCACCTGTAGGTGGTGTTGATGTGTATACCAAGATCTGGGTCGAGCAAGATCTGGGTTTTACCGGTAGTCAATCAAAATAGAAGAGATGTGGTAAGTTATTGTGGTGTGCGATGGTGTATACTGGTTAGTAGAGTCGCTGTGTCGACAGTAAGCCCGAAGTAGTTAAGAACTTACCGATGGTCGCAAATTAGGATCCGCTTTTGAATCTTCGAGGAAGAACCACGATGGTGAGGGGGTAGCGATGGTGGCGGTCATCTCACATTCAATCGAGTGTCCAGAAAAGGGGAGGAGACTGGATCGGATGGTGGCGGCTGCAGATGTGAGAGCATGCGTTTTTCTTTAGACAAATGTGAGAGACGGGAGAAGTTTGGGAGAGACGGGATTGCAATGACGGCTCTTTAGGTCTAGGGTTGGTTTTTTTAATGCTTTTATACGGTCACTATTAAGACTTTATGCATTAAATGGTTGTAATTTATATATGGTTTATAGTATAGTATAGATATATACATACTAGGATATCGTACTTTCACAATCTACCTTATTGTATAACTTACTAATTTACAATTAAACTTAATTATTTTTATTATATAAATTAAATTATTTAGTTTTTCCACGGTGTTACACACGGGTTAATAATCTAGTTTAGTTAATAAACAATTGTGTTTACATCGGTTTGTGTTTGCATCTATTAACAGTTGATGAAATACATCGGGGGAATGTTGTAGCCATTGAAGAGTTAAATGACAAAATCAGAGGCCTTCAAGATACTGTAAAGTTGTTATCCAATGAAATTACTGACCTCAATGACAAGGTGGTGTCACTGACATCAACAGTGGAGTTCCTAAAAGAGGATCCCGCGATATTACACATAAGTGACTTACTAAGTCCAAATGTGTATATGAAAAGGAAAACAAGGGAAGCCACTATGCCAAAATCATTGGAAACTCCCGGAGATTATCTTATGTACAGGTAACAAACGTTTATCTTGATGCAAATGTAATGTATATTGCTATTTGAGTGTTAAAGTAAAAAAATGCATTTGCAATTTTGATGATGTAGTATATATTATTGTGTTTTTCTTTTTCATAACCAAGGAAAACAAGCTGTTAAATTGTCATTTCTGTTTTAGAAGCTATAATTGTTGAAAAGGATGTCACCACAGAGGTAGCCACGGGGATCAAGCTATTCATCCCCGATGGGATTTCTGTTGTTGTTAAGTATTTTGTTTATATATATATATATATATATATATATATATATATATATATATATATATATATATATATATATATATATATATATATAGACTAAATATCAAATGGGAACCAATATTTTCCTAGGAACCGTAGGAACTTTTTTACTGAAAATTGTTTTTCAAAAAAAATGACATAATACACCTAATCGCTTATATTTAAGACTTTTTTTAAAAAAAATTGAAAAAATAATATATATATATATACACGAAATGTGCACATATGCACGAAACGTGATCATATACACATGTGCGAAAAAAATGCATATATGCACATTTCGTGTATACATATTATTTTTCAATTTTTTTTTTGACAAAAAGTCTTAAATATAAGCGACTAGATGTATTATGTCATTTTTTTTGAAAAAATAATTTTAGTCAAAAAGTTCCTACGGTTCCTAGGAAAATATTGGTTCTTCCTTGAAACGGACTCTATCTATAATACTATATAAACCATATATAAATTACAACTATCTTAATGCACCAAAGTCTTAATTTTAAGACATGTACAATCATCTATTGCACTCTTTCTGTTTACTGAATACGCGTACGCTCAGGCAAAAATGACCTAATTTGGAACTATAAAACCAATTAAAAACCCTAGAACTAATGAGCCGTCATCGCCTTCGCTCCACCCCCATCGCTCCCCCTCCCATCTCCCCCTGCTTCACCTCCACCACAGAACCACGACAATCGATTGAAAGAATCAACCTGCAAATTGACGGAAGCAACATCTAGCTTCAGAAAACCCCAACCAACTCTCTATGCCCAGGTTTGCTTCCTTTTTTCTACTAATCTCTCGAAAAAGAAGAAGCCGGACACGGTTAGCCAACCAGCTCCAGGTCTCCATCAACGTCACCGCAAACTCATGCATCATTGCCGTCGGTGCTACTGACCGTCGTCGAAAAGGAAGACGGTGGATCTTACAATCCCCATTTGCGACCTAGCCTATAGATCCTCAAAACAGAACCCGATGAGCTTTATTTTCCAGACTGACATGATTTAGGGTTTTGTTGTTATTAACCTTTTGTTTGTTGATCTTTTATGGCAATCGATTGAAAGAATCAACCTGCAAATTGACAGAAGCAACATCTAGCTTCAGAAAACCCTAACCAACTCTCTATGCCCAGGTTCGCTTTCTTTTTTCTACTAATCTCTCTCTCCAACAGACCATCGCCATGAACCCCCACTTACTGCTATTACTTCCAGGGATGCCACTTCTTCTTTAGACCCCATTCTCACAGGTTTGATTTTTCGAATTGTAAATCTAACTCTTTATATTATTACATCATTACAGGTCCGGTTGTTTCTTTTCGGTTTTATCTCAAGAAGGCAGAGTTTTTTTTGGTTTGATGGACCTCTACCCAGTCGACATGGATGTTGTTGGAACAAAGTTTAGTTGTGAGTTCGATTTTGGAGATAGGAATGGAAACATGAAGAGGAATCCGATACAAAATCAGATTATCACACCCTGGTCTCTTTTATTACTAATTTTATTAATTTAAATTAAAACTTTTATTCCGATCCAGCACTTGTGTGTATCAACAATCAATTTGTAAATCTGTGTAAGTTTTGTGTCCGATATGCATTCTTTTGGCTTGATTCCTTAGCTGTCTAAAAGGCTAGATATCTCCATTGGAATGAACACCTCTTATTTGAGTCACAATATTTAGTCTGTGTATTTAAAATGTTCAGAATGTCTTTGCTAGAGGTGCACCTGATTCTTAACTACCTTGATTATAGATTTCATGAAACCCGACATGGATGCATATAATTGGTTGATCTAGGATTACACAAGGGCAAAAGGGTATGAATGGTGAGTGTTGATGCTTGTTCACCACTGATTATTAACTTTTTGCAGGTTATGGATGGAGGGTTTGGGTTCTTATGGAATTTTAAAATGGTGATGAGTGGTTTTCCCCTAATGTTATGGTGTTGGTTCTTGGCAGGTTTTGCCCACTCTGTTTCTTGGTAATCAAAATGACAAACTACAAATTTGGTCACTAACCTCTAGGTAAGAAATCTAAAATTCTTATTTCCTGCTCACTGTTAAACTAGAATAATGTATAAATATGGTCCCTATATATATATATATATATATATATATATATATATATATATATATATATATATATATATATATATATATATATATATAGGTTAAAGGAAATTGTCATTTATAAACAAAATTAACATTTGGATAGTTACATTTATCGATGCAGAGAGCATATATGCAAAAATAAAAAAAAGAGTGAAAACTCTAGGACAGCTTTTACATGTTATATCAGATTTGTGTGTTTGATGAGTTTGATGCTTCAGGTGTTAAGGTTGCAATAAAAAGAAGTGAAAGTAGAATGCTATAATATGCAAGTAAGTGAAGTATATTGCTATCCCTGGTTATTAAATCATTGTACTTTTAGTTCAATTTTGGAGTCATAAGTTGTTTTTTCAGAACAAAATATATATTCCTATAATGTGTATTTTTTGTTTGTTGAATGTTCACATATGTCGTCCCGCCCAAGCTTTCCGGATTTTCAAAATTTGAAAAGTTTGAAAATTTTGAAACTTAGCTTACGCCTAAGTTTTTCAGATTTTCAAATTTTGAAAACATTGAAATTTTTGAAACTTAGCTCCCGCCCAAGTTTTTCGGATTTTCAAAATTTGAAAACTTTGAAATTTTTTAAACTTAGCTCCCCCCAAACTTTTCGTATTTTCAAAATTTGAAAACTTTGAAAATTTTGAAACTTAGCTCCCGCCCAAGTTTTTTGGATTTTCAAAATTTGAAAACTTTGAAAATTTTGAAACTTAGCTCCCGCCCAAGTTTTTCGGATTTTCAAAATTTGAAAACTTGGAAATTTTTGAAACTTAGCTCCCGCCCAAGTTTTTCGGATTTTCTAAATTTAAAAACTTTGAAAATTTTGAAACTTAGCTCCCGCCCAAGTTTTTCGGATTTTCAAAATTTGAAAACTTTGAAAATTTTGAAACTTATCTCCGCCCCAAACTTTTCGGATTTTCAAATTTTGAAAACTTTGAAAATTTTGAAACTTAGCTCCCGCCCAAGTTTTTTAGATTTTCAAAATTTGAAAACTTTGAAAATTTTGAAACTTAGCTCCTCCCAAGTTTTTCGGATTTTGAAAATTTGTAAAATTTTAAACTTTTTGAAACTTAGCTCCCGCCCAATGTCTTAAGCTCTGATTCTAGATTTTATCTTACCATTTTCTTTTTTGATTTTTCTGTTGGATCCCTAACATGTTATTTTTTTTATGTGTGTTCATGTGTGTGTATCTGGCATTTCAGTATTGGTTGGGCTGCAAAGTGCTATTTTTACTTCAATATGGAGGAAAAATAATTAAAAAAGAAAACGAAAGCAGTCACGGTTCCATCGAAAGATTCCAATAAGAAGGATGATAAGAAAGACGAAGATCTTGCAAGTGCTCAGTTATTTTAACCTATACTTTGTTTGTTTATTTTGTTTTGGTAATAACATAATTTGTTTCTTCTACTGATTTTAGCATTGCAGCATAATGCTGAACCAGAAGCTGTCGACCTCTTGATGGAGGTATTAACTGTTTTAAATCAGTTGACATACTTGATCTATTGGTTATCAAGATGAATATGAATCTCAACTCTCATTAAATTCAGGTTGAATTTGTTGACCTACTTGTGAAGCATGTGGACAAAGTAAATAATAAAAGGACATATTAACCCAAACTCAGTATGTATCTGTTATTTAACTTTAGTTTTACCAATTTGCAGCACCTGGACATTTTCAAGTATAGTGTCGTGACAAAAGTAAAACTCTGGTGTTTTTTTTCATCTTTTTCTGTATTTGTACTTTAAGAATACACTGCTTAAAAGATTGCATACTTTGGCCTTATTGGAGTTGGAGTTGACTTAGTGTTTTTATTTGTTATACAATAATCATAAGTTGGTTCCTAATTTCATATATTTTCGATATTATTTATTAAATTGTGATTAGAAATTAGGGATCACATAAAATATCATGTCCTCAATCATTTTAACTTAAATTACTTATGAATGATTGGTAAATTAAACATATTTTCACCATTTTTTACCCGTTGGTTGAACTTAATCTTTGACATTTTGTTTACTTAATGTTGTTGATTGAATAGCTAAGTTGAAGCTTGAAATTTCTAATAACTCAGCATCATATTGATCAGAAAGAAAAGTACCGAGTAATGCTTCTCATGTTAGTGTTTCCAGCAAGACCACTCTGAAACTATAGATATCACTCCTCAGACTCAAAGGACCTGTAACAGCGAAGCATACTGTTTATAATCACAAATTAGAGAGATCAACTTTCCAAACAATTGCACTTACGTAGACTTGTTGCAAAAAACCACCGTTATTGTGAAAATATAGGCTTTAGACAAAGTCCAAGTGTGATGTTTTTTTATAGATATTCACGTTTTTATGATAATCTAAAAGGGCCCATTCTTATGCAATACGAGAATGATTCTCCTTTGTAACAAAAAGCAAAACACAATACTTATGAAAGTTCTGTTCAAATATCACTCCCTTAGATGGTAACCAACCCGTACTAAAAAATTCTGGGTCTATATAACCAGTGTAACCCATAGTTCATGTATAAACATTTGTTTCCCAGGTTTCAGGTCAAATCCTTGACATCCAAAAGCCCCGAAGTTTTGCATTAAAATCCTGGAATAAGAAAGAGTCAATATAAACGTTTGCTAACTTTAATGGCGTAGAACCACACCCATCGAGTTGTTCACTGTCCAGCAATTATCTTAAAAGTAGAATGTTATAGTCGAGGAGGTATTTAGATTAGAAATCTTTAATATAAAAAAGAAAAAAGACGAAAGTAAGATGTCGTAATACAAATAATCAAATGTAGAATGCTTATTATAACATTATTTTAGGTATAACAATATGTCACCTCTACCACAATATGTGAACACGTAAAATTCATAATCGCCCGTCGTGTTCCACGGATATGCAAAAAACATCGATATACATGGAATATTAACCGGCAATAATTGGCCAAAAGACAAATAATCGTCGTCTGACAACTATTCAGCGGAGCGAACAATTTGCCGCCGCCGCATTGCACGGGTACGCACTAGTATATATATATATATATATATATATATATATATATATATATATATATATATATATATATATATATACTAGCTGCGTACCCGCGCAATGCGGCGGTAGCATATTGTTTCGTTTCGGCAACTTCGAGATAGGTTTTAGGTTTCAAATTTGCTGGGGGAGGGGGTATGGAGTATGAAAGTTCTTTGAACTCTGCAGCACCCAAGCTATTAATTTTGCAGTATATCCTCTCTCTCTCTCTCTCTCTCACTTGCATAACCATACATACAATCAATATTTCTTGCACTATAGCATTGTTTTTCAAAGTACAGTGTTATTGACAACAGTACCAAAATTAGAATCCAAAGTCTGGATAATGACATAATTCCCAGAAAAACTATGGTGAATCGTGTTCTTAGGTGTCGGGTTTGACTATATTTTGATTCCAGCAAGTTTACTAAAAGAGAGAATGTGCTGAGTTAGTTTAAATGCTTGTTGAGTTTTTTTAAATATTTAATATAATAAATAAAATATAATTTACTAACAACAAATAAATTTAAACTAAGGTGCATTCTTGCTGATTGATTACCTTTCCAACGATATAAGGGACAGTAAATACTCGAGATTGTGGGACCAAAAATGGAAAAAACTTTTAGAAATCGGTTTGGAACTATGGAGATATTTTGCAATGAAATGATAAATAGAAGTAGAATGCTGTAATCTGAACAAAAGACAAAGTAAACAATGGGGCAAGGGGCAAAACAATTTTTCGGACCAAAATTGTAAAAATTCTTAAATCTAACAAATTTTGTCAAAACAAAAAGTATAAGGCTATAATCCGCAAAAAAAAAAAAAAAAAAAAAAAAAAAAAAAAAAAAAAAAAAAAAAACTAAGTAAATGCTTAGTTTGGGCCAAAGTAAAGTATAATTCCATAATCATTTAAGTAAAGTACAATGCAATTTATTTACTTAAATGATTATGGCATTGTACTTTACTTTGGCAGTGGTAAGCATAAGCTCTTCTGAGTTTTGAAACAATTTATTTACTATTATTTATATAATAAATATAGTATTTAAAATTATTTATATAATAAATATAGTATTTAAAATTATAATTATTTACTATTATTTATATAATAAATATAAAATGTATGGATTCATACAAAGTGACGATGATTGCGATTGTTTTCCTTTCGTAGAATATATTGCTAATTTGTATTAAAAATAAAAATACGTTTTAATTTTGGGTTAAAAATAAAAAGTACGCTATGTTACAAATCAAAATATGTTTTTACTTTATTAAATTTTACTTTTTATAACAAAATATAACGTTTGCCGGTATATATCCATTAAACACGCAAATGTTATTCTCATCACGTGATTTACCATATATATAATAACTCTTTGTTACATATTTCTCCATTGGTTATGTATTTCATCATTCTTGATTATAACATCTCATTTCAACCCGATTATTAGTAAAAAATGATTTCATCTCAAATTATTTAGTTAAAAAGTAATATAAATTTTTCTATAAGCTAATAAATTATTAAAAATTACATATTGCAGTGAATTTGTTATTTTAAACATCATATCTGTCTCAATATTTTTTTAATATTTAATTATATTCATGCGCAACACGCGGGCTTACACCTTGTTTTTTTATAATAACAGATGTCTTTCTCCAAAGACCTAATGGTCCAGCGGCATAGAAGTATACCCAGCCTTCTTGAGTTCTCAGGTTCAAATCCCATGAGGGTATTAGGTGTATTAGATGGTTTAGATGTATGATAGGTGTAATGTAATATTTGCCATTTCCAAAAAACAATTCATTAAAATTTTGTCAATTATAAATCGCTTTGTAATGCATGCTATTTTTCCGTTAAACTTTTCGAGCCAAAATAAATATGCTTTCGCTTTTGAATGTAAAAAGATTAATTAATAAATACGTAAAATTTCAAAAATATCTAATTCAAATCTCAGCCAAAATAAATATGCTTTCGCTTTTGAATGTAAAAAGATTAATTAATAAATACGTAAAATTTCAAAAATATCTAATTCAAATCTCTCACCAAAAGGATTGTAGCCCAGCGGTATCGGTGTTGTCATCCCTCATTGAGGTTGATGGTTCAAGCCTCGTTAGAGGCATATGTGGAAATTAAGATGTAGTTTAAGAATATGTTAAATATGATTAGATTTGCCGTTTAAAAAAAATCTAATTTAAATCTCTCATGTAAATAATGTGAATATTTCGGTAAAAATTCCAAATATCTAATTCATTCTAAGTATATCGTTTTTAGTGGTAACTTTTGGTTAAATTATGTCAAAAAACACATTGTATTTTTAAGATTGAAAAAACAAACCATAGCATTTTATAAACGTAGTTAATAAAAACTCTCTATAATAAAACATATATAAAACTATAAACCAGAGTAATAAAGTCTTCAAAAATCGCACTTTCGTAGAATGAAATATCTGCCCCTAATAATTATTGAATTAAATTATGCAATTTTAAAAACATTTCCAAATAAAAAATCATAGAACGGTGAGACAACATAATGTCACCTGTGCATCACAAAGCCAGTAACCCTAAATTTCTTTTAACACATTCATCCGCCGCTACCTTCCTTGCTCCCATTCAACCGACCTCCGCTAGCTCCCGATTCATCCTTCACACCCCCGATCTGGAACCGACTTCTCACCCCCGTTCGTCCGTCCTCCGGCATACAAAAATCCGACCTGCAACGATCTTCGCACCCCCGTTCGTCCGTCCTACGGCATACAAAAATCCGACCTGCAACGATCTTCGCAAGTCCGCCTCCATTCCTTTGCAGATGCTGTCGATCCGGTTCTGGATCCGGCGAAGCATCCATCTCCCACCGCTATAGCTCCCATAGTTTTCGGATTCGTTGCTACCTACCGATTCGATCTACGCAAGTCCGACACCAAGCTACCTACCGATTCGATCTACTTAGCCGCACCATCTTCTCCTTCCGGTTCCATCATCGTCGATCTGCTTCTTCTCTCTCGCCTCTCCGATTTGCCGCCAAGACCAGCCGATCTGCTTCTTTCTCGCACAGCAACGAAGCACCGCCGATCTGCTTCCTCTCGATTGACAGATGCCTTCATCATACCTGGTACTTCAAGGATGCACCTCTCGATCTCTCCCTCTCTCGAACTCTCTCCCTCTTTCTCTGTTTCCTGTTACACGAGCAACACTACAGCCACCGCCGACGGCGGGTTCTTTCTTACCCTCCATTTTTTAGATCTCATTCAGTATGTGTCTGTATCTCTCTATCTCCCCCTCTGTCTCTTTCTTTCTGTTTTGAGCTACACCACCGCCACCGCCGATGGCGGTTTCTTTCTCCCACTCCGGCTAGTAGCCAGTAGTGATGACCGGATTATTTGTGGTGAGTTGTCATGTGTTTATGTTTTCTATAAAAAATGTAATATTAAGGATTAAATAAAATAAGATTAGAAGGACCCGATAGATAATGGGTGCTGATTTTTTCTATCAATCACCGTCTTTCTAAATCTGCAGTTGCATCTAAGGTTTTTTTGTTTTCTGTAATGGATCTGACCAGCACGTTGGGGTTCTTGAGGTTTTCTTACACCAAGCTAGAGATATACATAATATATTTATTTGACATCGGTTTGAATTCTTGTTTTGATTTTGAAACAGGTAATGGATCTGACCAGCACGTTGGGGTTCCATCTTCATCGGCTTCCATATCCGCATCCGGTACTTAATGGTTACCAACCTCCATAGCCGCATCCGGTACCCAACACGCATTTTGACCCGATTGTGCATACAAAATTGATTGTGCTTCCAAAGCCGATGGATCTGAAATTCGGTATACTTGATTTTAAGATTTTTGTTATAACATTTAAATCAAATAGATCTGATGCACCCGTTTTTTAAGATTTTAAGATATTCGGTATACTTGATTTTAATATTTTAAGATTTTCGGTATACTTGATTTTAAGATTTTCGGTATACTTGATTTTAAGGTTTTTGTTATAATTAATAATTTTCAATGTTTTTAGAAAATGAACCTGTGTTCAATAATTGTCTTTTGCAGCCACGTTTTTTATGTTAGAATTCTGATTTTCTTGTTAAAAATGTTTGTATTTAAAGTTTCCGAAAACCTAATACTCATCACTTGCTAGAACTTGGATGAAATGGTTTGTTTAAAAGAAGGGTAATGGTTTTCTCAAACCTGCAAAATAGAAAATTTTAAAGGGGGTTTTCAAATATATTGTTTTGATTTACGTTTCTCAAATCTCGTAATTTTAAATGCTCGGTAGTATTTTTTTCAAACCTTTAACATAGAAATGAGAAATTCTGATATTGGGTGTTCTTGTTATTGTTTTGCAACTCCTTGCTTTTTTTCTTCACATAACCTGTTTGAAAATCATGTACAAACAAACCAATCTATAACAAAATTAAATATTATCTTCTATCCACCCACAACACTTGTTTTGTAGAAGTCCTGCAAAAAGATATTAATTTAAAATTTTGTGTTTGTGTGCAGAAACAGATTATGATGGTCAAAATTTTGTTACCTTGGTGTTATGCAGATACATTATAAGGGTCAAAATTTTGTTACCTTGGTGTAATGCAGATATGGATTATGAGGTCAACAATCTGTAGAGAAAGAAAAGTTGGTGTAATAGTTAGTAAGAAGATGGTCATGTGAATGGCTTTATTTATGCGTATCAAGATGTATTTCTATTGGTGGAGAGTTGTTGATATGGATCACCAAATCAATGTAGGGTCTAGATTGTTTTAGAATGCATTAAAGGTCATGAGTCCACCTTCTTGTTTATCACTTTTCCTAATAAATAATAATCATTTTGAAATTTGAATGATATGGATTTTTTTAGCCTTTGAATCTTCCGCCTAATTTTGATATGATGTTTTTTTTGAAAGCTGGCAAATGTGGGGTGTGGGGGGGGGGGGGGGTTCTCATAAAGGAGAAGGTTGAATGCATAAAATGGTTGTACAGTCTTAATTTTAAGACTATATGCATTGAAGTGTTGTAAGTTATATATGTGTTATAATATAGTATATATATATATATATATATATATATATATATATATATATATATATATATATATATATATATACTACTTTAAAAAGGAAAAATGGTTTCCAATAATGGAAACTCTTAAAATTAAGAGATCCAACTAATAATGCATAAGATACAAGTTTTAAAGCATGCTTATCATTTTATCTAACCACCTTCTAAGTTTGATAACAAATCGGCTTTGAGTTTTGACTAAGCGATTCGTAAATTAGGGAAGTGATAAGATTTACAGATTGAATTTTGAAATCCCAAGTCCCCATATCTCGCTTTCAGTTGAAAATGTCGAAAAACTGATTTTTGAAAAAGTCGTACCTCTCCTTTCTACAAACCCTTATTTATTCTCCTTCCCAACTTTCAACATGACAATTACGAATTCACCATCTCTTCGCTTGCCACCGCCATCCTCGCCTAGATGCTTCAAGCAATCAAGGGCTACTGCTTACATCCGCCGCCACGGCCATCGTCGTATACTACCACCACACAGCTGCAACAACTCCTCCGCTACTCTCACCATCTTTACCCTCCAGCGTAACCACCACCAATATCCTTTTTCCCCCCTTTTCTCTAAACCTAATCAACCATCACCACACCGACCACCTGAACTCCATCACATCTTCCATACAGAAACGCTAAATACCCTGAACTCCAGATCTACGCGGGTATTGATATCTCATGGACGAGAAACATGAAGCTAGATCTAATGAAGTCGCCTTCTTCCTTGTAGACTGTTGCAGCCTCTGCATGTTGCCAGAAAATCAAAAAAATACAGGAGATGTATACATATGGATCAGTCGTAAGTATCTCATGCTCTTAATCCACAAGATGTTTGCTTTTTTTATAAAAACTTATTCCATGTTTTTGGTCTGTTAGTTTGTTCTTGATGTTTAACCAGAAATTGTATTCTTCTAGCTCTTTTGATATTAGATATTGACTCTATTATTGGGTTTTGATTGTAGGTACGTCACGGATCATGGAAAACCCAAGCAAAGGCTCCCCAAATTCGTTATGTATTCTGATAAAAGAGGGCGGAAAGAAGCAGGTACCTGCGATGTAACTACTACTTAGCTAATGGGCTCAGAACACAATGGTTGAAAAACATACATACAACACTCAAATTCAGGTTAATATATGTTCTTTTCCAATTCCCACCTTTTTTTCTTCTATGAGAGTTTTGATTATTGATTATTGAAATGGAAAATTTCTTGGTGCATCATGCTGGAGGTTAAAGTTATAGAAGGCCTTGGACAACCATTGATGTGGTTTTGGTTAATGGTGTCCTTCATGAAGGAGATGAGATTGTTGTTTGTGGCTTTCAGGTATGTTTCTAAATTCAAGATACATTATGTTTATATGCTATAATAATCAAATAGATTTCTGGTTTAACAACAACTGCATGTGTAGCTCGGGACCAATTCATACTACAATCCGATCATTGATGACTCCTAATCCACTAAAGGAACTCAGAGTAAAAGTAATGTTACATTTCATCCTTTGTTGGGCATTCTAATTTTTACAAAATGAGTCACTAAGAGTTTTTTTATACACGGGACTTACTTTAATCATGAAGAAATCAAAGCTGCACAAGGTATCAAAATTACTGCACAGGTAAACTGAAAAAGTAACTATTGTTTTGTTTTAACATTTAACTTTCATTGATATTTTTATTATAACATTCTATTGTCTTCCTATTACAACATTGCAGTTAATAAGAAAAAAAATTAAAAGTGTAAGGTTGTAATAGAAAAAAATGAAACTAGATTGCTATAATAAACAAATAATTGGAAAGTGGCTATGTTTGTATGTGTTAGTGTGTGGCTATGAGTGTGTGTGCATGTGTAAGTGCTTGAAGGTATGTTTTGAGTACTTTTAATTCTGAACTTTCTCGTTATGTTAATAATCCACATATGAGCTCACTTAAAAATTTGACATCAAAGACCAACTGTTCATAATGGGTTACATTTACGCCTAATTTAGAATCACATTTCCTGTTATTTTTCATATGAAAGATGCAATTATTTGCATTTAGCGGAAGAAAATAGTTTATGGCTTTATGCGTTAAAGTATATTGATATGTAGGAGGCTACTATTTTTTCATATCAGGTCACTCTTTTTTATGTGACACAGGACTGGATCAGATTTTGTCGCTGGAATACTACTGGAAGCTTGGAAGTTGGATTGAATAATTGTCTGGAACAAAATGTTTTTGCTGGAAATCTGGAATGAACAAATGATGTTGGAACTTGGAACTATTATCTTTTATCTTTTATCTGTTTGGTTTGAACTTTAAGATTTCGATTGTAAATACTGATTGCTAACTAAGTTTGTTATTCTGTTTATGCTAAATTGCTAATTTTTATTTCTAGACTTGTTAACTTGTAATAATAAAAAGAATGGTTTTTTGAGATATCATGTTATGGTATTTAAATCTATGTCCGAAATTTTGGATACCGCTGCGGAAACCAAAATCCACTATCTAAAACTTTCCGATATCCGAATTAATTGAAGACACCACCGAACACCAATTCATATTCCACCTTTTCCCATTGCATGAAATGCATCATTATTGTTTAACACTAGAAATGCAAATGATGTTATATTCTTCTAAATAACATTAAAGCATCCATAGTACACTAAACGTGCGTCTTTGTATCTTAACATAAAATGAAGTAGGTAAATCATGTTCAACATATAATGGATTACTTCTCAACCGGATATGCAACAGGTTGTTCTATAGTTCAACCGGTCGGACCGGTCTAAACAACCGGATGATGTCAATTATTACATCATATTTTTTTTTTAAATTATGAAAAAAAATACAAACATGTGTCTTTTTTATAAAATTAATTGCTGTTAAAAATGGTTTTATTTTGAGGATTATAGTTGAAATTTATTATTTTTTTCTTGAAATTTTTTATTAAATAAAAAGATGGTAAATAAAAGCAAATATAATATTTGAATTTCATAAAAATTTATAAATCCAATGACAGACATGTAATAGAAATTGTTTCCCGCCTAACCTGTAACTATATGTAAAAGTTTCTCTTCGTAATGGAATAATAAGGTTCATTTTTTTCAAAAAAAAAAAAAATTCAGTTAAACAATTAATTGGTCAAAAACTTATCCCAAAAGATAGATACTAATTTGAAAGACTTCATAACCATAAAAAGACGTAACAACCATAAAGACCAAAATTACAAAATAACAATTTGACCAAAAAGCCGAGAATCAATAAATAATAATAATTGTAATAATAATAAAAAAATTACAAACTATTGGTCTGCCGCCGAAATAAATTAAACGCTAAAACAAAAGTATTCGTCAAAAAGAAAAAAAAAATCTCGTGATTTTATACTAACGGGAAAACGAACCTATTCGTACAGTGACACGAGCTGTGAAGCTCATCTAGAAATCGGAACCGATCCCTATCAAATCGTTTATGATTTTAGAACCATCAGTTATAGACCAAATTCTTATCCAAAGACAAGTACCACTAGAGAAACTCTTCAATGCCTTCAGCCCTGCACACCTCTCTCCTCCCACCCGTTATGCATTTGCCAAACAGTACATTATGAGAATCAACAAACACAACCACCTGATTTTCCAGAATAATAAATTATATCGCTCTAACTTGCGTCTGTCGCATATTTCTATGAAAAGAAAACTAATCATCGAACGTTGCTTCCCTCTCCTCCCCATATTAGCACCCGCCGCATTGCGCGGGTACACCACTAGTATATATATATATATATATATATATATATATATATATATATATATATATATATATATATATATACACAAATTTGAATATATATATATATATATATATATATATATATATATATATATATATATATATATATATATTCAAATGGTTTTTATTTAGCTAATACGCCTAATATTTTGTTTTACAGTGGATCCGCCCGGGGCTAAACCCATGATCTATTCGGTCGAAGGAAGACAGTTTAAGCACGATGTAATGCTGAAAATCGATGTTTTGGCCGACAAACCTGGTGGCTTTGACATCTCAATTAGGCAGGAATTGGCAATCATACGAAACGTCCGGATACAACCTCCAGCATAAAGTACCATGAAAGATAAGTAGATAACATGGTACGATTTGGTGGCTTTAGGAAAAAAACTTGATACTAAAAACTTGGAAGTGCAATTATCGTAGTATGATGCTACTAAAAACTTTTTTCCAGAAAATGGAGTATCCTTAGTTGTTTATATCTAACAACCGTATTTAGTTGGTGCGGTTTTTTTAACTGCATGGATTTGGTACTAGTTAAAATTAGAGTATCCTTAGTTGTTTACATCTAACCTTATTCTGCAATAAAAACTTTGAAAGAGAAAGAAAAAAGAAAAGATATGAAACCTGAGGAAGTGACAATAGGAAATTGGATACCTATAATTAGTAGCAGTTGCTATGTTTAAAAAAGGGGTAATTTCATATGTATCCTAATTAAACCACAAAATATCATATTTACCCAATTAAATTTCTAAATATAATAAATACCCAATATAAACTTATAATATATCAAATTTACCCAAATTTTATTTTTAATAACTTTTTTAATATATTATAATAATTTCTTATACTAAAAATCATCAAAATTGAAAACATAAATTAGAAGGACAATATTGCCCTTATCCATCTGCTTTTCACATATCTTTGTACTAAGATGTTGAATAAAGTTTGGGTTCCCCTTATTTTAAGTCACGGCACTGTTTTCAGAAGACCATTTTCTTGTTTTTCTTTGCTTAAAGAAATGGCGTCCGCTGCCATATTTTCATCTTCACGGCGGAGCACGTCGCCAACGTTAGAAGCATTCTTGGCGCCGGTGGATCTAGAAAACGATGTTGTTTCCTTAATAGAAAACCTAACCGCCGTCTCATCGGACCTCATCTCTTCATTCTCCGGCAAACACCCACCGTTTCAGAAAAAGAATTCCAGATCTTTGTTGGGGAAGATAGAATTGTTCGTCGTTCTACTGGATTCCGTCCGAGATTCAACCTCCAATTTGCCTTCAACGGTGATTTTATGCCTCAAGGAGCTCTACCTTTTGCTTTTCAGGTCGAAAATTCTGCTCGACTACTGTGCCCAATCCAGTAAGTTATGGCTTCTTCTTTAGCATCATTCGGTTTCTGGCCATTTTCATGATCTCAATCAAGAATTCTCAACACTTTTAGATGTCATCCCCTTGAACAAATTGGATGTTTTGTCAAATGATGTTAAAGAAGTATTTGCTTTGTTTCAACAACATTCCAGAAACGCTAAATTGTTCATAGACAAATATGATGATGCATTGCGCTTAAAGTTCTTCAAGATGTTGAGCGATATTGAAACCGAGAGTATTCCTTCTGTACAAGAATTCCATGAATTTTTTGTCAAAAGATTAGGGATTGTTGATGCCACAGCTTGTAGAGCAGAACTAGAATTCTTGGAAGAACATATGCTCAATCATGAAGATGATATCGAGCCTTCAGCTTCTGTTTTTAGTGGGTTTGTGGCTATGATTAGATACTGTAGATTCCTGTTATTTGGATTCGAAGAAGATGAAGTAGAAATCACAAGAGAAAAAAATTAAAAAGTTCGAAGAAACGAGGGTTGATCTCGCATAAAACCACCGATACTTTTACAACAATTCCTAAAGATTTTTGCTGCCCGATTTCATTAGAATTATCGTCGATATTGTTATGTAAAGGGTATAATCGTCAAATAATGTTGTTTTATAATTAAAATGGTTTTAAATAATAAAATCTGGTTATACAATTAGATAATAAATGTAAAAAGTAGAATTTGGGTAAATTTGATATATTATAAGTTTATATTGGGTATTTATGATATTTAGAAATATGATATTTTGTGGTTTAATTATGGTATATTGGAATATCCATATAAACATCTTCTTCTAAATCAATATTGTAGCCTTTTGGAATTTTTAGAATCAATATTGTAGCCTTTTGGAATATCCATATAAACATCTTCTTCTAAATCGCCATTTAAAAAAGCATTATTGACATCTAATTGAATCAATGGCCATGATTGTTGTGCAGCTATGGCGAGTAACATCTTGACAGTAACAAGTTTGGCGACTAGTGAATACGTATCAAGAAAGTCAACACCTTCAAGCAGATTGAACCCTTTGGCAACTAATCTCGCCTTATACCGCTCGATAGAGCCATCAGATTTTCGTTTAATTTTGAATACCCATCGACATCCTAATGGTTTTCTATCATGAGGCAAAGGAACAACTTTCCAGGTATCATTAACTTCCAGAGTAGTGAGTTCATCATTAATAGCATGTTGCCATTCAGGGAACTTAATAGCTTCAGCATATAAGACTTTGGTTCAATTTGAGATGATACGGATAAGGTATAAACTCTATGTGATGGAGAAAGCTTGTCATAAGAGAGAACATCTGATATAGAATAACGAGTATTATGTTGAGGTAAAGGAGTACCTTGTAAAAGATGACAATGATAATCTTGTAAATAAGCTGGAGGAACACGATTACGAACAGGTCTAGTTGGTAAAATATGTTCAGGTTCAGGGTCGGGCTGAATATGAACTGATTGAGTTGAATTTGGTGTAGATGAAGTATCAATGACAGATTCAAAAGGAGTTTCGGAAACAATTGGAATAGCATGATGAATAAAGGGATCCATTTGATCTTTGAAAGTAGTGTTTTGGTAAGGGAAAATGGTTTCATGGAAAATTACATCTCTTGACAGAAAAACCTTTTTGGTTGCTAAGTCAAGTAATTTGTAACCTTTGACACCAATAGGATAACCAAGAAAAATGCAGGCAGTAGCACGAGGTTCAAACTTAGTTCTTGCAGCTTGTAATGTGGATGCAAACACAAGACATCCAAAAGAACGTAAAGTAGAATAATCTGGTTTATCATGGTAAAGAACTTCAAAAGGAGAAAGATGATAAGAACTTTTGAAGGTGTTCTATTGATCAAATATGTGGCACAAGATAAGCATTCTGTCCAATAAGCAATCGGAATCTTGGATTGAAAAAATAAAGCACGAGCAACATTAAGCAAATGTTGGAGTTTACGTTCTACCACTGAATTTTGTTGAGGCGTTTGAACATTGGAAAACTGATGAAGCACACCCTTTTCATTGAAAAAGTCAACAAACCTTAATTCTTGTGCATTATCAGAACGAAACACTTTGATATTTGCACCAAATTGATTTAAAACCATTGAAAAGAACTTTGGTATAATATGTTGAACCTCTGATTTATACTTAATCAAATATATCCACGTAAATCTTGAATGATCATCTACGATAGTTACAAAATATCGATGCCCTTGATATGAATTAACATGATAAGGTCCCCAAATATCACAGTGGATAAGGTCAAACGATTTACTAGCAACATTGTTTTTACATACAAAAGGAATTCTCTTTTGTTTTGCTAATGGACAGATCATACAAACGTGTTTGTCTGCCTTTTTATTCAATGACAATTCACTACTAAGATACAGTAGTTTCTTATTTGAAGGGTGCCCAAACCTTTGATGCCACTGCTGTAAAGAAACTGTGTTGATTGAACCAGTTTGTAACTCTTGATCAAGCAAATAGAGACCCTCCTTCACACTACCCTTGCCAATCATCATCTCGTTGTTCATCTGCTGTATAAGGGCATAATCATGATAAAGAGCAACCATGACATTTTTGTCCTTAGTTAGGTAAGTGGCAGAAATGAGATTCAACTCAAATTGGGGAACATAAATAACATTTTTGAGAACTAGATGATCATTCAACTGTAAGTTTCCCATTAAATGCACTTGAATAAGCATTTGATTTGGTAATTTGACACGAGTATTAAAAACATTTTTAGTGTTAATAAAAAGATTTTCATCATTGCATATATGTCTAGTGGCTCCAGAATCGATGATCCAAACATTAGATTTGTAATTGCCAGATGTAGTATTTAGGATATAATGGGTACCTGCTTTGAATTCTTGAGCAGTAACTGCATTAGAAGAAGTTAGTTTTCCTGAAAACATAGCAATAAATTGTTTGCATTGCCCATCGCTTAGCCTGTTACAACATCATTGAAGAATTCTTGAGCAGTAACTGCATTAGAAGAAGTTAGTTTTCCTGAAAACATAGCAATAAATTGTTTGCATTGCTCATCGCTTAGCCTGTTACAACATCATTGAAACCAGAGGAAGAAGTACTGTTAATTTGTTCAGTAGAAACAGAATTAGCCCTTGAAGTGTTGTTGCCATTGGTGAAATTAAAACCAGGTGGAAATCCATGTAATCTGTAGCATTTTTCTTGTGTATGTCCTGGTTTCTTGCAATTAGTACAATAGACTTGTGTCTTTTTGAAATTCTTAGACTGATTGTTATCTCGAACATTAAAAGCCACAGTAGGTTGAGAAATTTGAGAAGCACTTACAGACCTCTGCCTCTCTCTGCCTCTCTTCTTGAATGATAAGAGAAAAAATGCGATTAACACTTGGAACAGGATCCATCAATAGGATTTGACCACGAATTTGTGAGAAATCATCATTCAAACCCATTAAAAAGTTCATAGCCTGTTCAGTTTCTTTTGCTCCACCACAGATACACAAACCACAAGTACAATGCACGTTGTAATTTGCCAATTCCTCCCGTAATACTTTCAATTTGGTAAAATATGCACTTACACTATCTCCTCCTTGAGTGACATTCATGATATCACGTTTGATTTGGAAGATTCTAGGGCCGTTGCTCTGCTAAAAACGATCCTGAAGTTCCTTCCAAATATCCTTAGCAGTTTTAAGAAAAATCACGGATGCAGCAATTTCTTTTTGAAATTGAATTGAGGATCCATGAAATAACGATGTTATTGTTGCGAGACCAGGATTTGAATCGGACAAGATTTGTTGTAGCTGGTTGATTAATTGTTCCATCAATGAAATCTAATTTGTTTTTCACTGATAGAGCTATTATCATAGCACGACTCCAAGAATTATAGTTGTCTCCAGTAAGAATCTGAGAAACAAGAACAGATCCTGGATTATCAGAATGATGAATGTAGTAAGGATCATCTGAATTCTCTCGTGGATTGCCTTGATTTGTAGTTTCGCTCATGATGCAATCAAACGATCGAAATTGAATATTTGAAGAAGAAATTGATAAATTCGATTAACAGAGTAATCAAAATTGAATCCGATTGAACAAAAATCGGAACGAATCAAAAGAAGGAAAAGCGAAATTGAACAATTGGTTGAATCCGATTGATAAAAATCGGAGCAAATTGAAAAGAGGAAAAGAAACGAGACGGTTGATCTATGATCAGATGATATTCATCGTTGATGCGGAATTATCTCTGATACCATTTTAGTGTTTTGAAATGGAGTATAAACTCGTAACTTGTATTAACAAAGAGCTTTACAAGGTTTATATACACAGACTAAACTACGCACCATCTTCTAACATAAACCTAACTAATAGCTAGCAAACTAACAGATTACCAACTAACTATGTCTTAACAGCAGGATTAACATAAAACTAACATGGACTAACGTCCGTTAAGTTATTACTCCAATAATATGAAATTTACCCTTTAAAAAAAGATTTTTATGGTGACGCAAACGAAAACAGAAAATGGATGCCTAAAATATAAATGGTGAGACTTGAATTAATAAAATTAAAGATTTAAACAAACTAAAAAAATTAGTACCAGTTGTAAGAAAGAAGTGTCAGTGAAGTTGCAAGCAATGGTGGAACAAAGTAGATGGCGAATGCATGGGCCTGCTTGGTTTCAGGATTGGAAGATGCTCCGATTTCATAAATATTGTGGATCAAAATCTGCGCATGATGATTTAATAAAATTTGTTTTTTATTTTTCTGATCTCTTTATCTATTTCTTTAAGAGACACCCAAAAGTCCTATATATAGCTTAGACTAAGGGGTGTGCTGGACGGGACCCTCCGCGTGGTGCCACCTCAGCAAGGAGGACGCGGCAAACACCGCCTCCCCCCTGCGTTCTTCGACAGCCACGTTCCCTGGAAGGAAGTCCTGTGTATCACGCCTCATCACGTCTCAAACGGTAAAAAATACGACCGTTGCAATATTTAAAAAAATTCGAATTTAATTTTTTACCTATATATATCAAACACACACATATAAAAATCAGACACAATACGTACAAAACTACATTCTCTCTCTCTCTCTCTCTCTCTCTCTCTCTCTCTCTCTCTATATATATATATATATATATATATATATATATATATATATATATATATATATATATATATATATATATATATATATATATATATATATATATATATATATATATATATATATATATATATATATATAGAGTTAGGTTCATTTGAGAACTCAAAAAATCATGAGATCTTGAGAACTCAATCTAGACCACAAGATCAAAAAATTGGAAGGCTGTGATGAAACGTGGCAATCCTGTAATTATTAACAAATCCAATGATAATTTTGTAATTTATAATAAGCTGTCAAGGGTATTATGGGAATTAAAAAAGAACCATAATAGGATATCCCTAGAAATTAGCTATTTATTTTAGGTAAATATCACTCCCTCTATCACACACAATCTCTCTCACGTATCTCTCCTCTCATCAGATCTCTATACTCGCCATTTCCCTTCAACATCGGTACTCTCTCTCTCTCTCTCTCTCTCTCTCTCTCTCTCTCTCTCTCTCTCTCTCTCTCTCTTCGTCTTCCCCACCACGTCTTCAATGATTCCGATCGGCAAGAACAAGGCGTTGATCCCGTGAACCAATTTCCGGCCTCCCTCGCCGCCGTCGCCCTCAACTGAGGCTTACTGCACCACCGACGCCGTCCTCCTCTGCTCCTCCATGTTGCTCGTCCCTACGCCGCCTCCTCCCTCACGTAGGGCTCTCTCTCTTCTATGTACAGTCTCCCCAAATCGACACAACCTGTAGAAAGCAAGAAAGAAGGAGAAAGGGATTGATCAGAGAGTCGGAAGGGACGATCTTGGTCCCTGTAGTTCGCGATTCTAGGGTTTCGATTTGTGTAGGTCTCTAGAGGGCGGCGGCAGGTGGCCAAGGATAACCGCCGATCCAATTTCTCAGGTGAACTGTTGGATGAACGGTTGTTAAAATCAGATTTTTTATCGTTCTTGTTTCTTGTCGTTTTCAATTTCGCTTGACCCCTTCCTTTCGTATCTGCCTTGAATCTCTGATCTTCACCACTTTCTTTACGGATGCGTGTGTGTATGGCAGCAGAAGTGGTGCGAAATTTTGAGGAACATAATCTTGCTATTGTCCGCAGGTATTTCTGTTTCAATCTATAAGCATTTTCTTTTGAGAGTCTTTTGGATTATCTGATATCAGATCTTTCTTTAGTGTTGTTGTTTCTCACATTTTGAATCTTTAGGTAAATGGTATATGTATTCTTAAAAGAATAATATTAGTTGGCGTATGTACACATGTGTGCATATGTGCACATGTACACATGTGTGTATATGTGCACATGTGTGCATATGTGCACATGTGCATATGTGCACATGTGTGTATGTGCATAGGTGTAGATATTCATATATGTCTATTTGTTTGTGTACACATCTGTGCATATTTGCATACGTGCATATATTCATAAATGCATACATGCATATATATGATAACTTGTGTATATCCATGTTTGTGCATATGTTCCTTTGAATGTGAATTCAAGCAGGTGCATGTGTATGTGTGCAAAAACGTGTGTGTACACATATGTGCATATGTGATTACATGTGCAAAAACGTGTGTGTACATATGTGTGCATATGTGCACATGTGCATATGTGCATAAGTGTTTATATGCATATAAATGTATGTGCACATATGCATATATGCCTATATATGATAAAATAGATGTGCATTTGTTCGTATATGTATATGCATGTATGTATTTATTTTAATGAATATACATTTATATTAATTTTTATTAATGTTATTGCAGATTTTGGAGAAGTTATCGAGCAAATAGAAGAAATGAAAATTGAAAATTTGAGGAATGAAGACATCATGAATTTTCGTTGTATTTTTATATTTTTTGTATGTAACGTTTATTATTTTTCGTTGTACTTTTTAAATTTTATGTATGTATCGTTAAAAACAGTTGTATATTATTGTTTATAATAAAATGCGTTATTTATTTTTTACATTTAGATATTAAAAATACGAATACGTATATATGTATTGTGAAAATATGCATATATGCACTTTCGAGTATGTATATATACACATGCAAATACACTAATATGTTTTTTTTTATTTCGAATTTTTTTTTAAATCAGAATTTTTTTTTTTGTTTTTTTCAAATTTCAAAAATGCTCATATTTAAAAAAACGAAAATTTGAAAAATCAAATTCCAAAAAAATCTGATTTTTAAAAAACAAAAATTTGATTTTTTTTTTAATTTGAAAATTCAAATCTAATAGGCTTGATTTTAGGAATGGTTATTTTGTTGCCAAAAATAAGAAAATCAGAATTAAATGAGATTTTTGATAAATGACTATCATGTCCTTTTATGATCCAACCAATCAGAATGAGTTCTTAAGATCTCATGAATATTTGAGTTCTCAATAGAACCTAACCCTAAATATATATATATATATATATATATATATATATATATATATATATATATATATATATATATATATATATATATATATATATATATATATATATATATATATATATATATATATATATATATATATATATATATATATATATATATATATATATATATATATATATATATATATATATATATATATATATATAAGTGAATATGTGGCTGTTATACACCTAAGCTTAGGTGTAGAACCATCAAAATTTATTAGTTTTCTTATGAAAAACATGCATTTTTATTTTGTTTAATATACGTAATTCCTGTGATTGATTATAAAATGATGAAAAAGTATGGTATGAGTCATACAATATAGTGATTAAAAGTATTACACCTGCATGCGGCGATTACATAAAAGTTGGCGGTAAGAAGAAACATCACTAAAATAACACGTAAACACGTTGAATTGAATGGAACAACAAATTGTGTACAACGATTTAGAAGAAATTAAGTTGCTTGAGCTTTTATTTTTGTAAAAAGTGGGTTGTTTGAATGGTTCTACACCTAAGCTTAGGTATATAACAACCACATATATATATATATATATATATATATATATATATATATATATATATATATATATATATATATATATATATATATATATATATATATATATATATATATATATTCATATGGATCACGATTCAGATTCAGATGACTCGGGTTCATCGAATGGTCTTCGCGGCAATGATGCAAGTCGCAAATATTCTCACCAACCAAGCTGAAAGTTCGGAAAAAAGGCGCCGAGTAAAGGCGAAAAATAGAAACCGCGAAGAAAGGCACAAAAAATTTATTCAAGACTATTTTGCTGATGATTGCGTGTATAATGACACGAATTTCAAAACCCGGTTTCGTTTGAGCCGAGCTATGTTTCTACGGATCGCACACGATTTAGAAGCCAACTACGAACTCTTTCAATTGCGATACGACGGACGATGCAAAAGGGGTTTCACGCCATGCCAAAAATGTGGAGCGGCTCTTCGTCTTATGTGTTATGGCTACTCTTTTGACGCCGTGGACGAATACTTGCGGATGTCGGCAAGAACCGCCTGGGAAAGAATGTATTTTTTGTGAATATATTTATGAGCTTTACCATCACATTTATTTGCGAAAACCCACACCAAACGATGTTGAAGAACTATATGCGGCACATCACGAGTTACATGGTCTACCGGGTATGCTTGGAAGCATAGATTGTACGCAATGGGATTGGGAAAATTGTCCACACGCGTGGAAAGGACAATACACCGGCGGTCATCACGGCAAACCTTCCCTAATACTAGAAGCGGTGGCCTCACAAGATTTATGGATTTGGCACATGTACTTCGGAGTTCCGGGGTCGAACAACGACATAAACGTTCTAGATTCCTCGCCGTTATTTAATGATATCCTACTAGGCAAGTCGGCCGACGTTCCATTTGGAGTGAACGGCTTCGAATACCCACGTGGCTATTTACTCAGCGATGGTACATATCCAAATTATTTCATATTTGTAAAGGCGTACCAACATCCGATTGACGAGAAACGGGTACTATTCACACAAATTCAAGAGTCGGCATGGAAAGATGTGGAACGTGCATCGGTGTCCGAAAAAAGAAATGACATATAGTGCAAAAATCGTCACGAGCATGGCACCTCGAGAACATACACAAAGTAATGTACGGTTGTATCATATTACACAATATGATAATTGAAGAAAAAAGTCGTAATATTTGCATCTATCAACCTCATCATATGACACAGATGCCGACCCAATTTGTTCCCGGTAGCGAGCAATACTATACGCGTGTACTACAAATACACAGTGCGGAAGCGAATGTCAATCTCCAACACGATTTGACCGAGTACGTCTACGCTAGTTGCAACGACGAAACCGATGACGATAATTAGGTTTTTTTTGTGTTTTTTATTTAGTGTAATGTTTTTTTATTTTAAACTAATGTATTATTTTTATTTTTATTTAATGTAATGTTTTTTATTTTAATTTTAATATTATGTTTTTTTAATGAATTTAATGTTTGGTTTTAATTAAAAAACGTAAAATAAAAATGTGACGTGGAAAATAAAATGGAAGTCATGTTATCTTGCATTTCCTGGGGTGGGGTGTGTCCTGGGGTTGTCCGGGTGACGTGGCGCTGACATGACGGCTGTTTTGGAAAGTCTTGGAGGTCTTGTACACCCTATAACCTTATAGATCCATCTGCTAGCACCCAGTTAAATAAATCAGGAAAATTGAAAATATCAAGAAATCCCATATCCCAAAACTCAAAATATATACAACTAGTGGGGATCCGTGCTATATAGCACGGGTTCGGTCAGGTAAATTAAAGTTTTCAAGTATAATAGAAATAAATGAAAATAGAATGCTATAATATGCAAATAAATGAAGGTATGTTGCTTTTTAAACAACAAATCTAGTAAATGAAGGTATTGTCATATATGACATACCTGAATTAAATGCCAGACGCATTGCCAAGATTCTCTTGAGAAAACCGGAGCTATAATTTCTACAAATCTGTACCCATAAAAACCATGTCAAAATCTTGAAGGGCATTTAGGGTATTTGACAAATTTGACCATTTTAAAGTGATTCTTTTAGGGTTTATACGTACCCTGCACACGGAGGCAAATGCGGGTCACTGCACCAACCTGGCTTTTCCTCTGTTTCTCTACAAACACGAACATAAAAAAAAGATCAGAACGATTATAGCGTAAACATAGAACGTTTTCATTTTTTAACAATACCCTCATGCAAAAAATGACGACAATGCCCTTCTACGTCACATATAGATTCTTAATGTCATAAGAAAAAAAAATTAAAAGTACAATGCTGCAACGAAAAGAAATGAAAGTAGGATGCTATGATTAACAATAAATGAAAGTTTGTTGCAGTTTCTTGCAATAAGATAAAAGATTAAAAACTCATTTTCCAAAGTCTAAAACAGTGGCCCTGTTTTAGTAATTTTAAAACAAAAAATAGAAAGTAACTTACCTTGGGCAGTATTCCATCTGAATATAGAGGTATGTTCCAAGTTTATATTCCTGTCCTACCCCTACTCCTAAAACATTAGTTGAAGTCTGATTTATGAAAGTGAAACTGGAACTGGCTGCAGTCTTAAAACCCCAGGTGGCATCATTATACAAACCACCAACTCCTGTTTCAAACCATGCCTGAAATTTTCAATTAAAATAAATATATATCAACTTACATTCTAAAGCTAGACATGATCATAGTTTTAAAAAAGAGCTGCTTAAATTATTGGGCCCGGGTTTGTATATTGAGCATTCAGATGAATAAATGACAATTTTACCCTTAAATGAGACTAAATGACAATTTTATCCCTTGTCCATAAATGATACAATTATAAGTAAAGAGATGATTAACTTACCCAAGTGTATGTTTCATCCATTTTTCATCGTATCTTTTCTGCAAAGCGAAAAAATTCTCATGAGTCATGAGCATTATACGAAAAGGTAAAGAGGAAAGTAAACACATAAAGGGTGTTTCAGTAATTTTACCTTCAAATATCTTGTGTAGTGTCCCTTCCACAACTGTCCCCTGAACCACCAACAATCAGAAATGAGGATAATTCATATCAAATAGAAAAGTCTGACGCTTTTGTGGAAGGGTCACCTTCATTTTGTCTTCAAGTTTTTCACACAAGACCGGGTTAAAAGGAAAGAAAAACATGACTTTTAGAATCATAGTATAGCTATCGTCTAACAAAAATTTGAATCTTTATTTGATTATTGTATAGCCCTAAAACTGAGACAAAACATGAGAAAAAACATGGAAAAAGAACATGTGTTGTAACAATTACCTTGCAATAAGCAATTTCGAGATTCTTGGTGGGTAGAATTTATAAATTCCTATGTCTTAATGAACAAAGAATAAAAAAAAGTAATATTCATGAACTACAAAGTAATTATAAAAGAACGAAGAATAAAGAAAATTATGAATAAATGAATGGGTTCTGCACAAGTCATTGATACGTTTCAAGGATTGATAAGAATGAAAAATTACAATTTTGCTTATTTCACAAATGATGAAATGTTCATATAGAAGACTTATAGAACCAATGCTGGAAGCATTCTCGAATTAGACTCAACCCACTAAATTTGACTCATTCTAAACTTGTGATTTCTATATTTTCCCTGATATCAAAACTTAGAAACCAGGAAAAATGTTGTTTAGACGATAAAAGTTCAAGTGCTACCAAGTACTTTTCCCTTTATTTTACATTGAAGTTTCCACAATTTATCCAACAACACCCATCCCAATTTCACAAAAATGATGATTAATTTGCAATCAAAAAGTGAAGTATCGTAGTTCAAAGTTTGAATGCCTTGGTAATTTTTTTTTTCAAATTCCCAACAATCAATAAGAAACTCGACTTTCTGTACCTGGATTTAAAGATGAAGTAAATAATGGAATGATTGACCGTCCAAGACCTGTATCAACACAAGTTTAAAAATGAAGCAAATGTAAGTAAGTTGTGCCCAAAAAGGGTAATCATGGTGCTTACTTGTTAAATAGGGGTTTTTAAAGAGAAGCTAACCTATGATTTGAAACCCTGGTATAAGATAAAAGCAGGTTAGAATGGGCCAAATGGTCTGACGCCATAAGTTAAATCACCAGACATGGTATATGAAGTGAAACAATATGCAAATAATAGTGTAGGAAGTAAACTCAAAATAATAAATATAGAGAAAATATCTAACTCAGAATCAAATTAGTGAGGAACAACAAACAAATAACTGTAATTAACCATATAAGACGTATCAAAAAAGACTGATAGTGGTCGTGTGAGTGTTCGTTGAGGTGAATAGCTGAAGGAGACGAAAGCTACGGTTTGACGTTTTCACTGTTGAAGAACGCAGGCAGAGGCTGGTACAAACAACCAAATCGATTTAGGGCTAACCGATCAATCGATTTGCGCCGGTGAATTTCGATGACGAAATCTGGAGTGGGTCAGCGAAAGTTTGATTAGGATCAAACGTCACTCTTAATGTAAGAAGAACGTGTTGCAAATTGAAAGGAAACTGAAATACCTTTTGGTCCTAAAGTGACGGAAACAGCATCAGCGACTTTATCTATTTCAGCAACTAAACCTTCTCGTTGCCCTAGTCGGCATATCCATGGAAAGAAAACCAACAATCGAAAGTTCAAGCATGGGAAAACGAAGTTGAAGATGTAACCTTCGCAAACAACAGTCAGAAAGACGCCGATGAAAGAGGAGAGCAGCCCACCCACATACAGAGACGACAGACAACCGGTTACGATGCAAGAACCCGTTGCCGACTGGTATTCACCACAGCGGCACAGCAAGCAAGCCAACAACGAACGAAAGAAGATGAAGCGACAAGAATCGCAGAAGAAGGCAGCCTCAAAGAACACGTGTGAAACGAATAATTAAAGAATCCGAAAAGAACCCGGAAAATCCCTACAACCCGCGTGAAAACCCGAAATTAAGGAATCCGAAAAGAAGGCCAAAAAAAATGATAAGCAGCGTGTAACGTTTATAAACAAAAAACGTACATCCCCGTCAAAAAAAGACGGGAATTAAACAAATATATAAATTGCTTTCATGATCTGCTTTCGAAATTAACATGGCTTCATCTAGGGTCTAGGGGTCTAAGAATAATAAACAATTAACGAAACAAGATTGAGCAATTCATATTAAAGCAGATCAAAATCAAATATATACATAGGTTTTGTTTTAATTTAAAAACACAAACCTAATGCCATTTCAAGTTTAAATAGTTTTTGGTCACCCTCTTTTCAAATACAAACGCCAAGAGAAGCTATGCATTTTGGGAATTGAAATACATTCAAGACTTGATAGCTAATTCATATATGATCCGATTAAAACAACAAAATTTTCCCAAATAACATTTTCTTATACATCCCCAAAATTATAAAGTTGAACGCTAAAACATATATATGATCATAGCGTAAAAGCTTTTGTTACTAAACATCATACATCAAAGCAACGATGCAATTATGTGCCCGAAAGAAAGAAGAGAACAATTTCACAAGAAGCAAGTCATTTAACTCGCACCATCACTGCTTATTACTTCACCAATACGGTATGTTGCCTCACCATCACCAAGTATCCTTTCAGCAGCCTCTTTACTAACAACCAAAACCATCCCAATTCCCATATTGAAAGTCCTCTTCATTTCACCACCTCCAATGCCTCAAGTCTTTATAAGGGCAAAACAGGAAAAACAGAAAAGAAAAACAACTAACTGACTTTTAAGCCATAATAACCAATTAAACATACATTTTAAATCCATCTAAAATAGGATGAACGAGCCAACAAGATTACCAACCCCTTTAGTAAAAATACGAGGGATGTTATCTGTGTATCATGTGTGCAATTCCTCTTATATTCCCTTGCTTATAATATCAAGCACTTGTTTGACATATATTTACAGTTGGTGGCATTAAAACTTGGGCTAATATAACCACTCACTCAGGAGATTGTCCTTCAATGAAAGATCACTTCTTTTGCAATTTCAGTACCCTAAAATAATATATAAAAAATGCAAACTACACTTTAAATTATATAGCAAAATACAGTCTCCGAGTATGGCTGATTATTACAACTTTGGTCCCAACTCCCAAAGTTTTATTTTGCAATTGCGGTAAATATTTTATCTTTCGGATTCCTTGTGAGCTTTTCTATTTGTTCAATTTATTAAACTACATATGCATTAAATACAGTGGCATTGTAAAAATCAAAATTTCTTTTTGATCTTTTTCAGTCTACAGGCATATGCTCCTGCAAACACCAAAAGAGCAACTGATGAAACTGACAGCACCACAAAGTATGTTGCTATTTTATGCATCCATCCCTTTTTGTGTTTCTTAATGATGGTCAACTGTAAGTAAAAGTTTTGATATGTAAATTACATATTTACTAAAAGAAGTTGAATGATTTTTGTGTTGTGCACAAGATAATTGACCCATAAAAATGACCTGTATTCATTTGAGCACCATGTGCAGCGCTAAAATAGCACACGCAGTTTGTCGACATCTACAAACAATTCATTTTATAACCTTTTCAGCAAGATCGACATCAAGGTGACTTGTAGCATAGTAATCAAGAAAATATAAAGGCTTGAGGGATGCAATTAGAAGACCCAACGCAGAATCATCGAGTTAATATTTTTTTTGTCATGATGAACACAGGTGGTGAGATAAATGTTTCTGGTATGCATGCATCATTTACACGAGACATATAACCCCAACAACGTAGAACCCTTTTAAGTTAAGGTCATCTCAATTCTAAGCATTAAAATTTATCAAAAATGACAATCATTACATACCAAAAAACATATAAAACAAGAAACAAACTACATACCAACAACAGTAAATGCATGAATGTGGGAAGATTGAAGCCTCTAATTGATCCCAAACTACATGGCAGAAAGCAATTATTATTGTATATTATTTATATATTTAGTAATTAATCGCTAAAAATAGGGTAAAACTTAGTTTGTGTTCGAAGATGCTCAACTATTTTCCTCAACGGACTGTAACAAATTTTTCCTGAAAGACTTTTAAAATCAACCATACGAACTTCATATAGAAAACTATACCTTTGCATTAAAGCTTTTGAGATCCATTTCATAGAAAACTATACCACTAACTTTAAAAAAATTATCTCCACCATCTTACATTTATAACTGATTTTGGTTCATTAATAGTCATTTGACCAATTGTCAGAAGTTGTAGTTGTACACATGAAAAACATTAATGAGAAAGATGAAATCCTTCAGAAAAGCACTTCTTTTTTACACTTGGATAGGAAACATACTTTTATCAATACAAAGTTGCTCCAGTTATCTAAAAAAAGGGGGAATATTGTTGTTGGCCAATATTAACACAATCTTACAATCCAACATCTTTAATATTAAAAACAAAGAAATAGTTTAAGTATAGATTAAAATTTTGCCTAGAAAGAGTTGCAACCGATATTGGACATAAAAAAATGCAGATTTTTGCAATTTTCGTTGGCTGGAGAGAGTAATAGAAAAACTGGATTTTCCATACTGTCAACATCTGCTGGTAGTCTAATTAGAAGTTTCTAACGATATCACGTCCTGCATAACAAACAATTCAATTCAAGATTAGCATATATGGGACAAAATTCTAATACCCTACTTATCCATTTATAGATATGACAATATCTAATATCCAACAATTAGCAAGAATTCAACTTTTATAATATTATAATGAAATGAATTAAGTTAAATGAAAGGAAAAGAATCAATAACTTGGATTAGCTTTTCATCCCATTTTATATGTCCCTTTGCTAAAGATGTAATAATTTTCTCCGCTGAAAATGAATTCATCCCATTTTACATTTTATATGCAGTATCTCTTTCTTTTCCTCTAAAGTTTGTTTCTATTATGAAGTATTTAAGAAGAATACCGCTATAGGAAATATTAGCAAAATCCAATGGAAATATGATGGTGTGTCAAGGAACTACTCCTGGCAAAAGCGAAGAGTACAATACCTCTAATTTGATTACCATTTCATGTATGTAACTCACTTCACTTCAATCAAAATCTAATTCGTTAAATACATCATCATTTGCAATTCTTTGACAAAGATCACGACCTCACGGATGAAATGAAGGACAACAGATAAGTAAAACGAAACAGAAGAATAGATTATGGGACCGAATATAATTCTTTTCAAATTGTTTTTCTCTTAAATAATCTGAAACACTTCAAAGCATATTCTTAAATTAGTTTTCTCAAAACATTTAGTAACACAATAATAGTTCAAAATGAAATGTTTGTTAGGATCGAGACACTTAGCATACGAACACTAAGCTCACACACTCGGCTCACAAATTAAGAACACAATAATTTAACGTGGTTCGGTCCAAAAATGACCTACGTCCACGGCGGATAACTAGGAATGTGTTATTCAACTACATTGTTGTGGTGTGGTGAGGTACATTTGTGTTCTTTGTGCAGCCTCCTATTTATATACAAAAGTTGCAGTGTGAACAGAGAATTGTAAAACAGCAGGCGTAAAACAATTACCCATTTGTTTCCTCCTTTTGTTGACTTGTGATACAAGTGTGTTCAAAGCGTTCACACATAACAATCTCCCACTTGAAAGCTTGAACAACTTGGTCTTTCTCTGCCATCCAAATCTTGCAACGATCCTTAAACACACACACACACACACTCTCTCACTTGAAGCCACGGAACAATCTTCACCTGTGCTTCAACTATGTATCTGTATTTCCGTAAACTCCTTCTTAGTTACACCGGCCTTCTCATAAGTTAATCTGAAAGGCCCGTTAAAACTCCCATGAGTTTCAACATGTTCGTCATGACTTAAACTGCCCTTGACCCGTTCTCTGTCCCAATCGGCTCCTACTGAAAACGAACTACCGAATCCTGGAACAACCTGAGAACAAACAACAACACTCTCCATATTTAGCAAGTTATCAAAATCGGAGAGACTTTTACAGCTGAAAACTGGTTCTAACTGTCGTCCTGGACCTATGATTGAAACACGACCTATGCTCCCACTGTTGCAAAACCCTGCAACTGAAACAATACTCTGTGCTCTCATTGCCACAATATCCTTCGACTGATTTTTCTGAACCTTTCCATGCTCGTTCAACCTGAATCTTTCTTGTAGCTCTAGGCTTCCTACTTGCAAAAGGTCACCCTCTTCTGCCCATGAGATTCTGTGAACCGGACTTTGTTTCTCTTCTGATCTGGGACGGTCACTCCCTCAGACGGTAATCCGACCATATACAGCGAACATTCATCGTTCACAAGTCTTACCTTTCCAAAGTCTTCAACTTTCAGATTCTGCAGTGCTTCACTGCTGTGGGTAGCGTGAAATGAAGCACCAGAATTCTGGACCCAAGAGTCTTCACTGCCTTCCACTGAGTCCCAATGCTTCAAACCCAGACACATTCTCAGAAGCAGAATTTCCTCTATTTGGACATCGACTCTAAAGAATGTCCACACCTCAACGTCATGAATAACACCGAACTTTCTGATCCCGTGATTACACCTAAGTCTGCTGACTTTCTAATCACTGCTGGATCTACCGAAAACGGATTTTCTCTTAATTACTTGATCTGTTCATCCCATGATCTGTTCTTGAACCCGTGAAACTCTGATCATCGCTGGATTTGTCTGAACGTCTGATCTTCTGTAATTCTCTAATTTTCTCCCTTTACCAATACCACATCTTGAACTTTCTAACACAAAAAGCCTCAATCTGCGTCTTCCACCAACTTTTCAATATTCACTAAACGAAGCCTTGTCTGAACTTAACGACTGTTCTTCTAAACTCTGTTAAATAATCAACCTATTTAAACTACAGCGGAATACCGAACTGAGAATCAGAAACTGAAAATTTAAACTGAATCGATAAAACCCGACAAACGCTGTTGGCACTGGTTTTCGATTTCTTTAAATTTCTTTTGAGTTCAACTGTTCTTCACTGATTAAATAGAATTTTGATTTAACTGTTCTTGGCTCGTTTTGCAAAATATAATCACCACCCAAATTATTTTCTGGCTAAACTGCCCAAAACAAATGTTTGAGTGACTGTTTTGCGACTTTGACAAAGTTGAGGGACCAAACTGCAATTTTCTAAAGTTCAGGGGCTAAACTGCACTTTTCTGAAAGTTCAGGGGCTTGTTTTTCAAATTCTGGAACTTTAGGGACCTGTTTTGAAAATATGCTACAGTACCGCTACAGGAACTGCTACAGGAACCGCTACAGTGTTGCTACAGGAGCTGCTACAGGAACTGCTACAGTGTCGTCTTCTCCGGCGGACTCCGGCGCTATAGTGTCGTCTTCTCCGGTGAACTGGTTTTTCCGGCCAACTTTCCGGCGAGTTTTGACCAACTTTGACCGGTGATTTGGAGGTCTTACGACGCTCAAAAAATTCGAAAAAATATATTTTCGGAATCTGCGGAACGAGACCTTTCCAACGGCATAAACCAAAATCGTTTTTGAGACAAAAAATTTTCGACCCAAAAACAGAAAATCACTCTCTGGAGCTATACCAAGGCTCTGATACCACTTGTTAGGATCGAGACACTTAGCATACGAACACTAAGCTCACACACTCGGCTCACAAATTAAGAACACAATAATTTAACGTGGTTCGGTCCAAAAATGACCTATGTCCACGGCGGATAACTAGGAATGTGTTATTCAACTACATTGTTGTGGTGTGGTGAGGTACATTTGTGTTCTTTTGTGCAGCCTCCTATTTATATACAAAAGTTGCAGTGTGAACAGAGAATTGTGAAACAGCAGGCGTAAAACAATTACCCATTTGTTTCCTCATTTTGTTGACTTGTGATACAAGTGTGTTCAAAGCGTTCACACATAACAATGTTATCAGATCCCATACGATCGAGGTGAGATAATAACCACTGATAGAGGTGGAGGCTGGAGTTGGGCATCATTCGAAAATGACTAACAAGAAAAAAGCACTTGATTATTTTATCCTTAGAAAATAGAAATAACAATACAATCTTTTTATGTCTTTAAATTTACCTTTTTTATACCTATTTTTACACACATCCATCATAATGCTAAAAGTTGTACCTTGGAATGAGAATCGACAATGATGGTGCGTAGTGTAGAAACAAAAATTAGAAGAGGGGAGACAAAACAAACCCAACTTGAATTATTGAAGTTGATAATGTTGTAAGAAAAGTAATTGAGAATTCAAAGTTAGAAACAATAATGATTTGGCTTAAGATCTCCCGTAGGAGTATATTTGATATATATATATATATATATATATATATATATATATATATATATATATATATATATATATATATATATATATATATATATATATATATATATATATATATATATATATATATATATATATATATATATATATATATATATATATATATATATATATATATATATATATATATATATATATATATATATATACCGATTACAATATGAGATCCCATATAATCGGTTCTTATGTTACAAGAGATAAGGATAACAACATTTCAATACAAATCAGATATCTACTACTTATCTACTTATCAATATCTCGATAACCCTTCTGTTTACATTCCCCCTCAATCTTAACCGATACAAGGTTCAGATTGTACTTCATCCGATCTAACACGTCACGTGTAACCGGTTTGGTAAAACCATCCCCTATCTGATCATTGGACGAAATGAATCGAACATCAAGAGCTCCCATAGCCACCTTCTCTCTAACAAAATGGAAATCCACTTCGATATGCTTCGTTCTAGCATGGAACACCGGATTAGCAGTCAAGTAGGTGGCACCTAAATTATCACACCATAGGACAGGTGGCCTTGGTTGATTTACTCCCAGTTCCTTGAGTACGGACTGCACCCATATTACTTCAACAGTACCATTTGCCAAGGCTTTATACTCTGCTTCTGTACTTGAGCGTGACACTGTAGGTTGTTTTCGCGAGCTCCAAGTAATCAAGTTTGGACTTAGGAACACAGCAAATCCCCCGGTAGACCTGCGATAATCTAAGCAACCATCCTAATCTGCATCTGTAAAAACACTTAATAGTGTAGAGACACTTAATAGTGTAGAGTTGGACTTTCGAATATTGAGTCATGTGTGTTTACTGAGCCCTTAATATACCGAAGTATAAGCTTTACTGCTTCCTAATGCATATCTGTAGGTTTAGAGAGGTACTGGAAAACCTTGTTTACTGCAAAGGAGATGTCTGGTCGAGTTAATGTGAGGTATTGCAAACCTCCAACAATGCTTCTATACTTGAAAGCATCATCATCACTTAAAAGTTTTCCGTAATCCTTTGCAAGTTTGTCCGTGACAGACATAGGGGTTGATACACTCTTACAATTCTCCATGTGAGCTCGATGAATGAGATCAGATGCATACTTATGTTGAAGTAAGGTGATTTCCCTTGAATTGTGAGTGACTTTAGTCCCCAAAAAATAATTTAGATGGCCGAGATCCTTGAGAGGAAAGGACAAGGAGAGATTTCGCACAAGTTGATCCACAATCTCTTTTGAAGAGTCGGCTATAACAATATCATCCACATACACTAACATATAGATAGTGTGCAGCCCTTGATGGAACATGAAAAGGGATGTATCGGCCTTAGACAGACGGAAACCAAGGTGATGCAGTTTGTCACTGAGACGAGAAAACCACGCACGAGGTGATTGCTTGAGGCCATAGATTGCTTTTCGAAGTTTACACACATGATTGGGGTTGTGAGTATCATCAAACCCGGGAGGTTGCTTCATGTAAACATCTTCATGTAAGAGACCATGCAAAAACACATTGTTGATGTCAATTTGGCGAAGGTGCAAGTTTTTAGAAACCGAAAGAGAAAGGACCAGGCGGACAGTGGCTGGTTTAACCACGGGGCTAAAAATGTCTTGGTAATCAATGCCAAACTATTGAGTGAACCCACGGGCAACCAAGCGAGCTTTGTGTTTATCAAGAGTGCCATCGCGATTTAGTTTAGTTTTAAAAATCCATTTACATCCAACAATGTTTACCCCGTGTGGTCTCGAATATATGTTATTGATTTTATCAAGTCCTTTTGTCTCCGTCTCAACCTGGTGTTAGGGACAAATGGAGGGTGTACTTTGGTTTTTAACTGAGACATCGTACTTTGTTTTTTAATTGGGCTATAAACTAATGTATAATGTCCTAATAACAGAAAAAGTTAAAAGTAGAATGTTCTTACTTGAACATACTTTCCAGATGGAGATAACAACCATACGTACGCAGAAACACATAGAAAAACAATAAAGTTGTGTATGAAGACATACATATAGAAAAATATACACACACGCACTCAGTCAAATATACAAACACACACACATACGCACAAATTACATACTCACCGACAGTGGCAGATTTCTTATGGGTCCTGGGATGGCCCAGGCAACTGCTAAATTTCGGACACGTAGTGTAATTTTTATTTATTTATTTATTTTTCTAATTATTATGTTACCTCGGAAAAAGAAAAATTTCTGGTGCCACGGCTATTAATAAATCCTGCGTTCGCCCGTGCTCACCAGTAACCTCCTAAACCTTGGATTCCAGGTATTAGAAGCACTTTGTTAAAGTCATCAATTTTGTTTGTAAATGCATACCTTGACTGAATGCTAAAACATAAAAAACTCAGTAGGCGGAAAAATGCGTCGATGATTAGTGCAGGAAATTAGTCAATTGCGTAATGAGCGATAAATTTGGTGGGCGTTTTGTTTCTATTTTGTTTGACGGCTTATTTATCCCAAATAATTTCTTTCCCAGACATTTGTGTTCCTTCTTGATTTCGTTTCTCACCTTCAATGAAACCAAAAATTAAATTCTATTAGATTCAAAGTTACTAACTCAAATTTCCACTATAATGAAGAAAGCATTGTGGTGGTCAAAGGAGTGATTGTTGGTGTAACCGGGCAGGGGGTACATGTGGCACAATATAAAAGAAAATCAACCAATATAGGAAAACACAAAAAATTGTAAATAGGATGTTATATCTGTCTAAAAACGAAAGCACGTTGCTATGTGGAAAAGTAGAATGAAAGTAGCATGATGGAGTAGTGAAATCAAGAGATGTTGTAATTAATCTTTGACATCTAATGCTTTTAAAGACAGTGCTTGGTGCAATGGGTATCTTCTACTTTTCTCTTTTTGTTATGCCGGTGAAAGTAGCCAAAGATCTTGAGGCCTTATATTCTAAATTTTTTTGGGGTGGCACGGATAATAAACGGAAGATTGCTTGGGTTAAGTGGGATTTGGTCATGGCTACAAAAGAGCACGGAGGCTTAGATATTGGAAGTCTGGTTAGTTTTAACATGATGCTTATTTTAAAATGAAAATGGAGGTTTTTTAACGCAAAAAATCAACTTTAGGCAGAGGTTATTAGATTTTTTTTATGTCACCAATGGTGGGTTTGGAAATTATCGATCGAGAATGAAGGGTGGCAGCAGCCCATGGACTATAATTTTGAAAGTTGATTCTAAACTTCATGATACCAAAGTAATTGAGCATAATTTTTTAATTAGGCACATTGGTGATGGAACTACAACCAACTTTTGGAGCGACAGATGGTTCCAAGGAGAAATATTAAAAGTAAAATTCCCTCTTGTTGCCTCCTTAGAATTAAATCCATTTTGCACGGTAGCGGATAGATGTAATGCAAATGGATGGGATTGGTGTTGGGCTAGAAACGTGCGTAGAGGAGCAGCCCATGTCCAAATGCAAGAGTTTTTGGGCTTTATGGGAAGCTCCTATCATTGTGGGCTGGGTCAAGACCGGTTGACTTGGACTATTGCTGAAGATGGTATTTATTCGGTTGCTTGTACTAGAACTTGGATAGATAACAAAATGCTTGCAAACAATTCTTTTGAAACAAAATGGTGCAAGTTGGTTCCAACCAAAGTTAATATATTTGTTTGGAGACTTTTGTTGGGTAGACTTCCTATTTATGAGGAATTGGTTAAAAGAGGAGTCAATATTTCTAATTTAAATTGTCCTATTTGTGATTGGGAGGATGAAACTTTGGCACATCTTTTTTTTCGGTGTGAAGTTGCAAACAAGACTTGGGAGACTCTTTTCCATTGGTTAGATATCCAAGTGGGTAATTTTCGAGATCCTAGTGACCTTCTTCAAAGACTTGATGAGTTACATTTGAATGAGAAAAAGCATAAAGTGGTAGAAGTGGTTGTTTTTACAACCGTATGGTTCATTTGGAAATTTCGTAATGATGTCCTTCATGATTCAAAGAAGATAAAGAAAAACATGATTGTTGATACAATTTAGGAGTTAACTTTTCTTTGGATTAGTAATAGGCAGAAAAAATATTTTTTTCTTGGGGTTTTTGGCTCCAAAACCCCTTCCTTGTAATGTAACTCTCTAGCACTTTGCTAGTTTTTTGGTTAATGTTGATAGCTGTTTCCAAAAAAAAAAAAAAAAAATCCCCAAAACTCTTGAAAACCATAATTTATATTTTTTACTTCATTTCAACCATAATACCAATTATAAAAGAATTATTCCGAGAATTCTTTCATCAACATGGTATAACCTAACTCTCTACGTTACAGGAACAGAAAAGCACTCCCTCCCACTATATGGGTGGTTTGCAATACTAAGTTGTTTACAAATGAAATGTTGAAATAGTTAAAAGGGTTAAATACCACGAATAACATTGTACTTTCATTTACTTGTTATTTTAAAACGCAACTCATAACGTGATTTTTTTAAGGTAATGCAATGTGGCTACATATAAAAGTGTTATTGGAAAATATTTAAGAAGACTTTTGTAATTTATATGCTATTTACATATATTAAATGCTTATTTTTATAAGTTTCAAAAAGATTCGTAATTTAAAGCATAATATACTACAAGTCCATTTTTACCCCTATAAACTTCGATCAATATTTGTAAATATTTATATAGAACATCTTTCAAATCTAAAGAAATTAACATAGTTTTTTAAATATTATGATATCATATTATATGTCTTATAAATCTTATCAACTCAAAGAACCAACTATGCCCGGACTTTCTTCAAATTATCATCCTATAAATTGTAATGGCAAAGCTCCTAAGGTCGGTTCAATTATATCCCTTCATTAGAGTGAATTTCGTGTATACCCTCGTTAAAGATGAAAATATCGTATTCGCCCGACCTTAAATTAAAATTTCATGGATATCCTTCTTAAGTTACAAAATATCGTATTTACCCAAAGTTTAATTTTTAACATTTTTTAAATTTATATAATCAATTTTCATCTTTAATAATCGTTTTAATTTAAAATAAAAAACTAGATTGCCTATTTTACCCCTAAATAATAAAATCCTAATTAACATAAAGTGAATGGACCTTATTACCCCTTCTTTTCCCAACCCTTAATCGCAAATCACCCTTAATCGCAAATCACGTTCGACTAATTTTGATCATGGGGTTCCAAAGATCAATCGAAGAATGTGAAATCCATTAAATAGAGTGTTGCCCTTTGCAACCAAAAATCAGTGTTTGTGCAATAGTGCTTGTGCAATAAAAGTTTTTTCGGAGCAAAATGGGCTCTACTTTTTAGATGGAAGTGGATATTCCATTGTGAATCGCTCACAGTGATTAAAACAATTTTGGTAAAAACGGAGAATTCTTTTCTCCTCAATCGATTAAAAAATTTTATTCTTTGAAATCTATTGTACAATCTATTGATGAAACTCTTTTAGGACCTCTATTCTGCGATCTCGAGAAAGTTAGAATTGAATTAAATACATTATAATAGATAGAAAGATAGACACGAGAATTTACGCTGTGTTCCCGAGTTTTAGCATGGAGAGAAAAGAAAAGAAAAGAAAAGGAGGAGAGAAAAGAATGGAAGAGAAAGGAAATGAAAGTTATATTTTCGTGTTCCCGAGTCGAAAGAAAATTAAAGGAAAGAAACATTTTATGTGTTCCCGAGTGGAAAGGAAGGGAAAGGAAAGTTATAATTAAGTGTTATTTTTACCAGTAATTTCCTTTCCTTCCAAATCCTTCCAAATCGGAAGGAAAGTTAGGAGAGAATATTAAACCTCCAATTCCTTTCTCTTCTTTCCACTTCCTTCCGTAAAAAAAACTCGGGAACATAAAAACTTTTCTTTTCCTCCCAGTTCCACCCATTTCTCTCCCTTTCTCTCGTTAAATGAGACTCGGAAACACAGCGTTAATAGTTGGGAAAGGGAAGGGGTAATAAGGTTCATTTACTTTATGTTAATTAGGGTTTTATAATTTAGGGGTAAAATGGGCAATCCAGTTTTTTTATTTCAAATTAAAGTAATTATTAAGATGAAAATTGATTACATAATTTTAAAAAATGTTAAAAATTAAATTTTGGGTAAATACGATATTTTATAACTTAAGAAGGTATCCACGATATTTTAATTTAAGATCGGGCGAATACGATATTTTCATCTTTAACGAGGGTATACACGAAATTCATCCATATATATAACTCTTATAATAGAGGCCATCCAAATGAATATGGTTCAAGATAGGTTTCATTCTTGCACCATATTTATTTGAAACCTCCACCTCTTCATCTTTCAACTAATTATTAAAAACCACTCAAGAGTTTTTTAACTCATATATTATAATTACTAAGTATTTAAACTAATAATGATATAATTTATGAGTATCAAATGAATTGTATTTGAATAGTCTTTTTTTACTATAAAAGAGGACAATCATTTGAGTAACACAAAAACACAAATCACATATAAAGTGAGAAAAATCATATAGTAAAGAAGAATGCCTAGATTTAAAGATATTTGTGTTGGATTGATTTTTTTATATATTTCAGCCATATTATGATGATCATACAACTAATATCGACGAAGAAAATATGTGTGTATGAAACACATTTCGCAATGAAGTTATTATATTTTACTATGTTTTATGTTTATTTTGTTACTCAAACTTAAGCTTATGTAATTACTTGATGATTTGGATTCTTATTTGAGATTTTTTGTATTCTTATTTCATCAATTAGAATAGTATACATCTTCATATAATACAAGCTTTGATATTTTATTATCATGTTTTTTGATATATTTTGAGCCATATTACGATGATCATACAACCATTATCGACAAATAAAATGTGTGTATGAAACACAATTCGCAATGAAGCTATTATATTTTACTATGTTTTATGTTTATTTTGTAACTTAAACTTAAGCTTATGTAATTACTTGATGATTTAGATTCTTATTTGAGATTTTTGGTATTCTTATTTCATCAATTAGAATAGCATACATCTTCATATAATACAAGCTTTGATATTTAATTATTGTGTGCTATGTTTGTGATTTATAAATTAAAATCTTATTTATATATTTGGGTGTTTAGTATTTTGAAAAAACTTTATACATAATTAGTTAAATACATATTATCTTTTAGAATTTATATTTAAACGGACATTCAGGAAAATTATCAAAAAACACAATAATACTTGAAGAGATTATTGAAAAAATAAAGAAAGTAGATCAATAAATAATTGTTATTGCATTTCTAATAAAACTATAATTAATAATTTAATTTGGTCGAAATGAATGATTTTACAAAATACTTAGTAAATCGTACATATAATCAATACTTAAACTTGATTAAATTGAATAATTTTTACAAAATACTTAGTTCATCATATATTATAATTATCTTCTAAGAAATGAAGTTTGTTAATATATAAGTACATTTTACAATTACCTACATATTTATCTCTATATCAAATCCCGTAATATTTTTTCTCGTGACATGCTCCTTTGTGACATCCGGGTTCGGGTCGGGTTTTTTTCCACGCGGATCTTTCCTCTTTCTCAATTACTCTACACTTTGTGGCTTTTGCGTCTTTTACACCACCATTGCTTTTGCAATTCGTAAACCGACGATCTCTCCGTCATCATCGCTCTCTCTCCGTCATACATCTCCGACACCGTCACCTCCATCGTCGTCCCTTCTTATGCCTCCACCGCTTCCTCCCTCAATCGTCCTTCCCACTCCATCGATTTAGCCTCCTTCCCACGAATTTTCCGTCTTCTCCTACATGCCTACAGTGTCTGTGCGTACGTGTTTGTGCTGTCTGGGATCGACAGAAATAGAAATCGAGGTCAAGCCTTGTGTGGGTTAACCAAACAAGGTTGGAGACAGAGAGCAGATCGACGGGAGAGAGAGAGACAGATCGAGCAGTGAGAGAGACGATGCAGCGATATCGCTGCTGTGGGGCGTGTTGGGGTGGCGGCGGTTGGTTATGGTGGTCCAACATTAGTCCTTGGTCCAAATTCCACTAAATTAGTCATGGTTATTTTTACATGTCGACAGAAATGAAGTTTGTTAATATATAAGTACATTTTACAATTACCTACATATTTATCTCTATATCAAATCCCGTAATATTTTTTCTTGTGACATGCTCCTTTGTGACATCCGGGTTCGGGTCGGGTTTTTCTCCACGCGGATCTTTCCTCTTTCTCAATTACTCTACACTTTGTGGCTTTTGCGTCTTTTACACCACCACTGCTTTTGCAATTCGTAAACCGACGATCTCTCCGTCATCATCGCTCTCTCTCCGTCATACATCTCCGACACCGTCACCTCCATCGTCGTCCCTTCTTATGCCTCCACCGCTTCCTCCCTCAATCGTCCATCCCACTCCATCGATTTAGCCTCCTTCCCACGAATTTTCCGTCTTCTCCTACATGCCTACAGAGTCTGTGCGTACGTGTTTGTGCTACCTGGGATCGACAGAAATAGAAATCGAGGTCAAGCCTTGTGTGGGTTAACCAAACAAGGTTGGAGACAAAGAGCAGATCGACGGGAGAGAGAGAGACAGATCGAGCAATGAGAGAGACGATGCAGCGATATCGCTGCTGTGGGGCGTGTTGGGGGTGGCGGCGGTTGGTTATGGTGGTCCAACATTAGTCCTTGGTCCAAATTCCACTAAATTAGTCATGGTTATTTTTACATGTCGACAGCAGCTAATTGGAGGGATTCATTGCTTGTGGATATGACGAGTAAATATGGTCTCGATCGTCAAGATCAGCCCTCCGTTTGCAGGTACAATTTCGAATTGATTTTTGGAGTTCCAACTATTGTTTAAAATCTATTTTACTAGGACATAACAGAAATAATTTTCCTCCATCTATTCTATTTTATAAATGCACTCCACCTGTTCGATGAAATGTCCCTGGTTTGTATCACTATTTGTTTTATCAGTCCGTTTTATTGTTTCTCTTGATGCATTCCTGATAGTTAGATATGAATTGAAAGTTGTTTTCAGGGAGAGAGGAAGATATCAATTCTATTGAGTTTTTATGTGTTGTTGACACTTTATGTGGCTGGCGTTTACTGGTGGTATCGCATGGATGATATTCTTTATCCATTACTCATGCTGTCGAATGAATTTGCCCATAGAGAACTTGAAGGAGATGAATAATCTATTTATTCTAATCAATAATCTTTAATTTTCTTATTAATAACATCATGGTGGTGCCTAAAATTGATAGCAATGCAGTTTGGGTATTTGTAAAAAATACCAAAGTACATTGGCTAATCTGTTTTTAAAATATTTACCAAAGTACAATGGTATTTTAGAACAAAAACCTAGAGTACAATGTCATTAAGGATAAAAAATAGATATGTTAAAAAATTTGTTTTTCCAAATTGTTTCCATAATAGCAATGTACTTTGGGTTTTTGTTTTGAAATACCAAAGTTCATTGGTAAATCCGGTGTTTGACGGATTTACCAAAGTACAATGCTATTTTAAAACAAAACCCAAAGTACAATGCTATTAAGGACAAAAATAGAAATGTTAAAAGAATATTTTCTGTTTTTGTAAATTGTTTCCATAATAGCAATGTACTTTGGGTTTTTGTTTTAAAATAGCATTGTACATTGCTATTTTAAAAGAAAAACCCAAATTACGATGCTGTTAAGGGTAATGAAAATAGATATGTTTAAAAAATATTTTATGTTTTTCCAAATTGTTTCCATAATAAGAATGTACTTTGGGTTTTTATTTTAAAATACCAAAGTACATTCGTGAATATGTTTTGACAGATTTATCGAAGTACAATGCTATTTGAAAACAAAAATCCAAAGTACAAATGTACAATGCTATTAAGGACAAAAAAACAGATATGTTAAAAAAATATTTTATGTTTTTCCAAATTGTTTCTATAATAGCAATGTACTTTGGGTTTTTTTTTAAAACAACGAGCTGGGCCACCTACAGAACTGACGGAACCCGTGCATCGCACGGGACCCCACTAGTTATAATTATTAATAGATGTATTTTTACTTCAATCACATCTATTGAAAACTCTTATAACTTTTCATGTTCTTTTTAATAATAATGTTAACGTTAGTTTATAATCAACATATTAAGATAAATATATATTATAATGATATTATCACTTGAATCATGGTGATTCATTTTAAATAAATATTAGTTTTTAATTGTTTGAAATAGATTATGAAACATGATTTTAATTTTATTGTATATATAATTTTTAGAACTAAATGTACGTAAAAACACGCTTTTAGTATGTTTATTAAATCAATACAAACATTACTATTAGTTTGTAATCGTAAATATTATGACAAAGTTGTATATTATAATGATATTATCACATTAATTAAGGTAGTTTATTTTATTTAAACATTAGTATTTAGTTGTTTAAGTGTTGACAAAAAAATATGTTAGTTCATTACCAATAAGTCTAAAAAAATTCCACAGTATAGATTCCAGCTATACTATGATTTTTTTTAACCATTATCCTGAAATTTCTTATTGTTTATTTATTATGATATTATTTAACTTATTATTCATTTATTTTTTTATTTTTTAGAACTAATATCTTGATATAAGATAATTCAACAGTGATACATCAACTTTTTGTTTATTATATACAATTGTTGGTACATAATAGATAACAATGACTTATATTTTTTAACAAAACATATGCATTATTATTCTAACTACATAATTTTGTTCTTATGCAACGCGCGGGGATTCGCCTAGTTATTATATACAATCGTCTCAATGTCTAGATTTTGTGCAAACTAGCGGGAGCCCGTGCTTCGAACGGTTTCGGGATTGTTGGAGCACGAGTCCGGATAAATGCAAGAAAAAACAGCGTATTCTGCCGCAGAATAGCAATGTCATAATTGGGTTATTTTTTAAAAATAGATACACTTTTCAAAACACAAAAAGAAACATGAAAGTACAATGCTGTAACAGAAAGAAACAAAAGTATGATGCTAAAAAAATTAAAGTACATTGCCATTTATGGAAATTACCGAGACAGATCCAAGCATCCATACCCCAAACGTCTTGGCGCCAGCTCGAAGGATTAGGAAATAAGCGTACAACTGCTAAAGCGATGAGAAGGTCATCTGCAAAAAGATAAACTTTTACCCTTTCCAAGGTCATCTGCAAGCTCATGAACCACAAATGCTCTTCCAACTACAACATTAGGGCTAGTCAATAGTATCTGAAAAGCAACATAAAGAAAATGTTAACAAAAAAACTCCACAAATTAAATAAAAAAATATAAAAACTCAAACCTAATTATCAAGAATTGTTGCCTCAGCCACACCTACATTACATAAAATAAAAAATAAGCAAAAAATTATTAATAACAACCAAATAATTAAAAGAAAAACAATTATAGTCAAATACCATCGGCATTGGCAATTATGTTTCCCAGGTCACCCGCATGACAGATTTCATCTTTATGGGCACCATGTGTATGCCCATTAGGATTAAAAGTTCTATACGAACCCAGTCCTTGGACTTGTAATATCGGTTGACACCTTTCCACCTACATATCATAAACACAGGTTTATAAATTATAACTTTAAGTCAGCAACAACTTTGACCGCATTAAGTCAGAATATTGGAATACTTACAGTTTAGAATGGACACGTTCTAGAGGGATGAGTTGTACTTGCAACAAATGCTCATATAACATGTAATTGTGCATTGTTTCAGCAACGATCTTTGCCACATGTATATTTTTATAAATAATAAGTTATTAAGTCTTTTGATAACTAACTAAAACTTTAGTTAAGAGGTGAATCAGAATATTTTTTACCCAACTTATTCACAATAAACATCATCATTATAAGTCCCCAACTAAAAACATTGTTCATGTGTTATTAGTAACAATGTGGTGGTCAAATTTGGTAAAATTGTTCTCTAACTTCATCTCTACACATTGGAACAACTTTATAAAATGGGTTATTTACATCTTTGATCGCAGAATTGTACTTTGAAAAATATATCCAATTATAGCAATGTCATCCAAATACAATGTTAAATTTGGGCAGATTTTTAAACTATAATTTCCTAATAATTGAAAAATACAATGCTATAGTTGGAAAGATTTTTCAAATTCCATAACTTAATAAGAAAAATGCTGCAATAAAAAGAAATGAAAGTAGGTTCTTATTGCAGCAATGTACTTTCAAATTTCTATTCAAATACAAACCAAATTTCACTTAAATCTAGATTTACTAAAGCATAATTAATGTCCTAATAAGAAAAGAAGATGATAATTGAATGTACATTGCTATTTCTTGAATTTAGCCCATTTTTATAGATTCTTCATTTAGAAATAATAACAAATTTATTAAAGTCAATTAATAGAAAAATTAACATCAACCTGCTGGTATTGGAATTTTAACCTCGTTGACAACTTCAACAACCCCTGATCCGCCACATGAAGTACAATATTCCTGCACCAAATGATTAAAGAGAAATTAATCTAATTTCCATCTAAGAAATTTTTTTGACTAAAATTTCCATTAATCCTAGAAATCAAACCTTAATTATACGACCTGACCCTTTACAAGAGCTGCACCTAGCCATAAATGGAGGGATGAAAACCAAAAAATAATAAATTAACATTAAATTTATTCTTTGGGGAATAACTAATATGAAACTTAAAGAAAAGAACTTACTGTCCCAGTGTCCTCACATGTTGGACAACTTTTTGCCTTCGCATTAACAGGGTAACCATGTCGATCTGCATTAAATTTAAAAAAAAACATCAAATAAATACAAAACATTTGAAGATAAATACAAAGAAACCAGTTCACATTGATTTGTTTAAACATCACTGCCATGTTTAACTTTCGGAAAAACCAAAGCTTTTTTTCTTGCCTCTTCAATTTGTCTTATGTCATCAGAATATGGAAGATATATCATGTGCAATCCAGGAGGCTCAATTTTACAACTACCATCAGTAACTTCTTCCTGTTTTTATAAAAAAAACAATTAAATAATACGAATTATAAAACTAAAATTAAAACAGACAGATTATATTTTCTTTACTGTCTAACCAGACCAACTAATTGAGAACGCGATGAACTCCCATAAAATGCAACTGCAAAACTGAATGCAAAAAGACGTAAATACCCTTGGTAGTTGTCGATATGAGGCTTCTTTGGTAAAGTTAGTAACCGCTTGAGAAGGATCATAGATCTGTGAAGTGCAATAAAAATGCAAGTGCTTCCTATCACTTCCTGCAAATTATAACTTTATTTTAAAATATGCGGTTTTAAATATGATATTAAATTTGTTGATTTTAGGTATGAAAACAACCTCGTCACTATGAAAGACAAATGTAGATGGCTTCAAGTTATGATAATCTTTCAAGAAACTTAATGGTTTAAAACCTAAAAGTCTTAAATTTCATGTTGAAACTCTTTTAATTTCTTAAAGCTCTTCTGTTGTAAACATATATCTTCATTCTTGTAAGTTTGAAAACTTTTTGGAGGCTCTTCAATTATTAAGCCTGTGTCAGCACAGATAAATGACCGTTCTGTCCTTATAGGAAGATTGGTGACAGAATCTAGCCATGTAATGGTCCCTACAACAATACAAAGAATCAGTCCTAATTCTTAAGTTCCCATTTTGTATTTTTTTAAAATAAGAAAATCAGCTTGCTAACCTAGAATAGTGGGACGGATTAAAGCATATGTACTTAGTTCAATCGATAAGCTACATGTAATTGTAAATATAATTTTGCGAACTCTTCGTTTCTTGAACATGCGTTTTCTTATTTGTTTATTCATGTCTTCAAATCTGAAATTCGATAAAAAAAATTTAAAAATTAGTTTCTTATTTGGTTTATTATATTTGGAAGATTATTCGTTATACATACTTTTCTCCACCCAATGGCATGAATTGATCAATTTCATCACCATCCAATCCAATAAAATCCTATAAAAGAATGATGTAATGATGTGTACATAACTAAAAAATTGATAATTCATAATGCATAAATTTATAGAATCAACATACATCATAAAAAAGTGAGACATTAAATTCTTCATTTGGTCTGAATAATGGAAGAAGTTCAATTGAGACACCTAGGTCTTGTGCATCCGACAACAGTTAAAAAAGAACATATTTTAAATACTTATTGTATTTTTTTCATATATTTTCATTGAACTTAAAAAAATTACCTTAGGTCACTGCAATGTTGTTCTAGCCATGTCTAGTTTTCTCGAGACAAATGGAATATCATTTACTTGAATTCTTATGGAAATTTATAAAATGTTTTTTTTTGAATTTAACTCACCATTCAGGATATCATAAATTGAGCAATGGCATGAATTGAGCAATGAAGAGGTGGAATGTGGGCGGTGGTATGGAGGGTACATAGTCGTCGAGGTAAATTCTACGAATGATCCGAAATAGCTGAGTAATTTACAAGTGGCCTAAATATCTAATCTAAACGTACCATTGGCAAGTTAACGGAACAAAATTTCATGAGAAATTGCAAATTTGATTGCCCAAATTATACCGATGGTCCATGTCACCGGCCGTTTTCATCGATTTGGGATGTTGGAAATCGAATTGAATGATGCGGCATTGAGTGAAGCCAATTTGCTGATCGATAACTTCAAATGTGAGAATTCTTGTAGCTTAAACGGTTGCAATCAATTGGCAACATTTGTTAGTGGTCAATCCATATACGCCTTTTGGGAAGTTCATAACTGTTCAGAATTAAAAAGCACTAATCCGAAAAAAATAGCAAAATCAAACGATTAATGATTAAAGGATGGTGGAAGAGTGAAATAGAAAGCGGAGTATGCGTAAGGATTGAGCCAAATAGCAATCAACAACTTTCATTCTGAACCTTGCAAGTTCTGCTTCATCTGCAAAGCATTGGTCGGTTGAAAATGCTCCTTGTATGCGTCGCTAGGGCTCTTATTCACCAGACTCAAATAACTCAAATGTGCCTCGGTCTAGGGCTAGTCACCGATGGAAAGAGAAAGAAGTAGGGTTCTTGGATGAACTGATTGAGGTAGTTGGATGATGACCGCTGGAACCAAGGTAAGCGAGGCGGTTATAGGGCATGTGTGACAGTGGAGAGGAAGGAAGCGGATGAAGAAGACCCGACCCAATTCAGTCCCTCATCAAGAACACCGAGGAGAACCCGGGGGAAAACGGATGAGAGCGATGGCGGTGATGAAGGAGAAGACGCAAAATCGACACAGTGTTGCTGTAGTAGATGCAACATCGAGATGGGATGCGGAATCATATGTAGCAGGAGGTAAACCATAAGAGGAGTCGCAAGAAGAGGGTTGGATCCCTTGTAACGAAACACGTAATTGAAGATGGCGAAGCGGTGCTCGATTATCACAAATGAAAAAACGGCGGTATAGAAGACGGATATTAAACACAGAGGCGCAACAAGGAATGCAACAAGGAGGGGGGAAGACAAAACGTCGACACACGGCACAGGAAGAAGCGGAAACCAACACGTATACAATGAATCCACATAGTGTCGGAAAACCGACCCGGAAATACCCATAACCAATGACCCGCGTGACAACCCGAAGCCAAAAAAACGCAGGTAACGTTTCAAAAAATTACGCAATTTAAGTAATAGGAGAATGGGTTTTAGAAGTAAGAAGTTGTCCCCTTGCCACATATGAGGACACTTGGCCTTCTCTATTCCGGTTACCCCATCCTATATTTTCCATCTTCTCTCTCCTCTGTTACCTTACCACCGTCATCCCAGCTTCTCCAAAACACACATATCACTCTCTCCGACTTTCAACGAACACCAAACCCTTCTTCTACAATTGAGGTATCTCCATTCATAAATCAGACACTACAAAGCTTCTTCATCCTCAACTTCTAACTTCCCAAGTGCTTCCTTTTTTTCGATACCTTCTAGACACGCGTATTCTTATTCCACGTCTGGCTGCCTCTCCACCGCTTCTCGATTCTCTCTCTTTTAATTTTTGGATATTTGGCATCTCGTTCTTCTTGTCGCTAAAGTCATTTCTTAATCACTTTAATTTCTGGATATTAATTTGAAAATCGGAACTACTTATCATGTGTTTGTTGACGCACTCCTGTATTTCTTTCTTTTACTCTATTGAAATATCACAGGCACGAAGGTTTGGTGATACGGTGCTCTGCTGTGCTCCGATTTCCATCCTATATTCTCAAGGTACGTCTTCGAACATTGAAATATTTGAAGATAAACAAGCGAAAACACAATCATTTTACATAAATGACACTCGTTACCAAAGTTTTGGACACAATCTCAATCACAATTATTTTACACAAATGACACTTGTTAACTTCAAATTTATTTCATTTGGTCAATCTTCGAATCACTCAATCAAGCCTAATGACTTCTGGATTCAAATTTATTTCTCCTTTATGAAATGGTAATTTAGGTTGTGGTGGTTCTAGATCATTTTCTTTTCAATGAGTCGAGTGGTTGGTTTGTGGAGTTAATTTTGAATTTTTTGCTGAGTTAGTGCAAGAGAATTGAAGAAGAACCATATTCCACATGAACCCTAATGCTGAAGTTATGAACAAATCCGTAATTTCTTTATTTCATTAGACAATTTCTCTCTTTTGTTTTGATTATGTGGTTTCTGATTGTTCATTGTTTTTGCGAAATATTAAAGTGCTACACAAATCCCAACTTTTGTGGTTTCTTCCATTGATGGCCCTGATCTTGCGATTTTTATGTTAAAACAAATATATTCATGGCTTTTGGATGTTCTTTGTGTTTGCTGCAGGTTATCTCAACACTCCACCGCCCCTGCATATTTTCTAATTGACAAGTTAGATACAACTCAGTGAGAGCTCTCGTGATTGTGGTCTGTGGATTGGGTTCTCTACGTCGTCGCTTTAATACCACCGCCGGGATTTAACATGTATCAGGTAAGAAATTTTTCTATCCCAAACTCTCTATCTCTAACGACTTAGATAAAACCCATTAACGTTTTGGGAGATGCCAGATGCAACTGTAACCATACGTCTCCATCTGAAGTTTATTGTCTATGTCAGTATCTTCATTTCTGCGCTTACCGATTTCCATAATACTGGTCCCGTATTTCTTTAGAGTTGGTATATTGTTTGTCTATTTTGAAAAGGATAAATGTGTTATAACTTTTTGATCAATCAAATGGGTTCATGTTTAAGGTGTTCTTACTAGGATTCATAATATTTATGATAGTGAAATTCTTGTCTAAGAAGCCTTGCCAAATCTACCAAATTGGCTTATGGACTCAATTTCCATGCTCACGCTACCAAATTTGAAAAGGGTTATGGTTGTCTTCAGCGGTTCCATACTCGGACCACGTTTTTTTCTTGAAGAATTGGAACTGGAATCACAAAGAGAAACATCAGGTTTGAAGCTTCTATCGTTTTTCCTAATTTATTATTTATTATTTTTTCTGTATTAATTGGTTCCGATCTGTTGTTTACGATTGCCCACCACCAGTTGAATCGGAGTTAGTCCTGCAGACGCGTTGAAAAATAATCTCAAGATACAGGACACATGTTCTGTATCACGGCTCCCTTCTTCTCCGCCAATGTTTTTTTTTTTTTTTTTTTTTTTGTTCCTTTTCTTCCACTTCTCTCATTCTATACGTGTGTCATTGGAATATGATTTTGAAACAAACAGTTAAAATTTTGAACCATATGATTGGTGCTCTTTTTGCGACTTCAAGAATTAGAGCTACATCATCTGATGGTATATGTATGAAGATTTATGCTTTTATTTATGATTTCTTTGTAATTGAAACGATTTTTAAATTTCAGGCTCTAAAAATCTTAAGCCTCTTATAGCGATTGGTACTTTTCTGTGAATTTTCAATTATACCACTGGATCATGCGTAGAAAGCAAAGGTGGGATGACCATGAGTAACTACGACTTGCCAAAAACAACAACTCTTTTATTAGTCGGTCCAAAAGGACATGGGAAAAGTAGTCTCTTTAACAGGACTTTAAGGGTGTTTGAAGATGACAAGTTTGCACCAGAATGAGCCCAAGTTACATGTAGTCTTTTGGTTCACAAGGGCAGTAGGGAAAGTCCAAAAGTATTTTAAATTATTCCATTCTTAAAATTTAAAATTTATGTCTAGTTTTAAAACGGGACAATAAAATACTTGTTTTTCCAAGGGAAACTCCTGCAGTAGTGGTCAAGAAGTGCAAGCAAACAATTGGAATGCTATCTGATCCTCCTGTAGCTCTTTCTGTTAGTAGAGACCATTATAGTACATCCTTATTAGTACATATATTGATTAACGGTTGTGTAATTCTGTTGAGGTATCAACCACAATGCAACCAATTATAATCATCTCATCACCGGTTTATAAAAAAATATACAGGGTGAAATTTGTAATGCTAAGCTTTTGGTGGAAACAGAAAAAGAAAAAAAGTCCAACGATCTTTAGGCGAAATGCAAGAAGTAGAATGTCCTTTCATTTGTCTGTGTATTATAGCATTCCGCTTTACGTTTTTCCTTTTATCTTTTGATGATATTGATATTTCTGAAACTTTTTCAATTTAGAGATATCATGCCCTGGGCCGTGATTATCTCGGCCCTCAAACTTTACCTAGTAAATATAAAAAATCAAGGACATAACCATACCTCCTTTGAGTGGACGAATGAAGTTTTTGATTTGGAACTTATGAGGGATCTCGCGAACGTTGGCGGTTGAGGCTGCCGGAGAGAGAGAGGGAGACGGTAAAGAAAGAGAGAGAGAGTTTTTTTTTCCTAATATCAAAATTAATTAAAAAATAAAAATAAGGCTAAAACGCCATTTCACCCCATTTAACAGAAAAATCTAACCTTTAACGGAGGGAGGGACTAGTAGTGAAAGTAAACACAAACCACAGGGGTAAGGATTGAGATTTCGAGTTCAGGGACCAATGCGAAAAGGACCACAAACCACAAGGACCAAAACTGTAATTTACTCTTACTATAATTTTAAGACAAAACTTCATAAATGGTCCATGTGGTTTCATAGGATATCAATTTTAGTCCCTAACTTTTAAAAACATCAAGGTTAGTCTTTGTGGTTTGAAAACTTTTTGTAAATGGTCCCTCTAGCTAACACCGTCTCTTTTTTGTTGTTTACTCAGCTCACGTGCGTTACATGTGAGGGTAAAAGGGTAATTTCATTTAGGGCTTCCCTATAAGCATGTTAGTTTCACACATTTCAATTGAAAGCTGTTGTGTCGATTCGCATTGGACGCCGCTGCCTTTAAGTCGCAAACGCATCAATCAAGGTGAATGGTAGTATGCCGATGTGGAAGTCCAACAATCAAGGTGACATCGTGGACTGATCTAAACCTAGGTAGGCAATTTTGGAGTTGTTCAAGGTTAGGAAGGAAATGTGGGTTCCTAGGTGGGCAGAACCTCCGATGTGCCCTTGGGCTGTTATTGTGATCCCAGGTTTGCTTAGAGCAATGAACCGGGTTGGAAGCTAAAGTCTGGAAAATGAAATTGTTCTTAATATGTTCTTGGGTTTGCTTTTTGGGTTACTATCTTCTTCAGTAATGTTGTAGTTTGTATGAATAGTTGTCTATGGGTAATCCCATTTAAGCAAAGGGAGGTTTTTGGTGTGCATGATTAGGTTTTTGTGGGTAATCTTGTTTGATCAAGTGGTATTTGGAGTGTATGAAATGCTGTTTGGGGGTAATCTTGTTTTATGTATAATGTAAACATGTACGTTTCTATGAATGCAAACATTATTGGCAATTAATAAGCTATTCACCAAATACTTATTTGTTTTCCAAATCTCTGTGTTGGATACCAAACAATTGTTAAAAACAAAAGTAAACAAACATTTGCTACATTAGTAAGTGACAATGAACAAGCAGAATTAGTCCATTGTTTTGGACAAACATTACATGATCGATTCATAAGTAACCAAACAGTTGCATCATACTACTAAAGCCAAAGCAACTATAAATAACTAGCATTGTCTTACCTAATACAACCTTAAAAACTAAACATACTACACGAGTTAGTAATTAAAGAACGTACAAACAACACTCATACTAAGCAGAACCTCCAACAACCTTCCCTTTTCCCTTAATCTTCCCCTTTGCCCCCACACTTGATCATTCACCGATGCCCCCTGGCCTGTAACACCCGACTTATAACAAAACACCCCATAAATTTTTTTAATTTTTCAAACTAAATATTTTACAATAAAACCGTAATCAACGGGCATTTGTTAACATAACAGGTACAAGTGTATCACGGATTACAATTTATTAAATATTAAACATCCTTTAAGCCGGGTAATTACTTCCGATTCCTAAGCCCTCAGTCACGGACTTTATCTTTCCCTTTGGCGGGGTCACGCTCACCTGCAGGGACATATCAAATAAACTGTGAGCTATAAAGCCCAATGAGTAATCAAGCAAATAAACATGCATATATAAGAGAATAACAACAATTAAACTCTTTAACATTTTCTGTCCCAAAAGTCATAGTCATCACTGACCGCACCATATATCATAGCCATAAAGGCCGCACCAAATATCATAGCCATATAGGCCGCACCAAATCATTTTAGTTAATCAAATCATAGCCCTAAGGCCGCACCAATAGTTTTATCATTTATCATAGCCCGAAGGCCGCACCAGTTGTTTTATTGCTTATATCATAGCCCGAAGGCCGCACCAGTTGTTTTATTGTTTATATCATAGCCCGAAGGCCGCACCAGTTTGGGTTCAATAACCCAAGATCATGGTCCTAAGACCGCACCAGAAATCATAACCATATAGGCCGCACCATTTGGACTTTCAATCCAATATTATATCCGCGTATCGTTTGGGTATTCTACCCTTGTATCGTATTCAACTACTTCAAGTAGTGCCACTGTAATCATCGTATATCACACTAGATATAATTAAGATTACTCACCTGAAGGCTTGCTACTACTAGCTTTAGTTGTTTTTTGCCTTGAAATGTATCCCGCAAGATTTTGTCCCGTACCTATAATTTCATTCATTTCACAATAATTATAGGTTAATTTACCATTCCAGTTGGTTCTAGTGCACAAGAGTCCAATATAAGACCAATTCCAAGTATTAACCATTGGTATAAAAATTTAATACACTTCCCGAAATACGCGTATTCTACTACAGTACTTTCGGGAGGTCGTATACGTATTCCGATAATTTTCCATGAAGTTTCATAACATATTAAACCTATGTTTAAAATTTCAGGTCAATCGGATAAGCCTAGCATAAGAATCCAACTTGGAAAATGCACCAAATTTTAACAGAGGATAAGTTGGTTTCTGCCGCGGGATCGGGTCGCGATCGACCCTATGGTCGGGTCGCGATCCCTGCGGTTCCAGCCAGGAAACCCATTTTTTGTGTTATAAAACCCCATTTTTCCATTTTTAAGCACTTATTGCTTGACTTAATCCCTAGGAAATGTTCCAAGACCAAAACCTTTGACCAATAACAAGTTTTAACCCATAATTTGATCAAATTTAATTCCATTTCCAATTTTTCCCGTTTTCTCAATTTTGATCCAAAACCAAGATTATCAAGGTTTGTTTCTACTGATTTCTTTCAGTCAATAGAACATCTAGAACCCATTATAAGCCATTAGAATCAAGTTTATCACAAGAATTCATTATTAAGGGTTCTTGATCAAAATCTCAATTCTTTCAAAATAGCAACCTACTTCCATATTCATTGAATTAAGTCCTTTTAGCATGACTTATTGGAAGTATTAAGCTACTTATCACATAATTTATGACTGAAATTACAAATTTCAGTTTCCATAAAAATTCATCAAGAACAAACTAGATGAGAACTTGAAATACTTACTTTCCAAGCTTCTAATTCTTCAATCAAAAGCTTATAATCGAAATCCAAGCCTCAACCTTCAAGAAATCATCAAGAAATTCTGAAATGATCGCTCAAGAACCCTCTCCCGTGACTTCTAGAAAATCTGCACATGTGGGAGAGCTTGTCCCACTATTTATACTTCCAGAAATTGTAGTTTAGTCCCTGGAGTTGTAATTCTTGAACTTTTGCCACATTTTACACATATTTATGACAAAAACTAGTTTTTATAACATTTTAAGTCCAAAACTCAAAATATTATTACAAACTAAATCCTTGTCTAACCAAAAGACCAAATTACCCTTCTAAGGTAAAATGACCCATTTACCCTTTTATTATAATTACATAATAAAACATGTCTTGGCGTTACATGGCCTTTGCATGTTCTAGAATTATGGCCATTGTTATGACATTTGGCACATGTTACTGTGAGATATTTTCTAGTCAACTGGCTAGATTCGTTTCCTCTTCTTCAAAAGCACGCTGCCGAACTCTAACCCAGTCGATTCTTTGTCCTAAGATAAGTGATCATATGATCCTCCATTCTACAAGATATCATTCAGACTAGAGACATGGATTAGAATCAATCTCAGTCCGATACTATGTTTCCCGATTTCTGATTTGTGATGATATAGGACTTCTAATTGAACACATCAATTCAGTCCTGGTTAGGCCTAGCACTCTAAGTCATCACCAAATCACCGAGGGGCCCACTGATATCGCTTTTCCCTATTAGGGAAAAAGGAACGGATAAACTTTGACTCATATGCTTGTGTCTTTTACTCATCAAATCGCGCACAACAATACGTTTTATAACATCGAGTTACCGATGCGTTTATGCATTATCAATGGGCAACCGACTTGTAAATTTCAACTCATATGTCTCCATTTCAAGACCATAATATGTTATCGTCTCAGAATTACTCATGATATAATCTATGAAGTAATTCTTAGAGCGCGGGGTTGTCTAATACTCAAATCTCTATTTCTAGGTACTCATGAACATTGCAGCAATACCATTGCTATGTCTAACTCCTTAGACAATCCCACAATTCAATTCATGACAATCTTAATTCACTGCTTACTTCCAAAAGTATGAGCGACTGTGGACTTTTCGAATAATCAAATTATTCGGGAAGTAAAACATGCAAAAGCGAAACAAAAGGAGCTGACTGGCAGCTACTCCTGCTAATTACAAGTCTCCACGAGGTAATCACCAAGTCAGATTCAATATAATACCGTTATATGTGTTTCTTGGTTTTTATTAAACTTTCAATTAAAATTTATATGTCTATATGACCTTCACTCTTTGCCGGTATCCAAAATGTCTTACATTGATACATTATTTGCAGATAATCCGATCGGACACTTTTCCGATGATTTCTCAATTTGTCATATTGTCTCTCTCTCCTACTTCCATTCCGGAAATGGTGGTGTGTACTGTGACTTCTCATGGTTCTCGGGATCTTTAGTCCAGATGACTGCACCCTAAGACGATTTCAAGGTGTTATGATGTGTCGGTGAACCACACGCGCTCCATCAATGCACCAATGAAACTCTTAAACCATGAAGTCCTTTAACACCACATACTGATGTAAATAATTACAGATTTGAAACTCTTTTCAAATTATTATTACCTTCACCCTAATCATATCTCAATGATTTCTCACGTGTGTTCAAATAATCTGTCCCATATACTCAGCCAGGTTGTATCTTGAATCCAACTTACCATGCTCTAAACATTAAGTCATCAGGATAAGTCCATGACACTTATGATCGATCCAATTTGTGGAAGCTCATGGGATCAGATCTATGCTATTCCGAACCTTTTCTGAATCTGAGGATTATTTATAATCACTGTGTCATGACTTTCAGAGACTCTTTCCCATGCATCTTGAATCTTATCAAGATCATACTCATAATGGCTATGTTTATACTGACGATTTCATCTATCTGATAGATGTTTGTAACTACGTGAATATCTTGTATCTCCTTTAGATCACACCAGTTCATTACACTTTGTAATGACAAGAAACTCTTTTCCTGAAGTCATGCATCTTGAATCTTATCAAGATCACACTTTCAATTACATGGTCTAAACTGATGATGTCATCTATCTGATAGATGCTTGTGACCACCTGAGTATGTTGTATCTGTTCTAGACTTTTCATAGAGATTTATCTCTTAATGCCAAGTCATTACACTTTGAAATGATAAGAGACGTTTCCTAGAAATGGTATGTAACTGACATACATTGATAGACAGATCACAACGACACTCCTACTGGCTTTGACACAGTTATAGGACTCTTTTAGACTATCATAAAATCCAAACCTTTCTGACATGATTAGAGGACTCCTTTAGGCTATTCACAAAATCTAAACATTTGGCAAATTTTGAGAATCCAAATATCCTTTCTTGCGAGGTGCACGTGAGATGAATCTTGATGCTATATACCTTTTGTATTAGCATGCTGTTTATGAGTCCCTATTAGTGTGCTGATAAACCACACGCGCTCCACTAACGACTCACAAAGTGCATTTACAACAAACAATTTCCTTTCAGATTTGTTTTAGTTTTGTTGAGAGCGTTTCTGTCAAAATCAACCATATGACTCTGTGTTTCACTTCACTCAACTCATTCTTGCTCAGAATGTAGGTATAATTCAATCTATGTTGCTATCCTTTGATGATTCAATTACTCTCACTAGTTCTTAGGCTAGGTGTAAAATCAATCAAATTATCGCATAGACCGAGTCTCGCCCTTAGGCTCTCTTATTTGGTAGCAACCGGGCTCACCAATGCTTCCAAGTAGTAAGATTGCTTATTCGTACCAATCTTAGTGTTTCATTACTAATCAGTACGCCACCATATCATAACGCCTTATGACAGTGACTAATACTATTGGTCTGCGAAGAGAAGAGTATGTCAGGTTCAACAGGAATCCGATCCTTGGTCAAGCCTCAGTGATGACTAGAGGTTCTTTCACTTGGCTAATCCTTGAACACCTTTAGGACCATTCTTACTCTCAATGTTTCCTTAGAGTGTGAGTCCTTTGTAAAAGAACTCTTCTTGCGGGATGGCCAATAAAACGACATTGCTGATCAGGTTCAGACCAGTCAGAAGGTTCCAACGAATGCTTCATGACCCTGGACCCTCTATGTACAAGTAGGGCGAACCCAACTTTATACTTCAGACGGAGTCTGTGCAACCTACTTAGTTTAAGATGTGGTCGGGATATGGTTTTGTGGTTTGACTGATTGAACATTTAGTTTATTGAAACTTATTGGAAGTGTATCTAATACATCAAGGATCGAACTGTTTCGACCAATGCTCAATCTTCTTCCCTAAAACACATTATAACCATTAATGTTCTTGGAAGAGGATGAACTGTGAATCATTTTCTCAGTTTATGTTTTTCGCTCAGACTATGTTGATCTTTATACTTCCTTTGAAGTCCTTGAACAGTTCAAGGTTTTAATCAATCAGTTATTCCGATAAGTGATGTCATATTTGTCATACTGCTTGGGAAATATTTTGAAGTATAATTAATTGTGTTTTGTTCGTAGATTCAAGCAATTCACTAATGTGTCCATTGCTCATAATCTTAATGTCTTTTTACATCTCCATGTAAATTTATCACTTTATTAATTTTTTCAAGATATGCACTCATCATTTGACTCTAAGTCAACTGATTCCAAAATCATGTTCATTGGATCTTTGGGTGATACATTTCTTGCAACAATTATTTTTATTAAGAACTCGCTTCATCATGTGACTCCAAGTCAAATGATTCCAAAGTCCTGTCCATCTGGACCTTTGGTTGAAATGATTCTTATAAAAGTTTACTTTAACAATCATCGAAAACACAATTTAGAAATCCAATATAATTTGGATACAAGTTATTACCAATTATGCTTTCAACACATTCATAACAACATTTCAAGGATAATTTAAACAACTATGTTTTTAAAAAGGAAAAACAAAATTATCCTCAAACAATGTACTATATGACAAGTTGACAACAGTGTCATATGCATCTATAAGCTAATAACAAAATCAAATACCTAACTAAACATCAAAACGAGCTCGTGATACAATCCGAATGTGCTCCTGTCCTGCATCCTACCGAGTCCTTTCATACAAAGAAAATATGACAATTGTTGTTGCCATAATCTAAGTAAGTTGTGGAATATGGAGTGATTGCGGAAAGATAACGTTTCGAAATGTGAGTTTCGGAATGTGGAGAAGTCCGAAGACTTGAGTGGATTGATAAATGATAATGATGGAATGTATACTTCGAATAGATCTTAAATAGCTCAAGAATAAAATGCACAAACAGTTAATTAACTTAAGAAGTAAAGACTGAAATATTAAATTGCGAGAAATGTAAGAACAAGGGAAGAACAGATATGAACAGCAAGAGATTTGATGGAATGAGAGGATTTATATATATATATATTTATCAAAGTCTTAAAAACCGTCTATCAAATTCATGAGGACTGAAAAAGACTTGGTCTCCCTTTTATAGACTAAGGGAAGACCTTCGGATAATACCCTAAGGACTGAAGAGCAGATAACACGTCTCTCTTCAGTCAAACAAGATGGTTCTAAACATTAAAATAATACAATGTCAGACTAGGGTGGCTTATCTAGAATAAACTAATATAAAAAGTACAAGGACATGCCTCTAAAAGGCCACGCCTGATCTAGTCTAATCATTTCCTATAACTGGATGTTCTTATCCATTTTGTCTTATCTTTAACATCAGTCTTTGAGTTGGTCAACGACTCGTTTTAAGCACTAACAATTCCCCCTTCGGTGACCAACCGAGGGGTTTGATCTTTCGCCTATTCAAGCCTTATCCATAACTCCTTGCTTGCATGTGTATGACCAAAAGTTTCTGACTGCTAACATCCACTCCATTCTCATCAGCAATTCCTTTTTAGCTTTCGGGTCTGAGTGAGATGATTTATTTATAGCCTCAATGTACTTTTACAACATTACACTAGGGACCCTTCTGATCTGTTCTGCTCGGAGGAAAAGAAAAGACCATTTTCTTGCTGAATCCTTGTACACCAGTCCGAGTAAGGGATCCTTGGTGGCTCCTTTCTTCCAGGTGTCTCGGACCTCGGGCATGGAGAGATATACTAATTCTTGATATTGTTCATCAGGATGACTCTTCACCAGTTTGAACATCTTACCATCAGCAGTGCAGAATTCTTGTAGAAGGCAATGCAGAAATCGCCTTGCAGCAACATAAGATCTAGTAAATGTCAGCTGGATTCATCCTTCTGAAGTCTGCTTCCGTTATAAGAATCTTCTCATCATAGTTGTTGTTTCGGACAAGCTCATACTCGTAAAAGTTTGATTTTTCTTAAGATCTTCTCTTCACACTTGTTACTGAAGTGATTGGCTCATTGGACCATGTAAGAGTTCTAGGTTAGGTGTATCTGTCCAAAAACTTCTGAAGTTTGATCCTTGTTGCAAGAATTTTGTTGTGTTCCGAAATGCCTGTAAGATTCAGAGTATATACATACTTGTCCCCATTTGGGGTCAAGGGACATTCCAATTGTGTGCGGGAGATGGAGAAGCAAATGATTTATATGGCTTGAAGTCTGAGTCAGTAAGGGTTGGAATTGGAAGAGCTTTGAAAAATCTGGTTTGCTGGGACCACTGGGGCCACTGGGGCCACTTGAACCAGCTTGGGTTGGATCGATGGCTGCTGAGTCCGGTTCGGAGTCTGTATTGAATTTCTCTGCGAGTAATTGCTCTGGTATTAAAGTAATCATCTTTTTGAGCTTTGAGGGCCGGGGGATCTGAATCTTTGATAGGTGAATACAAAATATTTTCATCTTCTGTATGGATTGGGATTTGGATCAGAGTGGATGTAATTTTCGGAGGAGAGGGCGGAGGAGTTGGACCTTTCGGTGATTCTTTTAGAGTTTCCTCAGGAATTGACTCTTGGGAGGATTTCTTTTCTTGATCATCTTGATCACCAGTGGGTTCATTCTCTGATGGTTTGCACTCACCAGTATGGGCATCATTTTTCTTTTTCTTTTTCTCTTTCATTTTCTCTTTCTCTTTCTCTTTCTCTTTCTCTTCATCACCATCTTTTTGTTTTGGAACCTCCCTTCCCCCTCCTGGGGCTCCTTCAGAAACAGAAGGGGGCACAGGCAGGTGGCCCAGAATGTCTTCTAGCTTTGAGGTAACTTACTTTGCCATTTTGCTGTGGTCCTCCAAAATAGTCTTGGAGGTGACGTCCTTGAATTGTTCACAGGAATCAATGTTCAGACTTGTGCAGAGCTTTATTTGCTGAATTAGACCTTCCATGGTGTCTGTAATCTTTTTGAGGGTGTTGGTCAGCAATTGCAGTAAGAGAAGATGGGTTTTTCGGAGGGATTCATTTTCAGAAATGACCCCATGAAGATACTTTGACAGGTTTTTTAGGAAGGAGTTAATTTTGAGGTCCATAGTCTCAGTAACTTCAGAAAGAGTTTGCTGACATTTCTGAACTTCATCCAACATTTTCTGAGCAGTTTTGATCATGTTGTTGGCATCTGTCTGTCGATGGGCATCAATGTCAGTTAGGCCTATTGAGAGGGCCTTCTGGACTTCATTGTCCAAGTGTAGAAAAATTTCCTTCTCAAATTCACTTACCCTTAACTTGAGTTCTGAAACTTCCTTGACTAGGGCCTTCTGGTTCTGAGATGCTTTAAATTCGGAGACCAGGGTAATCAGAGAGTCGATTTTCTGATGAAGCACTTTATCTTTAGAGGTAGGTGGATGAGATGGAGGTACTTCGGTTTCAGCTTTGTTGGAGGAGGAGTTGGTCTCACTGAGATTAATTTCATGTATCTTGGAGAGTGATGGCTTATCCACCTCTTAGTCGGTTCCAAAAATTGGTTGATGGACATGGATTGGGTATCGAAGAAGATTTGTCATGAACCTGATTCAGCAGGTTGATCGGTGGCAGTTTTGGTTGCCGAGGAATTCTTTTTCTGAAGCTCCTGGGCCATGTATCGATCCCAAGTAAGGGGAACGATTGAGAAGGCGATTTTGGCCCAGTCTCCCTCGGTAGTGTCAAATAGATAGACAGGTGTGTCTACCAACTTGGAGAGTTCAGAGCTTAGATAGGTGTCGATTTCCGAGGTAATTTTCTTGATTTGTCTGCGTTCTTTCTTCACATCTTCATGTTCAGTTTCTGAGGGGGGACCAAGGTCTGAGAGAGCTTGGAGTTCAATGTTCCGAAGCTCAAATTGTTGTAAGAGACGTTCAACTAAGTTTCCTCTCTAATTGACAGCAGTCCGAAATTTCCAAGTTTCAAGTGGACTGGCACTCGGATGTGGTTGAGTGAGATCTGGAAAGATGGTTGCTGAGCTCTGAAATTTTGGTTTTTCAACAATCTTTTCTTTTCCTTTTTGTTTAGGGGGTGAGTTCTGTGTTTCCACCGGTTTGATTATTTCTTGAGTATCCTCTGAGTCTGGAGAGTTCTGTCTTTCCTCTAATTTTTTGGACTCAGAATCCTTAAGTGACCAATCAAATGGCTAAAAATATACAAAAGTTAGAAGGATAGAATTTGGAAACAGATTCCAAAGGTAACACATACCTAGGGGGAAACTAAACTCAATTTATCACATAGATATGAAAGTTCAGACCAAAAATTATTTTGGATTCCCAAAAATCTGAGATTTTTGTTTCGTAATTGTTAAAACACAAAAGTTAGAACAATGTGACCAAATAATACTAAATATATACCTGGATTTCTCAAGTGCCAATGACGATGAACAATGAATTGTTTAACTGGGCACTCAGTTATGAATTATATGAAATAAGTGAAGTGATGTTCCAAGTATTCTAAGTGTGATTGATATGTTAAAAAAATCCAAAGTATCTTTGTAATGGATTATCAACATAGGATTCAAAAAGTAGTTCATAAGGGAGTATCAGAAAGAGGATTCAGAAAAAGAGTTTCGTAAATAAATTTCAGAAATAAGATTCAGATTAGAATATTCAGATTAGTATATTCAGAAGATTGTATGCAGAATACAATACTCAGAAGAGGATATTCAGAAGAAAGAGACGTGTACCGCTTTGGTCTTCCTCTGTTTCTTTTTCGGAGGTTGCTTGGTTGGAGAGGGCTCAGAAGCTTTCTTCTTGCTTTTCTTTGGGGCTACACAGTCTTGTAAAGGTTGAGGAAGATAAGGAGAAACTTCCTTAGTTTCAGCAAGATGCATGATCACTGCATCTGATCACTGCATCCTCTTCTGGGTCAGCCAAATTCAGAAGTGAGTCAGGCAATCTTCTGAGTTTGCCAAAGTTGGTGTTAAATATCATTCTCGGTTAGCCCTAGGGATTAGGGTTTGACGGCTGGCCCACCTAGTGTGTAGGGCCCTTTAGGGTTGTATTTTATGTATATATATAGATTGTATTTTCCTTTGTAAATCAATTACGTGAATTCAATTACAGATTTCATTCCATAAACTTTCACATGGTATCAGAGCTGTGTTTCAATATTCCAGTTTTCTGATCCCTCTTCTCCGCCGTGTTCCTCCTCTCCGGCCACCCTCTTCCCACCGTATTCCTTCCCTCCGGCGGCCCCCTTTTTTCATTCTCTCCCCGCGGTGATATTTTCTTCTCTCTATTTCGCTGCCTCTAAAGATCACCATGGGCGATGTTGTTAATCCTCCAGTCCACACACCACCCTTCATGATTTCTGGCTCACATTCCATTACCACAGAGAAACTTCTTGGATCTGCCAACTATCTCTCATGGGCTGCTTCTGTCAAGATGTGGTTCAAGGGACAAGGCAAGGGTAATCACCTCATCAAGCGTGTCACTGACATAGAGACAACAGAGCGGGCAAAATGGGAACAGACTGATGCATAATTATGCAATCTTCTGTGGCAGTCAATAGATCCCTCCATAATCCAACTGTTCCGTCCTTTTGAAACATGCTATGATGTGTGGACCGAAGCTGCTGAATGCTACACCAATGACATCCAAAGGCTATACACTGTGGTTAATAACATCCAGAACATGAAGCAAGAAGGAAGTATGGAGTCCTATCTTGGGCATGTTCGATCCCTCATGCAGGAATTTGAAGCCCTTATGCCATACACCAACTCTCGTACCGAACAGATTGCTCAGAAGGAGAAATTCTTCATGGTGGCTGCCCTATCTGGTCTGAAACCTGAATATAAGTCTGCCAGACATCAGATTCTGACCAGTTCTTCCATCCCAACCATGAAAGACACCTTCCGCCGATTGCTAAACATCACAGGTACGAATGCAACCACCAATTCTACCGTCTCACCTTCGGCCTTTGCAACAAGTACAAAGAAGGGATCTAATCAAAAGAGACCCTACTGTGAGCATTGTCATAAACTAGGATACACAGAGGATCGATGTTGGAAGAAGCATGGGAAACCAGTAACTACTCAAACACCATCACACTCTGTGAATGTCTTTCAAACGGGTTCAGATCACCAAACCACTTCTCATCCACAAGTGGTGCACATGTCTCCTGCGGAATATGAAGCCTATGTCAAATATCAAGAAGAAAAGAGAACTCCAGGTCCTACTGTCTGTGCCACTCGTGGTCCGAATCTAGGACCATGGGCGGTCGACTCCGCAGCCACAGATCATATGTGTGGTAACAAAGATCTTCTCTCTTCTCTTACTTATTCAAAGAATTTACCGAGTATTACCGTGGCTGATGGGAGCACAACCACGGCGAGTGGAATAGGGGAATCTCATCCTATTCCATCTCTATCCGTTGATTCCATTCTTTATGTTCCTCAAAGTCCCTTCAACTTGCTGTCGGTCAGTCGACTCACAAAACAACAATCTTGCGCAATCACTTTTACACCTTATACTGTTTGTTTGCAGGATCTGGATACGGGGAGGATGATTGGAGACGGGCTTGAGTCCCAGGGTCACTACTATCTGAGTAAACCAAAACCTACCATTGCTGCTGCCTCAACATCTCCTCACTACCTTCACCATCTTCACGGTCACCCCTCTCTATCTAAGATGAAAACGCTTGTTCCAAATCTACCTTCCAACACCACCATCGATTGTGAGTCATGCCAATTAGGAAAACATACTCGTAGTGTTTTTCCCCCCAAAGTCAACAGTAGAGTCGATTCTTCTTTTTGTCTTGTTCACACTGATGTGTGGGGTCTTAGTCGTGTCAAATCTTCCTTAGGTTATCAGTATTTTGTTTCTTTTATTGACGATTATTCTCGATGTACTTGGGTTTACTTAATGAAAAATCGTTCTGAGTTGTTTACTATTTTTCAATCCTATTGTGCTGAAATAAAAACTCAATTCGGAGTCCAAATTCGTACATTGAGAAGCGATAATGCCCTTGAATATTTCTCTACCCAATTCACAAATTTCATGAATACCCAAGGCATGCTACATCAGTCCTCTTGCCCTCGAACCTCACAGCAAAATGGTATAGCCGAAAGGAAAAATAGACACCTGATTGAAACAGCCCGAACCCTCCTCTTACATGCCCATCCCCCACAAAAACTTTGGGCTGACACTGTCCTCACCGCATGCTACTACATTAATCGCATGCCCTCCACCGTTCTTGACAATAAAATTCCCTTTTCTATCTTATACCCAAATCTTCCAGCTACTCACTTCCACTCCGTCCTTTCGGCTGTGTGTGCTTTGTTCACTGTCTTGAACCGGGACGTGATAAACTTGCCCCCAAAGCCTACAAATGTGTTTTTCTTGGGTATTCTCGCCTTCAAAAGGGATACAAATGTTACTCTCCTGTTCTCAACCGATACTTTATGTCGGCTGACGTTGCCTTCTTTGAGCAACAAAACTACTTTTCATCTCCTCAACACGAGTCTTCCGATCTTGACCAGGTTCTTCCCATTCCTGTCTACCCTTCCGTGTCCTCCGAAAACACTGAAGAAAGTCAGCCCAGTCAGCCTCCTCCTCCACCTACAGACCCTCCTGTCCAAACATATCATCGCCGTCGCCCCCGCCATCATGCTCCCACGTCAGATAGTGGTCCTCTCGGTTTAGATCCGTCAACAGTTGTTCCCCCTGTGCCTGATCCAACAGACAACGATAACGATGATCTTCCCATTGCACAGAGAAAAGGTACCCGTTCCACACTCAATCCTTATCGTGTGTATAACTATGTCCGTTATGATCGTCTCTCGCAACCGTACTCTGCTTGTGTTGCTAGTCTTGCATCTGTACAGATTCCTTAGTTTCAGCAAGATGCATGATCACTGCATCCTCTTCTGGGTCAGCCAAATTCGGAAGTGAGTCAGGCAATCTTCTGAGTTTGCCAAAGTTGGAATCAGTTTTGGGTGCATAGGGCTTGGCTTCTGGGATTTCAAGTTTGTCACCATCAGGAGCAGGGATCGGAAGCTGGAAGACTTGGTACAAGTGTTCAATGCACATTGCCCAGAAGCATGCTGAATGGATTTTGCTCTTTGATTTCTGAGAAGTCGGAATATAAGAAACAAAGTCTTCAAAGAGAATTTCTGCATAATCTATCTCGTTCCTAGTGAATAAGCTCCAAAGAAGTTCTAGCATGCGTTTGCTTAACTGGTCTGTACCACCAGTTTTACCACTTAAGCACTTAATCATGTAGGGGATTAAGCACTACCAGATGGGTGAGATGTGCCCTTTGGAAAGTTGGTATAATTTAACCAACTTGTATGAATATCCCATTTTATAAATCATGCTCTCCAGTTGATGTGGGGAAGGGTGATCGAATTGGGCTTCGTGATATGGAAGTTGGAGGGCTGCTGCAAACACTTTCTTGTCCAATGGAACTTCCTTTCCATCTATCAAGGTAACCAAATAAGTATGTTGTACCTTTTTTGCTGACATGACAGTTTTTTCAAGTAAAGACACTGGAATTTCTGGGGCTGGATCGAAGAAAGCTCATGCCAGTTTATGTCTGGACAAAATGTGGATCAACGCTCTTAAATGTTCTTTGTAGAGCGAGAGGTTTCCTGAAATATGAAGGTTAGAGACTGCGACCAGAACGGTGTTGTCGTCAGATCCACCACTTTTGGAGGGGGCAGCCATTAACACATTTCTAAAATCATCACAGGAAAAACATACTCAAAAATTAGGAAAATAGTCAAGAATAGTTAGAACAGAGTATAAACATTCAAAAGTTATTTTCTGTAAAAGTAGGATTTTTGATCGATGAGAGCATTCATGAAGAGTGTTCATCTAAACATCAGACTCATATTTGGTAGAAATCATAGAAGGATGATGTATTTACCTGAATGTAGATGTCGAGAGATAAAAAGAAGATCAGAAAAACTCGATAAGCGGAGATGAATGCAAGAAGCTAGGGTTTCTCAAGAAATTTTTGAAGAACTGAGCGACAGCGATGGCGGAGAGGATGAGAGAGAGTAAGATCGTTTGAGAGAAAAAAGAAGATGAAGCGGTGAAGAAGATGAAAATAGGGGGAACGGTTTTAAGTAAGGTTTGAAATGTGTGAGAAATCTCCGGATTTGGAATGAAAGGACGTTGATTAGACTTGTCAGAAAAAAGGTTTCGCTTGGCATTTAATGCCAAGCGATGATTAAACAGTATGTTCCACTCAGAGAGGGACACGTCTGACACGGCTACCGATTACTTCCAATTATTCTGACTATTAAATACTAATAATTGGATATAAAATGTATCAACAATTTAATTCACATTCTTTGTCATTTAATTGGTCGTTTCTAATTTTTGATGAAAATTGGGTTCAGAAAAGTAAGGGAAAAGAAGAAGTGTACCTTGATTTTGAGTGAATATGTTCCGAAAGTGATAATTCCAAAAGTGATGATGTCAGAAGTAAGGATCAGAAAACATGATGAAAATAGTTTTTAGCTTCTGAAGGTAGGAACGTGTGAAAGTTCTGAAGTTTGAAAAACTCAAAGATTTGAAATCAAACGAGGTTACTCAGAAGCTTGGATGTCAGAAAGTGTGAGATTCTGATTTATGAGATTCGGAGGTTTTGAGATCAAAACTTATGAGTCTGAGACTTAGCGAGGCTGCTCAGAAACTTGACCTTTTTAAAGAAAGTTTCAGAAATTTGATTTTGTATCCTCATAAAATTTAGTTTCAAAATTGTAAATTCAGAAGTCTGAAATTAAACGAGGTTGCTCAGAAATTTAAATTCAGAAATTAAAAGCTCAGAAAATTGTATTTCAGAGATTTGGATTTAAACAAGGCTGTTCAGAAAGTAAAAGCAGATTTTGAAACTAGGTTCCCTTAGAGGGTTTCGAAGATGATTTTGAGCTTCTAAAAACTCGTAATGAAGAAGCTCTGAATTTGAGAGAATCGGAAGTTTGAAAGTTTTCTAAATTTATTTATAAAAGAGATTGATCAGGAGTTGAAATTCAGAAATTGTATGTTAAGTGAGGCTCCTCAGAGAAATTAAGAGATCAATTTATGATTTAAGAGGAGGAGAGTGAGTTAAAAAAATTGGAAAGAAGAATGAAGAAACTGAGGATCAGGTAGTTAAAGTCATTCTCTAAAAACGTTTGAGTCAGGATTCAGCATTCCCAGCATTTCCAGAAAATTGTGAAATTTTGTAGTATCCAATGCTTTAGTAAAAACATCAGCTACCTGTTCCTCAGTAGGAATAAAGTACAGTTCGACGTTACCTTGCAAGATTTTTACGTAAGGTCGATGTGCTTAGTCATTGAGTGCTGAATAGGATTGTGAGATATGGCTATAGCACTCTTGGAATCACAGTAGATGGGAACTTGAAGAAATCTGTATCCATAGTCCAGGAGCTCACTCTTCATCCAGAGGACCTATGAGCAACAAGTAGAAGCAGCAACATACTCTGCTTCTGCTGAAGATAAAGCAACACAATTTTGCTTCTTTGAAGACTAGCTCACAAGTCTTCCACCTAGAAATTGACAACCTCCATATGTGCTCTTTCTATCTAGTTTACATCCTTCATGATCCGAATCAGTAAATGCTTGGAGTTTGAAGTTGTCTCCGATAGGATACCATAAACCCATTGCCATTGTGCCTTTAAGATATCTGAAAATTTGTTTCACAGCAGTTAGATGTGAGAGTTTTGGGACTACTTGATATCTTGCACAAATGCATGTGGAAAACATAATGTTAGGTCTGCTGGCAGTCAAATACAGGAGAGAACCAATCATTCCACGATAGAGCTTGTGATCTACAAGTTCGCCTTTTGGATCTACAAAAATTATGATTGGTAGATATGGGAACTTCAGATGTAGAGCAATTCTTTAGAGAGAACTTTTTCAACAATTCATTCGTGTATTTTTCTTAATGAATGAATATTCCTCTGTTTGTCTGTTTGATTTGAAGACCTAAGAAGAAATTAATTTCCCTGTTAATGCTCATGTGAAATTTGTCAGTCATAACATTTGCAAATTCATCAACCAAAGTTTGATCAGTTGAACCAAAAATAATATCATCTACATAAACCTGTACAATCATTATATGTTTATGATGAGATCGTATGAAGAATGTAGGATCAATGGTACCTCTTCTGTATCCTGATTTTACTAAGAAGTTTGACAAGGTTTCATACAAAGCTCTTGGTGATTGCTTCAATCCATAAACAACTTTATTCAGACGGTACATGTGGTTAGGACGAGACAGGTCTTCAAACCCAGGAGGTTGCTGAAGATAGACAACCTCTTGAAGATCTCCTTGCAAAAATGCACTCTTCACGTCCATTTGATGAACAATGATGTTTTTGTGAGCAGTATAGGCTAGGAAGATTCTGATAGCTTCTAGTCTTGCCATAGGTGCATATGTCTCGTCATAGTCAAGTCCTTCAATTTGACTGTACCCTTTTGCAACTAGTATGGCTTTGTCTCTGACTACTGTACCCATGTCGTCTAACTTGTTTTGGAAAACCCATCTTGTGCCAATAATAGTGTGATTTGCTGGTTATGGCACAAGATCCCATACAACCCTGTTTCTCTTAAATTCTTCTAACTCTTCCTGCATAGATTTTATCCAATCATCGTCATCTAGTGCGTCAAAGATAGTTTTTGGTTCAAATTTGCTGATGTAAGCAGCGAAATGACACTCGTCCTGGATTGATTTCTTGGATCTTGTTTGAACTCCGGAAGAAGGATTTCCGATAATTTGGTTCGGAGGGTGGTTCCGAGTCCATTTGTGGAGTCTTGGAATCTGTGCTGGATCTGATTCAGGAGGGGTTATATGTTGAATGAATTTGGAGTTCTCAGGAGTTACATCTTGAATGTGTGATTCTTCAGCAGAGGTTTCTTCATCAGCTTCAAATATGTAGATGGGTGCATCATTGGAAGCATCTGCTGAGAAGTTATTTCTTTCATTTCCTGAGCGTTGATGGTCCCCCTCGGATTGTGGGATTCCATCAACATGTGTTGGGAGCGAGAGCTCCCCCTCAACTTGTGCTGGGTGCGAAGGCTCCCCCTGGACCTGTTTGAAACGAGAAGGGAGCGAAGGCTCCCCCTCAACTATTGCATTCAAATTTGGAGTTCTGACCTGATTAGTCGGCACTGATGGTTCCGTTGATGTGGATGTGGAAGGACCAGATGCTGTTGTGATCTACTGTATGGCGTCAGGAGAGTGAATGACTTCTGCATGTGTTTCCGTTTCCCGAGGGTCGAAGAGGAGATCGTGATCAATTTCAATTGTTGGAATAGTTGGATAACCTTCTGGGATATCAGCTTCCATGACGTACAGAATGCCATATGCTGGTTTTCTCTAGGGATATTGATCATCAAATTCTATGTCAAAGATCTCTACAATAACTCTTGTTCTCCTATTCAACACACGGTAAGCAACAGATTTAGATGAGTAACCCATAAAATTGCTTCATCGCTTTTGGGGACAAATTTTCCCAAATGGTCTTTATTGTTTTTGAGGAAGCATCGACAACCAAAAATATGGAAAAATTTAACATTGGGTTTTCTCCCGTTTAAAATTTCGTAAGGAGTCATCTGAAGTCTTTTGTTAATAATTGATCGGTTCTATACAAAACATGTTGTTGCAATCGCTTCTGCCCAGAATGATAGTGGAAGGTTGGCGAAATTGAGCATGGCTCTATCTGCTTCAACAAGAGTTATATTTCTCCTTTCTACCACACCATTTTGCTGCGGAGTGTAGGGAGCTGAAAGTTATGCTCAATTCCCTTGGATGCCAGAAATTCTTCTGTCTGTCTATTGTTGAATTCAGTTCCATTATCACTTCGGATCCTTTGACAGGTAGTTGTACCTTGAGCTCTATAGATGTGATGAAGTCTTTGAGCTCTAAGAAGGTTCCTAATTTTAGTCTCAGTAAAAATACCTAGGTGAATCGGGTAAAATCGTCCACAATCACTAGGATGTATTTCTTGTGATTTAGGCTTGCAACTGTTGATGGTCCACACGGGTCAATGTGGAGAAGTTTCAAAGGGTGAGAGATGCTTGAATCAAAAATTGACTTGTGGGGTTTCTTCTTCTGTTTGCCCAATGCACATGCTGCACATAGATTTTCGTTGTCGAATTTCAGAAGTGGGATTCCTCTAACCATCTCTCCAGTCACTAACCGATTCATGTATCGAAAGTTTAGATGTGCTAACTTCCGATGCCAGATCCTGCTAATTTCAGAATGTGCCTTCGAGAGTAGACACAATCTAGGCGTTCCGATGAATAATGAGATGTCAAGAGGAAACATGTTGACACGTCTTGGAGACTTCACCAAGCATCTGTCTCTAGTCTTAGTCATGATGTAGCTGAATTCGTCATCAAATTCCACTCTAAGACCAGTGCTGACGAGTTGACCTACGCTTATTAAATTGTGTTTCAGTCTGAGAACAAAAGCAACTTTCTGAATTGTGAAGTTCCCATTTGTCAGAACCCCATATCCTTTTATTATCCCATTAGCATCGTTTCCAAATGTTACATATCCTCCGTGGTTGACTTCTCGATAGTCCTTCAAAAACTCCAATCTCTCAGTCATGTGCATTAAGCAAGCACTATCAATGAGCCATTCATCGTCTTGCTCTTCTGCACTGAAAGCCTGAAAATTTACACAGTTAGTTTAGGCACCCAAACTTGCTTGGGGCCAGTGGCTTTTGTAGAATTGGAAGATACAGATTTTTTCTGGACTGGTTTGTTCGCAGAAGCTTCAACTTCTGAAGCATGGTTAGTTGAGTCCGAAGGTTGTTTTTCGGAACTTGGAGTTTTCACAACCCATTTTTGAAGAGTCTTTTTAGGGAACTTTTGAGAAAAGTGTTGAAAGCAATTTTTTCTTTGGTTGTTGAAAAACTTAGGTTTTGAATTTACTGGAGGAGTAACGAATGTAGGTTTTGAGATGTTGCAACAATGACAACAAATATTTGATTGTTGACATTTCAGAATTTTCGGAGCTTTATAAAAGTTTAAAATAGTTTTTCCTTTTCGAAAATTATTATATTTGGTTTTGAAGAGATTTTGTTGTTTGTTCTTTGAAGTTTCTGAAAAGTTGGTTGATTTTGAAGTGTTTGGTTTGTTAGATTCAGAGTCATGCTTTTCAAAGATTGGGAGAACAGACTTTGCTGTTTTCACAATATATGTAACTTTGGGAAATTCCGAATAATAATCTAAACAGTTAGTAAATTGACAATAATGAACAAGTTTAGTGTTTGGAGTTGGAAGTAACCCTTTGTAGGTATACCTGTGTAGTGCCGAAGGAATGAGTTTCGGAGTATGATTTGAAGTGTTGAAGGAAGATTTAGAGTTTCTTTGTTTGAAAAAGTGATTTTTATGTTCAATTCTTGCGTGGGATCGAGGAGATCGGATGTCCTTTCGATTTAAGGTTGGTTTTATCCCTTTGTTTGTTAAATTTTGTTTTTATGCTTTTTGATAAATTTTTCTTGGTGATGAGTCAGATAAAGAATCATTTAAAGAGTCTGACTCTTCCTGATTAACTGTAAGTTTTTCGAGAGAATCATTTAAAGAGTCTGACTTTCCTCCATCTCAATTTCTTCGTCAACAACTTCCTCTTCTGAATTTTCCGAGTTGTTTAGACACGGATTGAATTCTTCAGTAACGCAATTACTTTGTAAGTTTGAGAAGAATGAATGTTGCTGAGATGTTGAGTGAGAGTCATTTGGGAACGAGCTCATGTGTCTAGGCATGAATGGGACCAAAGTTATGGACAATTTGCTGCTTTCAGCAGTGTCAACTTTCGAAAAGTTTGAAAAGGGAATTTTTTCTCCCTTGTTCCATTCAGAAATGGCAATCTCGGAATCATCTAAGAGATTTTCGGATGTGTTTTTGTTCAGGTCCTCGTTGTGTTTATCATCATATTCGTTGGATGGGTATTTAAAGAAAGAACTTTGTTTGTTATAGACGAGATAATTTTTGTTTTTCGCTTTTCTCGCCCAACCCCAATTGAAAGTATTATCTGAAGTGTTAGTATTCGCAAGAGATTTGAAAACTTCAGTTGCATGGTACAACTAATCTATTAATTTGTTAAGTCTTACATTATCGCTACGGGATATATCCCTCTGTGAAGTCAAAAGCTGATTTGAATTCTCTAACAAAATTCTAGAAGTCTATTCGATTTTCAAATCAGCAGTAAGCTTATCACAAAATAGCTTCCTATCCTCTAATCTATTCTTCAACTTTAACACTTCATCAAACCCATCATCCCATTCCTCTAGGACTCGCTGATACGTAACTAAGGAATCTGTTCTATTACGCTTACTCCTTTGCCGGATCGGTGGTTAACAATAAAACCGCAATTCTTCGGCATGTAGGAAGATGTAGCTTCAGCAGCGTCATTAACAAGCTTGACGCCCCCCAAACCAGGGATTGGAGTTCCTGAGGTTTTCTGAACAAACATACACTCGCCAACACCTTTTCCTCTTTTGCGTTTGTTTTTAAAATGTTCATATTCGTCCCCGGAGGACCAAACCTCGACGTGTTGGGACGTGGCAACAAACGCTTTAACTTTCTCCTCGTCTTTCTCCTTTTGATAGTTCCTAGGGGCTCTGCAGTCCGCTGCATAATGCCAAAGCCCTCCACAGTTGTGGTATTTGATTACATCCGACTCCTTCTTTTCTGGGGTTCGGATCTGGTTGGTGCTGGTAGCAGGGGCAGGAGCCTTTGATTTCTCTTGATGCTGTTCCTTGGTACTCTGGTAGTTCTGATTCTGATTTTGTGGGTACTGACTTCTTTGGTAATGATTCTGATTCCTTGCTGGATAACCTGCACGCTCATTAAATGATTTAAAATTTTTCTTGGGACTTGTGTAGGATGGAATTCGGTTAAATTTCTGATTGATCATGGCAATCTCCTATTGGTATGCAGCTTCTTCTACTGCATCATATTCGGAATAGGCAGATTCCGAATATTGAGTTGGATTAGGTAGAGCTAAGGTAGGAGCTGCTGATTGAATGGTTGGTTGTGGAGCTGGTGTCTGATACTGAATTGTTGAAGTCTGATAATATGAAGGGTAGGAAATTTGAGGTTGTGAATGGTGCTAGGAAGGAACAGGACTCGGCTGATAAGTGAGTTGGCTTATCTGGTTGTTAGTTTCTGGAAGGTAAGCTAGGGGCTGAGTAGCTTGTTGTTGCTGCACAAGCTGCTGAGGAGTGTTGCCCAGCGTTGGAAGGTTGTGCTCTGCTACTAGTGCCAACGGTCCTCCGAGTTGTTGTTGATTACCCTTCACATCATTCTCTTGTCCTACAAGATTGTTGAAAAGCCTGTACATGTTATAAGTTTTTAACTTCCCCGAATCCTGGAGTATCATTTTGACATGCAACCACTCTCTTTCAAGTCCTTCAAGAAATCGTAGGTTGATTTCTTGGTTGGACCTTTCTGCTCCTGAACTTAGGAGTCTGGTAACGATTAGGGAAAATCGAGAGAATGCTTGTTTTAGTGATTCTCCAGGAAAAGTTGTGAATTGATTGTACTCGACAAGGCTTGAAACTAGCTTCTGATCATTTGCTTCCTCTGTTCCTAAGAACATGTTCTACAGAAGAACCCATAATTTGTTGGGCTGTCGTGCAGTTCTGTATGAGGTCAAAGAGTTCCAGAGGAATACGACATGAAATCTCTTGGAATGCAATATGATCATTGTCTAACTTTTCAATATCTAGGGGAGTTAGTCTTGGCTGAGGAGCTCCACCTAGAGCGCCTTCAGCAGTGTCGGCTATGGGGGTAAGTATTGGGACATGGGGTCCCTCCTCAACTGATCGCCAAATGTCTTTTCCCTGTCTACGAAGGTAGTTACGCATTCTAGTGGCCCAACCATTGTACTCAGTTGGGATGAGTATGGGAGCTCGGTTGGAGCTCCCCACGCTGTTTGCAACATTCAAGGAGTAATTGATTTTCATTTTGAAAAGGGAGAAGTTTTAACTGTTTGATATTTTAAAAGTTAATAACTTGAGCTATAATAACATGCAAGGTCTACAGGGGATTCTGAGGTTGTTGCTACATCCAAGGCTTTGAGCAAACTAGGCACTGAGAATCTTATCGATAGCTATTCAGACTCTGATACCAATTGTTGTCGCTTTAATCTAAGTAAGTTGTGGAATATGGAGTGATTGCAGAAAGATAAAGTTCCGAAATGTGAGTTTTGGAATGTGGACAAGTCCGAAGACTTGAGTGGATTGATAAATGAAATTGATGGAATGTATACTTAGAATAGATTTAAAATAGCTCAACAATAAAATGCACAAACAGTTAATTAACTTGAGAAGTAAAGACTGAAAGATTAAATTGCAAGAAATGTAAGATCAATGTACTATATGACAACAGTGTCAGTCTTCAGTGGATTGATAAATGAAAATGATGAAATGTATACTTAGAATAGATTTGAAAAGGAAAAACAAAATTATCCTCAAACAATGTACTATATGACAACAGTGTCATATTGACACGCCTCGGTCGTCGTGCGGTCAAAAATAAGAGAAAACCTAACACACACACTAACACAGTGGTAGTCAGGGTCGATCCGCAGGAGCTACGTGGTCAGATCAGATGACAAATTACCAACTATAGTGTCACGCTATAGTCAGAGGACCTAGTTCCTAAACGTTTTGCTACTAAAACCCAGAAAACCTAAACTGAACAATCTCAAAACAAGCATAGACTAAGCTAAGTTTCAATCCAAACCTAGTTACTTTTTGAAGTCAGAAGTGCATCTCTAATCCAGAAGCAAACAAAGGCATCCAAACAATCAAACACCAAGGCATAAACTAAACCAATAACTAAGGTCCAAAGGGACAGTCACTGGCTAATGCTCAAACCTAAAAAGCTAACCTAGTTGGTCACTGAAATCAGCAAGGGAAGTCAGTCCAATCGAGGTCAAAACAACATTCAAACACAATCCAAACAAACACAATCCAATAACAAGCATCAAACACCGAAAAACCAATATTACTTGTAACCAAATGATTTTCATAAACCAAAAACGAATTCCAATGATCCAATACAGTAACCAACACTGAAAAACAGTAAACTAAAATGCTCAAGGTCAGTGGTTGTCACTCCCAAAGACCCTAGCCAATAATACTAACTATTACTAAAAAGAAATTAAATTCTAAAACATAAAATACCAAATGTGAAGTTGCAGAAGCTTAATCACAGAGTCAAAGAGCCTTTAGGTCGATTTTTCACCGGGTCTTTGCTAGGGTTTTCGGCTGGAAATGCCTCTATTTATATTTGCAAATTTCCCGCAGCCGCCGCGCATTTAAGGTTTCCGCAGCGCGCGTACTAATCTTTTCCCGTTTTATCGGCATTTGAATTTGTTCCACCGCCTTAGATCCGCGTCCCGCCTTCTTGATTTCCTCGGCGCGCGTATGTATTTTCCTGATTTTGCCTTCTTCTTCAAACTTTCTCCAATTTGCACGCTTTTGGTCCCTGTTTTCATTATTTTCTTCCAAAAAAGTAATGGCACGAAAAGTGAGAATACCACGATATATCTGATATAATTTCACTAAGAATAGGGCTCAACAACGACTAAAATATGCAATATCACTAGGCGTTGTCACATATGCATCTATAAGCTAATAACAAAATCAAATATCTAACTAAACATCAAAACAAGCTCGTGATCCAATCCGAATGTGCTCCTGTCCTGCATCCTACTGAGTCCTTTCATACAAAGCAAATATGACAATTGTTGTTGCCATAATCTAAGTAAGTTGCGGAATATGGTGTGATTGCGGAAAGATAAAGTTCCGAAATGTGAGTTTCGGAATGTGGACAAGTCTGAAGACTTGATGGATTGATAAATGATAATGATGGAATGTATACTTAGAATAGATCTTAAATAGCTCAACAATAAAATGCACAAATAGTTAATTAACTTGAGAAGTAAAGACTGAAAGATTAAATTGCAAGAAATGTAAGAACAAGGGAAGAACAGATATGAACAGTAAGAGATTTGAATGGAATGAGAGGATACATATATATATATATATATATATATATATATATATATATATATATATATATATATATATATATATATATATATATATATATATATATATATATATATATATATATATATATATATATATATATATATATATATATATATATATATATATATATATATATATATATATATATATATATATATATATATATATATTTATCAAAGTGTTACAAATCGTCTCTCAAACTCATGAGGACTGAAGAATACTTGGTCTCCCTTTTATAGACTAAGGGAAGACCTTCGGATAATACCCTAAGGACTGAAGAGCAAACAACACGTCTCTCTTCAGTCAGACAAGATGGTTCTAAACATTAAAATAATACAATATCAGACTAGTGTGGCTTATCTAGAATAAACTAATATAAAAAGTACAAGGACATGCTTCTAAAAGGTCACGCCTGATCTAGTGTAATCATTTCTTATAACTGGAAGTGCTTACCCATTTTGTCTTATCTTTAACTTCAGTCATCAGTCTTTAGTGTAGAATGTTTAAGTAGAATAGTCTTCAGAAGTTACTAAGAGTTACTGAACCGAAATCCTGAGTGGATTTTGGTCTCTTGACATTTCGGATTCAAGCAACTTCAGAACATGATCTTTGAGCATTCTTCTGAATGAGTTCAGAACTGATCTTCCGAACAGGTCTTCCAAATTTGACTTCCGAGTCTTTTCATGTCTTCTGAAGTTTGATCTTATGATCTTCATATCTTCTGAGATCTTTATTTTGCGAGTTTCCGAAATCCAAGACTGGATTTCGGTATATAATGATTCAGACAGATATATTAAATGAATATAACAAAGACATTCAGAACCATGCATATTCATTCAAAACATTCGGAACATACAAAGACTATTGTTTTTCATAATTACTACTTAACACAAAACATTCAAACCAACATGTAACAATCCAAACATTCCATCAACTAATAACAACTATCAAATCACAAACCTGCTTCAAACTTCGAGTTGGTCAACGACTCGTTTTAAGCACTAACAACAATCACATCCAATATCAGGGAATTAAGGATCAGGAGTTTTGAGTTTTAGATATGTCTGAGTTGCCAAACGTTTTGGCTTTGGAGCATCTTCCAATCTTTCTATGACTGTATCCCGCCTTGTGGATTCCCAGCTTGAGACATCTCAGAATTGGTCCAGACGATCTGGATCGTTTGTCGATGCGTCTCATCTCTGGACTTAATCCTGAAGTGGCTGAATCATTGGAACTATGCATCTCCATGAACGACTCTCACAGAGTCATCATTTAATGCATTTCCATGATAGTCGTGTCCTGGTTCCCTTTCCTGTTCATCTGGATGAACAGATCGTACTGGCTAGTCAGCTAGTCGAGTTAATACTCAACTCCCGATTAATGGGGTGACCAAGTTTGTACAGTTTGCCTACGTGTCCCTCAATCATGAGAACATGCGGATCGACACTACTTCTTCAAGCTTGAACACTTCAAGCTCTTTGAAGATCCCGGTTCGTTCCTTTTCAACCGGCTCTCACAACCTTTCCTTAACCAATCGTGCTAACTCATATGACCCTAGGAATTCGGAATCCCTGCGGATGTCGGGGATCAATGGTGAATAGCGTGATGCTACGAACTTCTATGGATTAATCAATCAAGAACTCATGCTCATCACAAAGCTGCTGTGTGATGCCATGCTTCGATGGAACTGGGAGAGGATACTCAATCAGATATGGCTTAGCAGCAAAACTGAGAACCATTCTCCTTTTGCGAAGCCATTCTGCATAATTCAGGCCAGTCAGCCTTTCCATATTTAGTAGATACTTTCTGAAACTTTTAGTAATGGGTGTTGGAGGAGGAGTAGGAGAGTTGATGCTGAGTCTAGACATCAATCAAAATTTATTAGTTTAATTTTAATCCTCTTTTAAATAATTACCAAATTATTATTTAACATGACTAGGATCCAAAATGCCCCAACTATGGTCTGAAGAGGGATGCCGTAATCACAACATAATGGTCATTAAGGTAGATATACTTTTATCAGTTTCAATCTCCATGTATTGGGCCATAATTTATGTTGGTTTAAGCTTTGCATTTGATCATACCAAATCCAAGAGTTCTGGGCTAAAATGAAGATTATATGGACCTAAATGAGGTTTTCGGTCTGGACCGAAATCCCCCTAGATTTCGGTGGTGTTGACCGAAATCTATAGGATTTCGGTGGGCTGGTCCAGGCGTTTTTGGTGGGATTGACTATTAGGCCTAGGTTTTCATGTCATAGGTATATATAGTGTGTGTAGCCGTCACTTTTGAAGGTGACGTGAGTGATTGCTTTGGAATTTGTGCTAAAGAGAATATTCTTGCGTCAAGCAATCAAGATCTTATGTACCTGACTTTTGCTTTATAGAAAACTGTGCATTGAAGATTAATCTCCTTGTTCATCTTTGTTCTTATTGTTTGTGATTTTATTGATACCATTTAGATCCGTTTTGAGTGTTTTCGGACCTATAATTGGTATCAGAGCTTGAAAACTTAGTGTTTTTGAGTTTTTGGTATCAATCTCATCATTTCCTTTGCTTGGATCTTGGATTTTGGATCGATTTGGATTGTTTTTGATCGTTTTGGGTGTTTTTCGTTCGAGTGTTCTTCATGTTCTTGTCATCTTCAAGCAAAAATCATCCAAAAACGGCGTTTTTGAGAAGTGTTTGTGCGATTTTTAGATCTGATAGAGGATTTCGGCCACGCTCCATAGGATTTCGGTGGCGGCGGATATGAAGTAGGATTTCGGTTAGGGTTTAGTAGGATTTCGGTCCATTAAGCAGGTTTTCGGTCAGCCCAATAGATATTTTGGTGCAACCATCTAGGGTTTGGTGATTTCGGTTTAATCTGAGGATTTCGGCCAGAATCTTGGTTTTCGGTTGACGTTTTCGGCCAGATCACTTGTTTTCGGACCTTTGCTTTTCCGTCAGAATTAGGTCAAAAATTTCGAAAGGACTGGGTCAAATTTTGGGTTTTCGGCAAACATTTTTGGGGTTTTCGACCAATCTTTTGGCATTTGAAGGCTTATCGGTCTCGTTTTCAGTCCTTGTGCTGTTGACTTAGTGTTTTTCGGTTTGACTTGTTATTTGACTTTTGGTGCTTTTCGGTTCAGTCATGGGTACGGTCACCCGCATCCCACGACTACTGTCTGCTGAAGGATTCTCGGAATGGAAATTCAAGTTTAAAAAGTACGTTAAAATGAAAGACAACAACAAGATATGAAGAAGCATGGTGAGAGGTCCTATTAAAATTACAACTAATCTTGAAGATGGTACCGTGATTGAAAAGAAACAAGAAAACTACACGGACGAAGATTTTGAATTGACTGAAAATGATGAGCGAGCTCTTGCCACCCTCACGATGGCGTTATCCCAGATATTGCTCAAGGATTCAGAGAATACACGTCCACAAAGGCTTTATGGGAAGCACTGATCGAAGTGTATGAAGGCAACGAGGATATGAAACAGAGTAGACAATATCTCCTTCACCAAAGATTTAACATGTTCAATCATGTGCTTGGAGAATCTCTTGAAACTCAATTGCAACGCTTCACCACTTTAAACAGCGAGATCACCACTGCCGGTATTACTTTGTCTAGAACTGAAGTCAACACGAAGTTGCTAAATTCCTTACCAAGACATTAGGATATGAATGTGGCAATGATCAAGAAGACAAAGGACTTGGGCAAACTGTCTCTTGCAGAAACTATGGCCATCATCAAAGCTTGCGATATGGATGAAAAACAAAGAGAAATCAATCATGTCAATTCATATCAATCTGCCAACTTGGGTACTTCAACCAACAGTGCGCTTTCTGCCCTTCCCACTCATCAAGCTTCCTCCTCATCCAACCTGCCTATAGCATCTCCTGCTCTCACTATTTCAAGCTTTTCTACTACTGCTCCTAGTCATGTTTCTCATTCAGCTACTCCAGTTCCAGTTCTGCCCAAAGGAGCTGAAGAAAATTTAAACATGATGGTTGGTCTACTAAATTGCTACAATGCTCTCATGGCTGGTAAACTGGTTCAGCTTATGATGTCTGGAGATCTTGACCAAGTCAATCTCGATGATATTGAAGAGATGGACATCTCCTGGCATATCGCTATGGCGGTATTCAGCGCAAAGAAGTTAACACAAAGGAAATGCAGAAACAATTGGGTTGCCAACAGTGGACACAGGAAGATGGGTTTCAACAAAGCAAATCTTTGATGTTACAACTGCAACAAGCCTGGGCACTTTGCTCGTGAATGCACTAAGCCCAAAATGGAGAATACTGAAAGAAATCTGGTGCCTGTTGGATCGAATCATGAAGCTACTCCTCAGAACAGTGAAAGAGCCATGGTGGCACAACAGTTCTTGTGGGAGGATCAGATGCCTGATCTGGACCTGAATGCTGATGATGGAGCTCACCTAGCCTAGATCGAAGGTGACATGGATGTTGATCGCGCTAAAGAGGAGATGATGAATCTCTAGTTTGCTTTTATGGTCTCTGCCAACCTCGCAACAGAAAAGGTTAGTGAAGCTTCTTGCTCTTCTCAATATTGTGTTAATATAATTGCAAAATATTGTGAACATAATGATCGCCTAATTAAAGAAGTATTCGATCTTACAAATGATGTTACAATGCCAAAATGAAACTGAAACCTCTACACAAAAGCCTAGATGCTAAGATATCTGACTTTAAGAAAGTACATGCTGAATGGAGTACAACAAAAACTCGATATAATTATGCCAAAGAAACAATTGTTAAATTGACTACGGAACTTGACACATGGAAAGCCAAATTTCAAGATGCCGAATTCAACTTTAAAAAATTTGATGTATCAAGTGAAGTACTTTAGTCAATAATTGAACATCAAACCAAATGTAGCCAGTACCTCCCACGATTTCAGAGACTTCGACAGAGGTACTTCAGGCTCAGGCAGAATTGAAAACATAACAAACCTTCCAGTTTCTTCTGTTTCACTCGAGCATGTTATTTCTTACATAGTTTAACGCGATCACCCGATTGATAATGTCATTGGCTCTCTTGACGATGGGGTTCAAACCAGAAGCCAGAGCGGTCATCTCAACGAGTGCCTCTACTCGTGCTTTATCTCACAAATTGAGCCGAAGAATGTGGAGATGGTACTTAATGAACCAATCTGGGTGGACGCAATGCATGAAGAGCTTAACTAGTTCGAGAAGCTGAACGTTTGGCAGTTGGTGGAATTACTAGAGGACAAAAAGTCTCTTGACACGAGATGGGTTTTTCACGACAAGCAAGATGATTCAGGAGTTATTATGCGAAACAAGGCATGCATGGTTGTACGTGGTTTTCGTCAGATTGAAGGTCTTGATTATACCGAAGTGTATGCCCCGGTTGCACGATTAGAAGCGATTCAGATTTTCCTCCCATATGCCTCCTACATGAACTTTACTGTATACCAAATGGACGTTAAGACTGCTTTCTTGTATGGTGAGGTGAAAGAAGAGATTTATGTTGATCAAGCTCCTGGTTTCGTCAACTCCAAGTTTCCAAATCACGTCTACAAGTTGGATAAGGCTCTGTATGGTCTTCATCAAGCTCCACATGCCTGGTATGCAACATTGACGGATGCAACATTAACGGATCATCTGTTACAGCATGGTTACACTCGAGGCACCAATGATCAGACTTTGTTCATCAAGCGACAAAATGTAGACCAAATTGTTGTCCAGATTTATGTGGATGACATCATTTTTGGTTCTACAAGTGAGGCCTTGTGCAAAGAGTTTGAGCAAGTGATGAAGAAGTGATTCGAGATGAGTTCTCTGGGTGAAATGACGATGTTGCTTAGGTTGCAAGTAAAGAAAAGTTCAACGGGTATTCTGCTTCACCAAGGAAAGTATGTGGAGGATATTCTTGCAAAGTTCAACCTCAAGGATGCTAAAGTTGCCAACACTCCAATGGCTGAGCGACCGCTGTTAACTTCAGACCCAGATGGCTAATCTGTTGATCAAACATATTACAGTTCTATCATTGGATCTCTGATGTATCTCACGGCCAGCAGACCAGATATCGTTTTTGTAGTTTGCCAGTGTGCTCGACATCAGGCTAATCCTAAATTCTCTCATTTCACTGCTGTCAAACGGATCTTTAGATACCTTAAAGGGAAACCTAAGTTAGGTCTCTGGTATCCAAAGTACCGTGAATTTGATCTTTATACGTTTTCAGGTAGAAATTATGGGGGATGCAACATTGACAGAAAGTCCACTAGTGCTGGATGCCAATTCTTAGGAGACTGACTGATTTTCGGGCAATGCAAGAAGCAGCAGACCGTGTCAACCTCTATAGCTGAAGCTGAGTATGTTGCTGCCTCGGCCTATTGTTCTCAAGTCATTTGGATGCAGCATCAACTTCTTGATTATGGTATGAATTTGTTAACACTCCCATATTTTGAGATAACAACGCAGCTATCTAAATTGTCAAAAACCCTGTCCAGCATTCTAAACCAAGCATATCGACATCAAAATACATTTTATTCGAGATTGCTACGAGCAAAAATTGATTCATTTGGAACCAATTCACACAGATAACAATGTGTCGGATTTGTTCACAAAACCATTTGCAAAAGCTCGGTTCCATATGCTTGTTGAACTTTTAAAAATGATACACTTCGATGACTGTTAAATCCGTTCTGTAAATATTATTCTCTATTTTTGTTTAGTTAAATTTGTTCATGGTTTTTTACTTCCGCAATTCTCTTCCATGCACAAATTTAGGGGGAGAAATTTAAAAAATATTTTCTTTTTCTTTATATCTTTACTATAAGAAATTTAAAAAATCCAAAAATATTTTATACAATTCGCATGATCGTAAATGTTCCTGATAAATACCAATCAGGAATACAGATCCATGTTCTCATGTCAAAGATGTGACTCACTTTTATCGTGAGTCGCTAAGACATTCCTTACCTACCGACGACGCACCAAGTTATACCACTCACTGCTGAGGTAACACTTTAATGCTAGTGATACTTACTGTTACACCATAGTAAGTTTGAAGCACTGACAATCTTTCTTAACCAAATCTAAATGTTTCTTTTGTAACACAAACTTCTAGACACTTTGAGTAAAGCCACTCAGAGGCGAGAGTTACAAAATATGTGCTGATGGTTAGATTGCATACTATAATCTATCACACGCACCAATCCATTCTTAACCATCTTTATATTTCTGCTGCAAGAAATAGACGACTCACCATTTAAAACCAAGTAGTGATGATATTTCGAAACTCTATGCTAGTGATCTCTGCTACAACACCAGTAGTAGATGTGAGGCATCAAAAACCATTCTTACCTACAAAGCTTCTTATTCAAGAGTTGGATGATTCAGTTTAATAAACCATGCATTGATGACAATTCGAAAGTCTAGTCGATGGGTATGTCTAGTAACTAAGACATATTACACGCTCATACCGCTCTTGACCCAATTCTTCTTCCAATACAGATGTTCGTGTAGGTCCACAAATCCTAGATCTACACACAAATGGTATCAATCAATCAAACACAAGAAGAACAATGAGATTATAACCTTTAATGCACTCTTTGATTAATCCAAAGACTAGTACATAAGATTCTTTTGGTTGCCAAGAACACTCTAATTCTCTCTCTACTTAGCACACACTTCAAGATAACCAACCTCACAAATGAGGCTATATTTTCCTTAAATACCCTACAAAACCTAGCCTAAACCCTAAGCCCAAAAGACAACAAGCCCACCGAGAAACACAAGAGCCAGACCGAACAATATGTGGTTGTTCGGTTCCCAACCGAAAAACCCATAAAGCCACATATTTTCTATTTTAAGCCCAAATTAAATATTCTTTTAAGCCCAAAATGCAAAGATTAAACCATAATAAATTATGACCCAACAATCTCCCCCTTGGTTTAATGCTTTCATTTGTCTTCGAGCTCTGTCTTGATCTTGGCTTCGATTGTGCACTGCAGACGAAATCTAACAATAAATCTCCCCCTTAACCAAGGAACAGGAGAAGATGTTAAAAACATTCAGCACGATGCAGATACAACTTCAGCTTCGGCATTGGACTGTGTTTAGATTTGACTTTGAACGCGCATTGGGTACGGCTTTAGCATAGGTCTTGAATCAGTACATCCAGTCTTTTGATTTGACTTTGACTTTGACTAGAGTCTGAATCTTCAAGTCTTCACTCTAGATCACATGAAGGTGTGAATGTAGCAACAAACTAGCTGAGGAGGAATTCAAGCAGCCTGTCACATGGAATTGAGCTTCACCTTCTTCAGGAACAAGGATTCGTGTCAAAATTCATGAACTTCACTTTTGGATGACGCTTCTCGATACGATCGTTGACTGCAAATCCTGTGGGTCATGGAGTTATAAACTCTCACCACAGTTGTTCAAGGATTCATCCTTGGCTCAGAATGAGACTTCTCACAATATATGTGTGAACCCGGAGGAACGCACTGCGATTGTTTGAGTATCGGTGAACTACTCGTGGCCGTTTTGATTTTGGCCCCTGCATATCCTTGATCAAAGATCTCAATGCAGTTGACTTGGCTCTTAGCGAGACGTTTAATGGTATCCAAACTCTACGGGATGTACCATCCTAGTGCCAATTTGAATCCGGTGAAGTTGTTGGGGTCTCACAGCTATTGTGGTAAACAACAACGATCACTTACCCAGAGTTTCAATGTTTCATCAATGTGAGGTAATATCACATTGAATCACGAACATTTGTTTAGAAGTTTTTTGGTCAAGAGTGGTATGAGCGTGTAATATGTCTTGGTTACTAGACATACCCATCGGCTAGACTTTCAAATTGTCATCAGTGTATGGTTTATTACACTGAGTCATCCAACTCTTGATTTAGAAGCTTTGTATGTAAGAACGGTTATTGATGCCTTACATCTACTACTGGTGTTGTAGCAGAGATCACTAGCATAGAGTTTCGAAATATCATCATCACTTGGTTTAAAGTGATGAGTCATCTATATTTTGCATCAGAAATGTAAAGATGGTTAAGAATAGATTGGTGCGTGTGATAGACTACGGTATGCAATCTAACCACCGGCACAGACTTTTTAACTCTCGACTTCGAGTGGTTTCTCTCAAAGTGTCTAGAAGTTGATATTACTCAAGAAAAACTTTAGATTTAGTTAAGAAAGGTTGTCAGTGCTTCAAACTTACTATGGTGTAACAGTAAGAATCACCAGCACTTAAGTGTTACCTCAGTAGTGAGTGGTTTAACTCGGTGCGTCGTCGGTAGGTAATGTTTTTAGATTTTTGATTTTCTGAAGGAAAGATATGAAAATTATAAAAATATTTTTGGATTTTTAAGTTTTCTGAAAAGTAAAGACATAAACGAAAATATTTATGTATTTTGAAATTTTGAAAATTTTGTTTTGTTTTTAATTCTCCCCCTAAATTTGTCCATGGAAGAGAATTGCGGAAGTAAAAACCATAAACAAATTTAACTTAACAAAAATAAAGTAAAAATATTTACAGAACTAATTTAACAGTCATCAAAACGTATCATTTTTAAAAGTTCAACAAGCATATCGAATCGAGATTTTGCAAATGGTTTTGTGAACAAATCAGACACATTGTTATCTGTGTGAATTGGTTCATAATGAATTAATGTTCGCGCATAGCAAACTCGAATAAAATGTATTTTGATGTCGATATGCTTGGTCTTAGAATGCTGAACACGGTTTTGACAATTTGGATAGCTGCATCGTTATCACAAAATATGGGAGTATCAATAAAGTTCATACCATAGTCAAGAAGTTGATGCTGCATCCAAATGACTTGAGAACAACAGGACGAGGCAGCAACATATTCAGCCTCAGCTGCAGACGTTGACACGGTCTGCTGCTTCTTGCATTGTCAGGAAATCATTGGAGTGTTAGAAACTTTAGCATCCTTGAGATTGAACTTCACAAGAATATCCTCCACATACTTTCCTTGACGAAGCAGAATACCTGTTGAACTTTGCTTTACTTGCAACCCAAGAAACATCGTCATTTCACCCAGCGAATTCACCTCGAATCGCTTCTTCATCACTTGCTCACAATCTTTGCACAAGGCCGCACTCGTTGAACCAAAGATATTATCATCCACATAGATTTGGACAACAATCTGGTCAGAGTTCTGGCGCTTGATGAACAGCGTCTGGTCAATAGTGCCTCGAGTGTAACCATGCTGCAACAGATGATCCGTCAATGTTGCATACCAGGCACGGGGAACTTGATGAAGACCATAGAGAGCCTTATCTAGCTTGTAGACGTGATTCAAAAACTTGGAGCTGATGAAACTGGGAGGTTGATCAACATAAATCTCTTCTTTCACCTCACCGTACAAGAAAGCAGTCTTAACGTCCATTTGGTATACAGTAAAGTTCATGTAGGAGGCATACGCGAGAAAAATTCGAATCGCTTCTAATCGTGCAACCGAGGCATACACTTCGGTATAATCAAGACCTTCAATCTGACGAAAACCGCGTACAACTAGGCGTGCCTTGTTTTGCACAATAACTACTGAAACATCTTGCTTGTCGCGAAAAACCCATCTCGTGTCAAGAGACTTCTTCCCCTCGGGTAATTCCACCAACTGCCAAACATTCAGCTTCTCGAACTGGTTGAGCTCTTCATGCATTGCGTCCACCCAAGTTGGTTCGTTAAGTGCCATCTCTACATTCTTTAGCTCAATTTGTGAGATAAAGCATGAGTAAAGGCACTCGTTGACATGACCGCAGAGCATGGTGCGTGCAGCTTCAATTAAAGTTCTGTTTCGACGCTCAGCAACACCATTTTGTTGAGGTGTACGAGCATCACTGTATTGACGCTGCACTCCTTTATCTGCAAAAAATTTATCCAGTACCGCATTCTTGAATTCAGTCCCATTGTCGCATCGGATTGCCTTCAGTTTCTGATTCGTTTGATTCTCTATTAAAGTGACGAATCTCTTGACCAGCTCAGTAGTTTCACTATTTTGCTTCAAAAAAAACCCAAGTAAAACATGAGTAATCATCAGTTATAACCAAACAATAAGAGCTTTTATTAATACTGAGAACGTTGACAGGGCCGAAGAGATCCATGTGAATCAGTTGAAGTAGCGAATCAATGGAGTTGACCAATTTGAGCTGATGTGGCTTCAGATGATGTTTTCCTTGAGCACATGCAAACACATTTTTCGAATGTGATGAAGTCTTTGATAGGAAGCCCTCGGACAAGTTTATTTTTCGCAAGACGATTCAAATTCTTGGCGTTGGAGTGACCAAGACATCGATGCCATATCATGGCATTCTGTTCAGAAGCTTTCGAGAACAAACAAGTGACGTTTTCCGGAGTGTTGTGATTCATGTCGATGATATAAGCGTTGCTCTTTCGTTCAGATCTGACAAGAATCCACTCCTCGGGAATGATAACACCAGGTTTCAATATCAGACATTCCTTCTTCATGAAGTGGGTTGAAAAACCTTTGTCACAGATTTGAGAAACGCTCAGCAGACTGTGCTTGAGCTCAGGTACAAAGTTTACATTATCAAACTTCAACACGCCATTAGATACAGTTCCTCTTTGTGTGATCTTTCCCTTTTCACCTCCCGCAAAGCAGACACATCCACCATTAAAGTTTTCAATGTTGTGTAATTGGGACATGTCGCCTGTCATGTGCCTGGAACAACCGCTATCAACATACCACGGTCTGCTGTTATTCCTCCACAGCTGTTCCTGCCCAAGTTGTGGGATCAGATAGATTTAGGGACCCAGTCCATTCGAAAACCGGGTTGACCTAAACCATCGATACATTTTACAGATTCTAAACTCATATCACGATTGTCAAATAGTGGGGAATTCACAATATATTTTGGAATGCTGCCTTTAGGAATCTATCTGTAATTTGATTTAAATCTCTTATCCTTGGACCAGATGGGAACCTTATAATCAGATTTGGAATCAAAATTGGTATTTGAAGTTGATTCTTGAGATGACTTTGATCTTACACATTTTGGTAAGGCACCGTCATTTCTTGAAACATTCTTTTTGTTTTGAGCAGTTTGATTCTTGGCTTTCACATCATTCCAATTTTCATTCCGAGAACGTGACCTTGAGGGTTTTCTTTTATAAGATCTCCCCCTTGGCACGTTCTGCCAAAACTATTCATGTTGATAAGCATATAAATATCGGGGACAATTTCTGGCAATGTGACCAGCTATTCCACAGTTAAAACAAGTTTGTCTTTTAACAGGGGCAGTGGATGTTTGTCCAAGTCCAGATATATTCAAAGCATTTCCACACACACACAAGCATGCAACAGAACATTTAACAGAATTTTTAAGCCTAGAAGTTTGAAAGTTAACATCATCATGATTTTTGAAAGGTCTAACAATCTTAGCAGTTTTAATAGACAAATTTAAAACAAACGAATCAGAATCATTAGTCTTAGAACAAGTTTTAACAAAATCAAAAGTACTATTGTCTTCCTTCTTCTCATCTTTCTCTTTCAAATTATCGACACATGAGGTAGAAGTGTCAGTAGAGTTCAGTTTATTACACTCAGCGGTGCCAGATTGATCATTTTTAATGAAATTCGAGAGATAACATTCCTCGGACTCTTCAGTTTCGACAGATGATACATAATTATGATTATATGGAGGTGGAACAGATCTATAACCAAAACCTTCTTTAACAAGACGATCATTATGTTCACGATACTTTGCAATTATATCAACACAAGTTTGAGAAGAGCATGAAACTTTACTAACCTCATCATTGGCGGAAGTGGTAGCAGGAGAAGTGGAAACCATGAGGGCAAACTGCAAATTCATCATTTCCTCCTCAGCTAGCATCCATATCACCTTCAGCTTGGGCAAAGTGAGCTTCATCACCTTCAATCAAATTCCGTGCTTGCATCTAGTCATCCCAAGAGAATTGTTGCGCAACCATAGCTCTTTCAGTATTCTGAGTATCTGCATCACGGTTTGTTCCAGTAGGCACCAGATTTCTCTCAGTATTCTCCACTCTAGGCTTAGTACATTCACGAGCAAAGTGCCCAGGCTCATGGAAATTATAACACCGGACTTTGGTCTTTTTGAAACCCACTTTCTTGTCTCCATTGTTGGCAACCTAATTGTTTCTACCCGTCCTTTGAGTGAACTTCTTTGCCCTGAATACCGCCATAGCGATATGCCAGGAAATATCCATTTCTTCCACATCACCGGGATGAACTTGATCAAGATCTCCTACCATCATTGGCTGAACCAGCTCACCAGCCATAAGAGCATTGTAACAATTTAGGAGATCAACCATCAAACCTAAATTCTCTTTAGTTCCTTTGGGAAGAGTTGGAGCTGGAGCAACAGGAACGGAGGGAACTGGAGATACCATTGGCTTGCTGGAAGAGGAAGAAGCTTGATAAACTGGAGCTTGAGTAGGCAAAGCAAAAAAAAAAGCATTGTTTGTAGAAACATATAGGTTGGCAGATTGATAAGAGTTGGTGTAATTTATCTCTAGTTGTTTATCATCCATATCACATGCTTTGATGACAGCCAAAATTTCAGAAAGAGACAAACTACTCAGATCCTTCGTCTTCTTGATCATAGCCACATGCATAGCTCAATTTCTTGGAAGGGAGTTCAGCAGCTTCTTGTTGATTTCAGATTTCGACAGCACTATTCCAGCGGAACTCAACTCAGTGTTGAGAGTGATAAAGCATTGCAACTGAACTTCAAGTGTCTCCCCGAGAACATGATTAAACAAGTTAAATCTTTGTCTAAGCAGATCCTGTCTGCTTTGTCTCATGTCCTCGTTGCCTTCATAAACCTTAATCAGTGCTTCCCATAAAGCTTTGGCAGATTTGTATTCCCTGAATCCTTGAGCGATATCAGGAGTCAGAGCCATCATGAGAGTAGCGAGGGCACCATCATCAACTTCAGTTAAATCGAAATCTTCATTCGAGTATTCTTCCTGAGACTTTATAATCACCGTACCATCCTCAAGTGTATTTGTTATTATAATCAGACCTCTCACAATGCTTCTCCATATCTTGTTGTCCTTCATTTTTTCATATTTCTCAAATCTAAATTTCCATTCATCACAACCTTCAACATTTAATAGTTTGGGAATGCGGGTAACAGTACCCATCACGGTATCAAGATCGGAATACAGATTGGTAGTTGTCAAATCCATTGAAAATGAACCGAAAAACGCCAAAAGTCAACTAACAAGTAAAACTGAAAAACACTAAGTGAACAGTACTTGAACCGAAAACGAGATCGAAATGCCAGAAAAAATTGTCACACCCCATTTCTACTGTTTGCAAATACTATGGTTTTTCGTATAAATTCATGAATACAAAAATACGGCTTTCTTACTTTCTTTGACTGGTTTTATAAGCTTGCTGGATTTTTATACTTAGGGCTTTAATCACCATAAGTGATACCCCAAGTCTCTATGGCTAGAAAGAACGGATCAATCCTCAACATAGAAGTGCTGAGGCAATCTACTTCGCGATAGGGCTTTTTCCCCAGTAGACCCCTTACCTAACCCGGGTAGGTTGGAACATAGTTCCCTTACTAACGCTGCTTGCTACAATTACCAGTCATACAAAACACTTTCTGCTTACTTTAACATTACTTACTTACATAGTGGCTAATTGCCAAACTTCACCATTTTTTTTCTTTATGGCCGAATGCCAAATTCATAACTTTTGTTTCACATAAACCATATGTTTAAATCATGTCTTTATAACATTTTAGGATTAATGCCAAATCATACTTTCCAAACATTTTATGGCTATATGCCCGTTAGTACTTGAAAACATATACAGTTTGTAACCAAAACATACCTCTTAAACATTTTGTGGCTTTATGCCTATCCATACTTTCAAACATGTATTTCAAAATATACTTTCACATAATTGGTACATAGACCAACATACTTTCACTTAATATAATTTGTAATTCAAAACTTAGCTTTAAATATAGCATCATACTTTCACAACAATTTAGAAACAATACTCTTGCATATAATTTCACATATAGAAATTTTATAGGAAAATCTTGAAAATACTTACTTGCCATGTACCCCAGAATGGGTAAAAATACTGCATGTACTCACCTCACGTATTGCTAGAAAATTGGCTACACGTTCCTTGTATTTATACTCTTTTGATCCATTAGTCACTTGGCATGGACCTATATTTAACATGTTATACATTAACATTCATGCTAACTGACTCTATAACTCATTAGAGTCCTTATAATACTATCTTGGGTCATAACAATTATATAACTTTTAAATGACCAACTTTAGTTAAATCGTATATTCTGTGTCATTTTGGACCATATTGGACCTATGTTCAAAATTTGAGGTCAATCGAACAAGTTTTGAACCAATTCTCAAAAATCAAATTGCACTTGGCAGGAGACTCAATGCATGTTTCTGCTGGCGCCGCCTCGCGACTCGACCAGAGTATGGTCGCGACTCGAAGGCGCCTCGCGACTCGACCAGGGTGTGGTCGCGACTCGAAGGCTAAGTATATTGCCTTAATTGACGATTTTCCAAACTGCAGTTTCACTATTCGCCCCATTAAGCTCTTAATACTTAACTTAATTGGTTTAGGGTCTTATCTAGGCCCTAAATACCAACTTACACTTATTTTTAATCTTCAAAATCATCAAACCATCTTTAAAAATCATTTTTAATAAATTTTCAAGCATTGAACTGATTTCTTACACTCTTTATGACTCTTTGAGCTTACTAAATCATTTAAAACCCGTTTTGAACTCATAACCCATTTCTAGGGTTCTTGAGCTAAAAAAAACCCATTTCTAGAAATTTAACCAAAATCAATGGTTATATCTTGTTTTCTATAATGATTTGAACTAGATGAAGTGTTTGATTTACTTGAACCATTTAAACCTTAACTGAAATTTCAGTATTGACCCAGAAGAAGTTACTAAGAACAAGTTCATAAACTTGGTTTCTTACCTCCACCCACTTAGAAATCTTCTTTCCTTTGCTTGATTCTTCCATTCCACCTCCAATTCCTCGCTTATCTTCTTGAATCTTTGCCCTCGTTTCTTCCAGAGAGTTTCCAGAACTCTCTTCTATAATTATGGTCATTTATGAGATATTTTCTCATATATATATTTTTCCAACTTTGGCTTAATGACAAAACAGCCCCTAGACTTCAATTCTTCATATTTTTAACACTAGAACCCAACTTTTATTACACCAAGTTTTATTTCTTACATTTTACCCAAAAAATCATATTTTCATTACTTAGAAGTCATTTGGTTGTCAAATGACCATTTTGCCCCTTTTTGACTAAATTTCACTATTCGCGCATTACAATACAAACTTCACATAAACTAATATTTTATAACTTTTTATTATTGTTTTACCACATTTCCCGCTACATTATTTCACAACTTTCAAAATTTTTGGTCTTTACCTTAAGCGTTATCTCGAATATAAATTCAAGATTTTTGGGTCGTTACAACTACCTCCCCCATATTAGGATTCCGTCCTCGGAATCATCATTCAACTATTAATTTAAGGGATCACTACTTCCTTTTCTTCAAAGGTTCTCAGCTCAAGTTTGGTTCATAGTAAATACTTTCTTTTATCAACCCATACTCATATTCTTTATTCTTTATTCTTTTATCTTTTTAGTATTTTCTTCTTTGAGTTACTTTTGGTTCTTAATCAACTTTTAGAGATTTCTACTTTCATATTCTTATCAAGAATAACAGCTTACTTTGTAATTCTTCTTATATGTTTGCCCAAACTTCATGAGACTATATTAATCACATTCTTCAGTTATAAAACTCTTCCCAAATACAATTTTGGTAAGATTTTGTATTTATATAATTTTATAGATACACAATACCTTTCATTGAAAAATCTTTTCCCTTAACGGACATTTTATTTGAGCATAACTTCTTCTTCTTCTCTTATAACATTACTTATTCATTCTCACATTTCTCTCTTCTTATTTCTTTGTTCCTGCGTTATACATAATAATTTTGCTTTTATTCGTTCTTTATCTCTACTGGCAACTCCTAGTTGGTTACCATTTTTAAGGAATGCATTCTTTTCCTTTCATTTCATTTCATACCTTTACTTTTCAGTTTGGGATAGAATCTGTCGAAACAGTATATCTTTCACGAAAATCTGCATATCTCACTCTAAAAGTGTTGAAACATCGCACTGCTTTTTATTTTAACAATTAGACATCATTAGCTTTCTTTCTATGTATAATACACAATGTTTGACCTTATAAACTGGTACAGTTTTACTATTGAAATTGATCTATTATTTCAGTCAACTTCCTTCTTTTCTACTCTTGTCATTTATACTACTAATTGTATACTAATTGTGTACTTCTTGTTAGCTTCTATACTTCCGCAATCCCCTTGTATATGTTCCACTTTGTAAACTATATGTATTATTTTCTTTAAATACATATCTCTTTTCATTTCGTATATGTATGCTACTATTACGTCATTATACTTACTACTTTCATTCTGAATCCATCTTTTATAAAATGTCCTTTTCATATACTTCTTACTCCTCTTACATTATATTTGTATTACTTTCATTAATACATATGTTATATCACCTTTTTCTCATGCTATTTGCACATTTCGACATAATAGCAATCCAAGATACTTCTTTCATCCTCCTTTATTAGTTATAAGATTTTATTCTCGTTCATTCATTACACTTACTAATATAATTTTGTCTTTTTCATTTCTTAGCTTTCTTACAATACTCTTATGAGTACATTTCATATCTTTTAAGGTACCCCATGTACCATTCTCATCTTATTACACTTTTCATAATATTACTATCTTGTGGTGTATTTATGTTTCACAAACCACATTCATTAACTTCTTGATCACAAATATCGACTCTCAAACTCTTGTCCCACTTTAGACTTTTATAAATAGGCTTTGTTGCTCTCTTTTATCTCTTGATTACTACTTGGTAATCCTACTCTTTTATCAAATATATTATTTTATAATCCCAATCTCAATTTCTATATACCTTTTGCATACTTCAAGTGGTTTCATGATTACTTTCTAAGTTTGACTCTTACAGATAGTCAAGCTGTAAAGAATTTAATTTCCAACTTTATATACTTTTGGTCATATTTTGGTTCCAACTTATCACTGTGGTGCAAACCATGGTCTCAACCACTTTTTAACATATATTTACAAGTTTTTTTTTAAGAACTCTAATTAAGTACTTCATTCATTTTTGTCCCGTGACAATTATCTAACTCAATACTCAATTTATCAATATCACTTGTGGATAAATTTTCATCCTTTCGATCTTCTTTCTAATGTATATCTCAAGATTTTCAATCAAATGTTCAATTTCTTACTTTTATCTTGTATTTTGTTTTTCATTTTTATCTTACATACTTTTACTTATAACTTTGTAGGCTTTAAGCCCCACTTTCTTTCATTATATCTTTTACTATCTTTTCTATGTGTTATAAGGCTACATGCCCAACACATTACTTTGCTATTTCATTAAATCGCCACTTTTTACACTCTATATATTATATGGGACTTACTTCTTATGTATCTCTAGGTGATACACATCGGTCATTCATTTTCTCATTATATTTCATTCTTTTATATTACGGAGCAATATGCCCAATACATTATTTTTCTCTTTTGCTGCATACTTTACAGTATTCTATTTAGAATATCTATCTCATAATCACTTTTATACCTTTATACCTTGTATAATTTCCAAAACTTACTCATTCATTTATATCTATAATCTCATATCACCATATATATATTTCTTTGCATTTCGTAGTTACTACTCATGCACTAATCATTACTCACGATCTTTGAATACTTTCACCCGTCACTTCCATTTAGAAGTAATAGCTTCCTGTCTCTTTATTTTAGTTCTTATCTTGTCTTTGATTCTTTGTCTAATACTTATTTAGACGTTTACTCTTGTTCTTTACTTCATATGTTTATGACCTTTAGTCATTTTCCTTTCATGCTTACAGGTTTCTTTAGTTAATATACGTCATTATACTCTTTTATTATTGGTATTTCTTCTTTTATTTCATTCATTTGGTTGCACAATTTATTTCCTGACAACCATTCTCTCATCATCATTTGTTTCATCTTTAATCTCTTGCCTAACATTTATTTAGGCATTCAACTTTTATTTCTCAATTCATATTTATTTAATCACTTTACTTTATTGTAATTTACTTACAATATCATAATCTTTAACAATTTACCATTCATCATTCTTTTCCCTATTTGGGTAATCTTACTTTGTTTTATGACTCATTATAGCACTGTACTTATAACTTAATCAATTATTAAATCTTTGAAACACTTTCTTACATCTTCTTTGTTCAATCTGTATGTTAGTCTTCCATTCCATTTTAGCATTGCCATCTTCTATCTTTAACTTTTCTCATCATTTTACTCTTATCGTTCTGCAACGATATCTTACTTCCTTTATATCTTTAATATTCACACGACTTTTAGATAAGATTCTGCATTTAATGGTTATGCCTAAAGCACACCATTTGTCAACATTAAACTTTTTTTTACCACTCTTTTATTTTTTTACAAATTTATGTACTATCAATATACTCTGCTTAAAATTTTCATTCTTCATGTAAGAGTCTTACAACTCTTATGTAGGTAATCAATACCCATAATTTCTCTTTAAATTGCTCTTATTCATACTTCCTCTCGCCTTGACAGATATATACTTTAATGTCTTTCAATCTGTCTAAGAAATATTAATTATCACATTATTTCTTTTACTTTACCATACTAAGTGGTATATATCCACTACATTAACTTTTATTACTTATAATCTTTCTTGTTCTTGTTACATAGGCATACAATTCCTATGTTATTCTTGCTACTCTTTTCACAAATCTTACCCACCAGAACGCCATAATTCCTTTGCGATTCCACCAGTCTCAATACATATCCTGTGATTATGATAATACGGGCCCATATTACCATAATCACCTATACATATTGATTATGCTGTTACCACAAGGTTTCATGAGACACTGGTTCCTTTAACATATAACACCATTATAAGTACATGGTGATCACTACTAGAAATCTTACTACTTTATAAACATAGCCTTTAATAAATTTAAACGGTTACGGAAGATATCATATAATTTTCCTAACGGTCAGATTTTTGCTCACTTTAAACATTAACTTAACACTTCTTAGTGTTATATATCTACATATTTTAAAAAAAATGCATAATGTCTTAATCATTTAAGACATCATATAGCATACTTTTCATAAATTAACATTTCTATAGCATGAGTTTAAGCCTAGGAGTGGAACAAGCCAATCCTAATTAGCTTAAACTATGGCTCTGATACCAACTTGTCACACCCCATTTCTACTGTTTGCAAATACTATGGTTTTTCGTATAAATTCATGAATACAAAAATACGGTTTATCAAAAAAACCGATAATTTAAATGCTTAAAACAGTGGGTGTACAAATCCGTATCAAAACTAACCATAGTAAGCAAGAAAGGATTTAACCTTGAGTCCAAGACGGGAGCTAACTCGGGCTCCACTCCAGCTAAACTTCATTTAAATATAGCATATCATCTTAACCTGGAATACATGGCAAAACATAAAATACGTAAGACAATAATGTCTCGTGAGTTACATGAGTTTTAAACTCAAACCTTTAACTTCTTTTTCCAACTTTTTGTAAATTTATAACATAAAACTTCTGTCAAAACTTTATAGTGATAATATACTATAACTCTTTACTTCTCGAAATCATTTCATGACACACTTTACAAAAATAACATCTTTCAAAACTTTATAGTAGTAACATACTATAACTCTTTACTTTTCAAACTCACTTCATAACATACTTTACAAAAATAACTTCTTTCTTACTTTCTTTGACTGGTTTTATAAGCTTGCTGGATTTTTATACTTAGGGCTTTAATCACCATAAGTGATACCCCAAGTCTCTATGGCTAGAAAGAACGGATCAATCCTCACCATAGAAGTGCTGAGGCAATCTACTTCGCGATGAGGCTTTTTCCCCGGTAGACCCCTTACCTAACCCGGGTAGGTTGGAACATAGTTCCATTACTAACGCTGCTTGCTACAATTACCAGTCATACAAAACACTTTCTGCTTACTTTAACATTACTTACTTACATAGTGGCTAATTGCCAAACTTCACCATTTCTTGTCTTTATGGCCGAATGCCAAATTCATAACTTTTGTTTCACATAAACCATATGTTTAAATCATGTCTTTATAACATTTTAGGCTTAATGCCAAATCATACTTTCCAAACATTTTATGGCTATATGCCCGTTAGTACTTGAAAACATATACAGTTTGTAACCAAAACATACCTCTTAAACATTTTGTGGCTTTATGCCTATCCATACTTTCAAACATGTATTTCAAAATATACTTTCACATAATTGGTACATAGACCAACATACTTTCACTTAATATAATTTGTAATTCAAAACTTAGCTTCAAATATAGCATTATACTTTCACAACAATTTAGAAACAATACTCTTGCATATAATTTCACATATAGAAATTTTATAGGAAAATCTTGAAAATACTTACTTGCCATGTACCCCAGAATGGGTAAAAATACTGCATGTACTCACGTCACGTATTGCTAGAAAATTGGCTACACGTTCCTTGTATTTATACTCTTTTGATCCATTAGTCACTTGGCATGGACCTATATTTAACATGTTATACATTAACATTCATGCTAACTGACTCTATAACTCATTAGACTCCTTATAATACTATCTTGGGTCATAACAATTATATAACTTTTAAATGACCAACTTTAGTTAAATCGTATATTATACGTATTTTACTACAGTACCCTCGGGGGGTCATATTTTAATTCCGATAATTTTCTGTGTCATTTTGGACCATATTGGACCTATGTTCAAAATTTGAGGTCAATCGGACAAGTTTTGAACCAATTCTCAAAAATCAAATTGCATTTGGCAGGAGACTCAATGCATGTTTCTGCTGGCGCCGCCTCGCGACTCGACCAGAGTGTGGTCGCGACTCGAAGGCGCCTCGCGACTCGACCAGAGTGTGGTCGCGACTCGAAGGCGCCTCGCGACTCGACCAGGGTGTGGTCGCGACTCGAAGGCTAAGTATATTGCCTTAATTGACGATTTTCCAAACTGCAGTTTCACTATTCGCCCCATTAAGCTCTTAATACTTAACTTAATTGGTTTAGGGTCTTATCTAGGCCCTAAATACCAACTTACACTTATTTTTAAACTTCAAAATCATCAAACCATCTTTAAAAATCTTGAAAATTCTTCCGAAAACACCACTTTTCAACAAAAATCATTTTTAATAAATTTTCAAGCATGGAACTGATTTCTTACACTCTTTATGACTCTTTGAGCTTACTAAATCATTTAAAACCAGTTTTGAACTCATAACCCATTTCTAGGGTTCTTGAGCTAAAAAAAACTCATTTCTATAAATTTAACCAAAATCAATGGTTATATCTTGTTTTCTATAATGATTTGAACTAGATGAAGTGTTTGATTCACTTGAACCATTTAAACCTTAACTGAAATTTCAGTTTTGACCCGGAAGAAGTTACTAAGAACAAGTTCATAAACTTGGTTTCTTACCTCCACCCACTTAGAAATCTTCTTTCCTTTGCTTGATTCTTCCGTTCCACCTCCAATTCCTCGCTCATCTTCTTGAACCTTTGCCCTCGTTTCTTCCAGAGAGTTCCCAGAACTCTCTTCTATAATTATGGTCATTTATGAGATATTTTCTCATATATATATTTTTCCAACTTTGGCTTAATGACAAAACAGCCCCTAGACTTCAATTCTTCATATTTTTAACACTAGAACCCAACTTTTATTACACCAAGTTTTATTTCTTACATTTTACCCACAAAATCATATTTTCATTACTTAGAAGTCATTTGGTTGTCAAATGACCATTTTGCCCCTTTTTGACTAAATTTCACTATTCGCGCATTACAATACAAACTTCACATAAACTAATATTTTATAACTTTTTATTATTGTTTTACCACATTTCCCGCTACATTATTTCACAACTTTCAAAATTTTTGGTCTTTACCTTAAGCGTTATCTCGAATATAAATTCAAGATTTTTGGGTCGTTACAAAAATGGTCGAAAAACCCCAAAAAAAAAATTCTGCCGAGAAACAAAAATTTGACCGAAGGACCGAATAATAGTTCAAATGCACCAAATAACCTGGAATACACCGAAAAACACAAGGACCAAATAATAGTTCAAATGCACTGAACCACTAATCAACCGAACAAGGACGGGTGAGAAATGAATTGACCGAGCAATCTTAGCTGGACCAAACAACTGATTTGACCGAACAACTGAAACCCTAGCGAAAACCAAACAATCCTTAGCAGGCCAACCTAACACCACAAATTTGGGCCGAAAAACTCACACAAACCCTAGCCTGATTAAGCCGCCGCCGAACAACCTGAGAGCCTTACCGAACAATAAATTTCAGATCCAAAACGCACTAAACAAGTCCATAAACAGTCCTTTTTGGATCAAAAACGAATTATTTAATGATTTTGCTTGAAGATAACCAAGAACACCAAGAACAAAAACACAAAAACATACCAAAAACTCGATAAAAACGGATCAAAACACTCAAAATCTTCAACAATCTCCAAGAACAATCAAAGATTGATACCCAAAACAAGTTCTGATACCAATTGTAGGTCCACAAATCCTAGATCTACACACAAATGATATCAATCAATCAAACACAAGAAGAAAAAGGAGATTATAACCTTCAATGCACTCTTTGATTAATCCAAAGACTAGTACATAAGTTTCTTTTGGTTACCAAGAACACTCTAATTCTCTCTCTACTTAACACACACTTCAAGAAAACCAACCACCCAAATGAGGTTATATTTTCCTTAAATACCCTACAAAACCTAGCCTAAAACCTAAGCCCAAAAGACAACAAGCCCGCCGAGAAACACAAGAGTCGGACCGAACAATCTGTGGTTGTTCGGTTCCCAACCGAAAAACCCATAAAGCCACATATTTTCTATTTTAAGCCCAAATTAAATATTATTTTTTAAGCCCAAAATGCAAAGATTAAACCATAATAAATTATGATCCAACAGTTTGTGACTCAATGTGATATTACCTCGCATTGATGAAACATCAAAACTCTGGGTCAGTGATCGTTGTTGTTTACCACAATAGCTGTGAGACCCCAACAACTTCACCGGATTCAAATTTGGCACTAGGATGGTACACTCCGTAGAGTTTGGATACCATTGAACGCCTCGCCAAGAGCCAAGTCAACTTGTTGACTTGTCAACTGCTTTGAGATCTCTGATCAAGGATATGCAAGGGGCCAAAATCAAAACGGCCACGAGTAGTTCACCGATACTCAAACAATCGCAGTGCGTTCCCCCGGGTTCACACAGATACTGCGAGAAGTCTCATTCTAAGCCAAGGATGAATCTTTGAACAACTGTGGTGAGATTTTATAACCCCGTGACCCACAGGATTTGCGGTCATTGTTCGAATCGAGAAGCGTCAGCAAGAACTGAAGTTTGAAAGTTTCGACACGAACATTTTGTTCCTGAAGAAGGAGAAGCTTAATTCCATGTGACAAGCTGCTTGAATTCGCCCTCAGTCAGTTTATTGCTACATTCGCACCTTCATGTGATCTAGAGTGAAGACTTGAAGATTCAGACTCCAGTCAAGATCAAAGTCAAATCAAAAGCTGGATGTGCTGATTCAAGACGTATGCTAAAGACCGGCTAGCCCAATGAACTTACAAAGTCAAACCTGATGACAGTCCGATACCGAAGATGAATTTGTCTCTGCAACATGCTAAAAGCTATCAACAACTATACCTGTCACCTGCTAAGGAGGATATTGTCATGCAAAGGGGAAGATTGTTGAAATGTTCTGCAGTATAAAACCGAAGTCAATATCTAGACAGAGCTCGAAGACAAATGAAAGCGTTAAACCAAGGGGGAGATTGTTGGGTCATAATTTATGTTGGTTTAAGCTTTGCATTTGATCAGATGATATCCAAGATTTCTAGGCTAAAATGAAGATTATATGGGCCAAAATGAGGTTTTCAGTCTGGACCGAAATCCCCTTGGATTTCGATGGTGTTGACCAAAATCCAGAGGATTTTAGTGGGCTAGGCCAGACGTTTTCCATGGGCTTGACTGTTGGGCCTAGGTTTTCGTGTCATAGGTATATATAGTGTGTGTAGTCGTCACTTTTGAAGGTGACGTGAGTGATTGCTTTGGAATTTGTGCTAGAGAGAATATTCTTGTGTCAAGCAATCAAGATCTTATGTACCTGACTTTTGCTTTATAGAAAAGTGTGCATGGAAGATTAATCTCCTCGTTCATCCTTGTTCTTATTGTTTGTGATTTGATTGATACCATTTAGATCCGTTTTGAGTGTTTTGGGACCTACAATATAGAGCCGATTTCTTCAAATACCCGGAGTATAACATGCTAAAATTTCAAGGAAAGGTTTATACTTCAACGGGTGCTGGATTGTTGTCTTGGGTGCGATTACATAAGAGGAGTTCTATTTTGGGCTCTAGACATCCTAGCAATATACGATCTGAGATTCTAAAATGTATATCTTAATCCATCTTTAGTTTACAGATACAAAAGTGTGCATGATTTTGTGATCTGTGGTAGAATACGATCTTTAGTTTTTGTTTATGTTGTGTTGTTTTTATGCTATCGTATTCTAGCAGTGGTATCAGAGTCACTTAATCATGATTTTGTACTGTTTTAATTCGATTTGATGCATTGATTAATGTTAAAAATCAGAATATTCTTGAAATTATCGAACTGTTCGTCGATCGCGCCGCGATCTTCTACACAGATTAAGAACATTTGGGTTTCATTGCGTCGCGAATCTTAGGGTGTCGCGTCGTGATGTTCCTGTTTTGTCAGTTATTTTGTGACACTACAGTTAGCTTATGGTGTCGCTATGATCGTAACACATTTATGAAATCGCGATTCTTAATATGCAAATATGATTAATTTCATTTTGGAATAATGTCCAAGATCATAACTAATTGGTAAGGACTTCCCAATAATAGCAGGGTCCTTTTTGGGTTGCCCTCAGTAGTCTAAACGAAATTGGAGTTAATTGAGAGAGGGAGAAATAAATTGTTTATTAATTTATTATGTGATGATAAATTAATTGGAAAGTAGTTTGGAAGTAATTAGAGTTAATTGAAATTAATTTAACTTAATTTGGGAGTAATTAAAGTGTAGGGAGTCAACAGTTGGACAATGGATAATAATGAGGGATGAGGATAGGGGACGAAATTAAGAAGGGTTTATCCTTCTAAATTTCATTCACCACCTATAGGAGAAAAGGATAAGATTTGAATTAAAATATGTTGGATTACTTAATCAATTATCATTATCTGGTTTGAATTCAAATCAGGTTTATCTCTAAGCATCATTTCTATATATAAAAACCCCTCCATGAAACTCATTATTTTCATCCCACTCCTAGAGGTCTTGTAGACTTGGAGTTTTCTCTTCTCTCTTAGCAGAATCTATAACCCTCTCTAGGGTTTTATAGCGAGCTTTCTTTTAACCTAATAATTTGGACTTTTGGGTGTGAACCATTAGAGGTGCTCTAACTTGGTTACTACCTTCCTTGGATTTGGATTTGATATTCAAGAGTGTTCATCAAGCAAATTGGTTTTGCTAAAGGTTGGTAATTTTAAACTCTTTTGTAGTTGTAAATTATCATTAAGTAGCTTCCTTATAGGTTTGTGGCAATTGTTACTAGCCTTAAAATTTTTGTATGTTTTCTGCTGCCATGATTGATCGTTCTAGGTATAGAAAACCTATCAGTGGTATCAGAGTCTATTCTTAGTTGATATTTCACTACATGTTTATTTTTTTGCTATATTAATTTTCGAAAATTCCTTTTAAGGCATGGGTAAATGGAAATTTTGGAGTTTTATAATTTTAAATTGTTTTAAAATATTTTTTGTAATTATCTCCAAAAGGTTTATTTATCTTTTGCATTATTTGAAATTTTTTTCCTTTTTGTTAAATTAGGATATTGATAATTTAATTGTTTAAATTATTCTATGAAGCTGGTATAGTAACAATAGTACAAGGTTGATTCAAAAAACATCCAACGACTTGGATAAAGATGTATCCGTGGAGTTATTATCTTGAGAAATGCATTACCAAATATCCATGTGGATAGGATTTTGGAAATCATTTGACTATGAGTCTTGTGATTAATGCTACTCTTATCAAGATAGATGACAAAAGCACCACTTAATAGGTATATGTCTATAGGAATTAGTTCACCCTAATGGTCCATTCAGATTGACCACAACACATAGTTAAACAAAACTTTCATATTTGTAGAAATTGTCATATTGGTCATATAAAGTAAACACATCACTAAGCTCCATTCAGACAAGACCTTAGATTCATTTGACTTAGAGTCAACTAAAGTATGCGATTCTTGCTTACTTGATAAAATGAAAAAGATGCCATTCACAATAGGTTTTAAAAGAGGCAAGGACTTGTTGGACCTCATATACATTGGTATATATGGACTATTAAGATCCACCACAAGACATAGTGAAAGATACTTTGTTACATTTACTAATGAGTTTAGTAGAGATGTTTGTGCTTATATGATTAAACACAATTTGGAAACCCTTGTAGTGTTCAAGGCATTCCAAAACAAAGTTAAGAATCAACTGGTCAAAAGGATAAGATACTCAAAATCCGAAAGGAGATAGGTGAGCATCTTAGTCAAGGTCATACACTCATCTAAGGAACTTGGAATAGTTTCACAAGTTAACCTCTTCTGGAACACCACTTCATAATGGTGTAGTCAGGAAGATAAAACAATTTTTGTTTGATTTGGTTCATGATGAGTCGTAATATGCCTCGAAACATATTTGGAATTGTGCCAAAAGAATGTTGTCGAATCCTAAATGTTGTACTAAGTAAAAGGTATTCACAACACCCTCTAAGATGTGAAGTGGGGATTGTCCCTTACTAGCACATGAGAAAGTCTTGGGTTAAGAGGTTTCGTTCATTGCAAAACACTCGACAAATCAGGACCTAGATCAAAGATGTGTAACATTGTTGGTTATCCCAAAAGTTCTTGGAATAATTTGTTTTAGAAACCATCCGAGAACAAAGTGTTTATTGCTCGAATGGCCATCTTCGAAGATAGGAGCCTATACTCTAAGAAGCTAGTGGGAGCAAGATTTTTGTTGATGAGATTCAAGAGTCGACCAATGAAGAGCCTAAAGTTGGGACTAGCCCTCAACTAGAGGTTGAGAGACCTGTTGAGACTAAGCAAAGAGATTGCTTAGAAATCTGACACATCCTCACATCATGTTCAAAGCTTGATAGAGAATGTCGTGTACTTGAATTCTTTGATTTCCAAATCATGGAAAGTGATGTCACGTTAAATTGTCTAGATAAGCCTAAGAACTATCGGGAAGCTATAGTTCTCATAGGCTGCTAAATGAAAGGAAGTGTTGGAAAGCGAGATTCAATCCATGTATAATAATCAAGTTTGGAATTTGATTGATCATGAATAGTGATAATAGCTCTAGGGTTTTTCTGCGGTCGTATACCGTGGCAGAAGAAGAGATTCCTTATGGCGAGGTCATTTTTAGTTATAACACCTATTCTCGTATTTTAACTTTTACCGCATTTACATCCTTTCGATTTAGAAGTACGTTTATAACTATGATAATAAGGATAAATTAAATAATTAAATTAAAAGTTATAACTAACAAGTATATACTAATAATTCATGTGTATTTTTATATCTTTTCCTTTGTTCCCATACTTTTATGAAATAATAACATGCTTTGCATTTTGTCATATATCTCACATACACAGTTATTTATCTATGCCATTTCTATTCTAAGACATACTACAACATGTTTAAACATTATTTCTACTCTAACTTTAACATTTTGAGTATAGTTTCACAATAGTTACACATTTCTCACAATTACCATTATTTTCTAATATTAAGACCTTCTTTATCGTTTCATGAGCACATGTCACTAGCGAACCCCCTAAGGACCTTTGCTAGTAAACTACCATATTCTTCTTTGTTTTCACTTTAGTCTGAAAAAATCATTACTGCACTCTAGTGATGGGTTTTGATAAACTAAAACAATCATTTTGCGTAAAACAATTTGAAGCGGCAAATGGAATCGGTTTTAAAATAACAATTATTTTAAGATCATTTTAACAAAACCACCAAGAGGATCCAATTACATAACTTACAAAGATTATTTGAAAACCATATGATGAAAAGAAAACAACCTTTGAAGAATTTGATCTCACTTCGTTTTAGGAGTTGATGAAGATGACATGAGAACTCCAAGGAGAGTTCCTCTATAATGTATCCACCAACAAGATTCAGGCAGTAGGAATGGTAGTTTCGTTTTGTATTTGTGACTTCTTAAGCCTTTAAGTGCTTAACTCAATTAAGCACTAACAGAGAAGCACTTCTACACCACTTACACTTGCAAAAGGCATCAAAAGACATGCAAGATGGGGGGAGGGAAGAAGATGGACGAATTTCAAGAGGAAGAAAGAAAAGCACCCACCAAAAACTCTTGCAAACACTCTCTTATATAGTCTCATGAAAGACATAAAACTCATGTTTTCATTTAATGCAAAGCTGGAGTATTTTCAAAGAGGTATGATGTGTAAGAGGGAGAGTGCAAGTCACACTTTAGTCACGCTAACCAATTGTACTTATGTAACTAGAAAGTTGAATGGAAACTAAAGTGTCCAAAACTTTATACATGACTTATTAAATCATACCATATGATATACTAACTAGTTTATTCTCTATTAGTTTATTATTTTCATAAAATAATGATTATATCCTAATTAAATACAAGAGTTGATTATTTATTAATAATCATATTAATAATAAATATTCAATATGTATCAACTTGCTTAAGGTGTGACCCTATAAGATCATATGTTAATGGCAAATATCATTCTAAAATGATTCTTGAGCATATAGATCCAACATCTTGAATATTATAGATCTACATGTTTTTCACTTGTGATTCCTCTTAGAGTCTTTTAAAGTTTCTTGATATCATTGTTCATATCAGACTTGTATTGATGTTTGATCAATTAATTAAGGTTTACAATATTAATATGTATAAACTTTCGTGTATGGAGCTCTTGGATAGAACTCAACCGATATAAGCATTGACAATGTATGGTGCAACAAAATTGTTAAAGGATGTGGATGTTAGGTGTGTGGAGGCTTAGAAGGATGCAAGACAAAGCAATGTTTTCCCCTGCTACCACCCATTGTTGATTACAATTTCACAAGTCAAAAGAAAGTTGGTGAACTACACATTTTTTCTAAATTGGCTAGTAGCATGAAGCCTATATAAAGGGCAGCATAACACAATACAATATGTACCACACCACACAAAAAACACAGAAGCAATATACATTCCTAGTTATCCGCCGTGGACGTAGGTCATTTTTGGACCGAACCACGTTAAATTCTTGTGTTCTTAATTTGTGAGCCGAGTGTGTGAGTTTAGTGTTCGTATGCTAAGTGTCTCGATCCTAACAAGTGGTATCAGAGCCTTGGTATAGCTCCAGAGAGTGATTTTCTGTTTTTGGGTCAAAAATGTTTTGTCTCAAAAACGATTTTGGTTTACGCCGTTGGAAAGGTCTCGTTCCGCAGATTCCGAAAATATATTTTTTGGAATTTTTCGACCACCGGAAGACCTCCAAATCGTCGGTCAAACGTTCGCCGGAATAGTGACCGAAGAAACCAGATCGCCGGAGAAGACGACACTGTAGCGCCGGAGTCCGCCGGAGAAGACGACACTGTAGCAACGGAGTTTCGCCGGAGAAGACGATACTGTAGCGGTACTGTAGCGACACTGTAGCGGTACTGTAGCATATTTTGAAAAACAGTCCCGGAAGTTCCGAAAATTGCAAAACAGGTCCCTGAAGTTTCAGGAATTGCAAAACAGGTCCCTGAAGTTTTAGGAATTGCAAAACAGGTCCCTGAATTTTCAGAAAATTACAGTTTAGCCCCCAAACTTTCAGAAAATTGCAGTTTAGCCCCCAAACTTTCAGAAAATTGCTGTTTAGCCCCCGAACTTTCAGAAAATTACAGTTTAGCCCCTAAATTTCAGAATAATTGCATTTTCACCCTTAACTTCTGAAAGAAAAGTGCATTTTGTCCGTTAAAATGGCAGAAGACGGTAAAATCAAGATTGACAAGTTTGATGGAACCGATTATGGATTTTGGAAGATGCAAATTGAAGATATGCTATATCAGAAAAGTTTGCACTTGCCTATGTTGGGCGAACAACTGGATGACATGTATGATGAAGATTGGAAGTTGTTGGATCGACAAGCCTTGGGTGTAGTTAGGCTTTCGTTGGCAAAGATTGTTGCGTATAACATTGTCAATGAAACAACTACTTATGGAGTATTTAAGGCTTTGTCCAACATGTACGAGAAGCCGTCCGCTTCAAACAAAGTGTTCCTCATCAAACAACTGGTTAACACCAAGATGAAGGAAGGCATGTCGGTTACCGCTCACATAAACGAGTTTAACTCGATTATTTCTCGTTTAACCTCAGTTGCAATAAAGTTTGAAGATGAAGTACAAGCGCTCCTTCTTTTATCATCTTTGCCCGACAGTTGGTCAGGCACAGTCACAGCTGTTAGTAGTGCATCTGGCACTACCAAACTCACTTTCGAGAGTATTCGTGACTTGATTGTAAATGAAGATATCAGACGGAGAAGCAATGGTAAGACTTCTAGTTCTAGTTCTATATTGCATACAGAAAGTAGAGGAAGAAAAAACGAAAGAGGACGTGGTCGAGGTAGATCAAAGTCCAGAAAAAGAGGACAGTCAAAAACCAGAAAAGACATTGAATGCTGGAATTGCAAAGAAAAAGGTCACTTTAGAAGTCAATGCCCAAAACCACAAGCTGAAAAGAAATAAGTAAATAATGTATCCTCTAAAGAATCAGGAGATTTTCTCATATGTTGTGTTGAGAATTCAGCAGAATCCTGGATTATGGATTCAGGTGCTTCTTTTCATGCCGTCTCATGCCCATATATGGTCAAGAATCTACAAACAGGTGCTCTTGGCAAAGTTCGTTTGGCCGATGATCAATTGCTTGATATTACGGGTATCGGAGACGTAGATTTGAAGACCTCCTTAGGAACCACATGGACATTGAAAGATGTCAGGGTTATTCCAAACTTAAGGAGAAAGTTGATTTCAGTTGGTAAATTGGATGATGAAGGGTTTGATGTTCACTTTGGGGGTGGACAATGGAAAGTGATCAAAGGCAACTTGGTGATTGCCAAAGGAAAGAAGAAAGGCACTCTATACATGGTAGAGATACCTAGTGATGGTGTTCATGCCGTAACCACAAATCCGAGTCCATCTAATTTATGGCACCAACGACTCGGACACATGAGCAATAAGGGATTGAAGATGTTGGCTCAGAAAGGGAAGTTTCCAGACTTGAAGAAAGTTGAAACTGAATTTTGTGAATCTTGTGTTCACGGGAAACAAAAGCGGGTTACTTTTGTAAAGACAGGGAAGACACCGAAAGCTCAGAAGTTGGAGCTTGTTCACTCGGATGTATTTGGACCAACACCTGTTTCATCCCTAGGAGGCAAAAACTACTATGTAACAATTATCGATGATTCAACACGCAAGGTATGAGTCTATTTTCTTAAAAATAAATCTGATGTATTTGATACTTTTAAGATATGGAAATCTGCTGTTGAAAATGAAACTGATTTGAAGGTAAAATGCCTGAAGTCGGATAATGGTGGTGAACACATAAGCAAGGAGTTTGTTGACTATTGTGCCAAGCAAGGGATAAAGATGATCAAGACAGTCCCAGGAACCCCTCAGCAGAATGGTGTAGCTGAGAGAATGAATAGAACTCTGAATGAAAGGGCTAGAAGCATGAGGTTGAATGCTGGTTTACCAAAGACATTCTGGGCTGATGCAGTTAACACTGCAGCCTACTTGATCAACCGTTCACCATGTGTTCCCTTGGATTTTAAATTGCTGGAAGAAATGTGGCAAGGGAAGGAAGTAAGTCTCAAACACCTAAAAGTATTTGGTTGTACTGCTTACAGTTTGTTAAAAGATGGTGACAGGGATAAACTTGATTCAAAGACCAAGAAGTGCATATTCATTGGTTATGGGTCAGACGAAATGGGGTACAGGCTTTGGGATAGTGAAAGCAGAAAGATAATCCGAAGCAAGAATGTCACCTTTAACGAAGCTGAGTTATATAAAGACAGAAACAACAAAAGTCCAGAAGTTCAGAAGGAGTATGTTGAGTTTGAAGGTGTTGGAAAGAAGAAAGAAGCTCCAGTCGAAATCCCTGAATCTGGGGATGATTCAACTGACAGTGGGAGCTCATGGGATAATTTCAGTAATGATTCTGAAGATGAAGAAACTAGTCCTCCAACTCCAGAGTCCCCAGCCACACCTCAAGTTCAACCAAGAAGATCTTCCAGAGTCATCAGACCACCACAAAGATACTCACCATCTGTCAACTACATTCTTTTGACAGAAAATGGTGAACCCCAGTGTTACTTTGAAGCTAAGAGGTTAAAAGATTCATTGCAGTGGGAGCTAGCAATGAAAGATCAAATGAAGTCGCTTGAGAAGAACAAGACCTGGCTTCTAACGAAGCTTCCATCCGGGAAGAAGGCTCTTCAAAACAAATGGGTTTTCAGGGTCAAGGACGAACATGATGGTACCAAACGGTACAAAGCAAGATTAGTAGTCAAGGGCTTTCAACAGAAAGAGGGAATCGGTTTCAATGAAATATTCTCTCCAGTAGTGAAGATGACCACTATCAGACTTGTTCTCAGTATTGTAGCAACAGAAGGCTTGCACCTAGAGCAGCTAGATGTCAAGACAGCTTTTCTACATGGTGACCTAGATGAAGAGATTTACATGACACAACCAGAGGGTTTTCAGATTAAAGGCAAAGAAAACTTGGTGTGTAAATTGAAGAAGAGCTTGTATGGTCTGAAACAAGCACCCAGACAATGGTATTTGAAGTTTGATAACTTCATGAGAAGAGCTGGTTACAAGAGATGTGACAATGACCATTGTTGTTATATCAAGAAGTTTAAGGGTTCTTATATCATTCTACTACTCTATGTAGATGATATGATGATTGCAGGATCAGACATGACAGAGATCAAGAAGTTAAAGAAGCAAATGTCTGAAGAATTCGAGATGAAAGACTTGGGAGCTGCAAACCAAATACTCGGGATGAGTATTTTTAGAAACAAAGAAGATGGCTCTTTGACACTCTCTCAAGAGAAGTACATTAAGAAAGTGTTAGAGAAATTCAGCCTTAAAGATGCCAAGATCAGAAGCACACCTTTGGGAAGTCACTTTAAGCTTTCTAAAGTTCAGTCACCCAAATCAGATGAAGACAAGAAAGAAATGGCTAAAGTACCTTATGCATCTGCAGTTGGTAGTCTCATGTATGCAATTGTATGCACGAGACCAGATATTGCACATGCAGTGGGAGTTGTTAGTCGATTTATGTCCAATCCGGGGAGAGAACATTGGGAAGCAGTTAAATGGCTGCTAAGATATTTGAAGGGGACTTCAAAAGTGGCATTGCATTTTAAAGGGAAAGATGTCATTCTGAAGGGTTTTGCAGATGCAGACCTTGGTGGTTGCAAAGACTCATACAAAAGCACTACCAGGTATGTCTTTATAGTGGGAGGCACTGCAGTAAGTTGGATGTCTAAACTCCAGAAAAGTGTTGCCCTTTCAACCACAGAAGCAGAGTATATGGCAGTTGCTGAAGCAAGCAAAGAGCTTATATGGTTGAAGAACTTTCTCGAAGAACTTGGCAAGGAACAAGTTGATTGTGCACTGTTTTGTGATAATCAAAGTGCAATACACCTTGCAAAGAATCCTGTCTTCCATTCGAAGACAAAGCACATACAGCTGAGATATCACTTCATCAGAGAAAGAATTAATGATGGTACTCTGAAGTTGAAGAAGATCAAAGGAACTGAAAATCCAGCTGATATGTTGACTAAGGTTGTTACCTTAGAGAAGTTGAAGCTCTGCATAGCTTCAACTGGCCTTCAGGCTAATTGAAGAGAAGGCCAGGGTAACTAGGAAGGAGCTAAGATCAAAAGTGTTTTTTGGATTGCACAGTTGAAGCACATGTGAAGATTGTTTCGTGGCTTCAAGTGAGAGATTGGAAACATGTTGCAGGAATTGGATGGCAGAGAATGACCAAGTTGTTGAAGCCTCCAAGTGGGAGATTGTTAGGTGTGTGGAGGCTTAGAAGGATGCAAGACAAAGCAATTTTTTCCCCTGCTACAACCCATTGTTGATTACAATTTCACAAGTCAAAAGAAAGTTGGTGAACTACACATTTTTTCTAAATTGGTTAGTAGCATGAAGCCTATATAAAGGGCAGCATAACACAATACAATATGTACCACACCACACAAAAAACACAGAAGCAATATACATTCCTAGTTATCCGCCGTGGACGTAGGTCATTTTTGGACCGAACCACGTTAAATTCTTGTGTTCTTAATTTGTGAGCCGAGTGTGTGAGTTTAGTGTTCGTATGCTAAGTGTCTCGATCCTAACAGTGGATTGTCAAGTTGGTATACAATAAATTAAACTCAACCACGGTAAGATACCAAGTTGACATACAATGAATTTAAAGTTAGATGAACATTAAACTTTTGAATGAAAAAAGTGGGCACTCATTTCTAATTGAATGATTAAAAATAGTATTCTGATTTGGCAATTAAAAATTAAAGAGTTAAATGAATTATAGGAATTAAACAACAAAGTTATATGGAAAGTGGAATGTTGATAATACAATAATTAAGCATAATTTGAAGAGTTGAATGAATTATAGGAATTAAACAACGAAGTTGTATAGAAAATGAAATTCTAAGACCAGGGGTGTGGTCTCTAACTTTCTCTCATTTTTTCCTTACTCCCCTATTACCCCTCACTATCTCACCTCACTATCTCTCATTTTCCCTCACTTTTTAAATTAAAAAATAATTGATTTAAAAAACAAACCAAATTAATTTAAATTAAATATGTCCATTAATACTACTATTTTTATAGATGCATGCTCTTACACTTGGTTGGACAACCATAAAAAACCACAAACTTTGGGGAAATTTATATTTGAGCACTGTTGATACTGGTTGTTCACAAAGATCGACATTTCCTCTAACTTCCTCTCTGCTTCAGAGTTGAAGCATTTAAATACTGATTGATTGGTGCCCTTGTTGCTGTAAAATCAGGACTGCCCATATCACGAGAACAAAGGTTCTTTATCGTTTCATCTGAGGTTACTGTTTTGTTTCCTTAAAAGGAATTCTGCAGGTGCATGATACAAAGGAACTTCTGTCAACAAACTCTCACTACATTCTCTGCTATTCAAATTTATCCCGTTCGTTTCAACTTCAGTTGTTGGTGTTCTCTAGGCTAATTGTTAGTTTATATCTGACAAACAGATTGCTGGGTGTCGGTTTCCTTTTAGGGCAAGTGATAGTTTGTACTAGTGTAGTCATAATGCCGGAGTTTCCCTTTTTTCCAATATATAAGCTTTAAAAAAACGTAAGGGTTGAAATAAATGACACAACAACATATCCTAATTGTAAAACACAAAAAGGGATCGAGAGATTAGATGAAGGAACGTCGGGTGTGATTCAAATTTTGGATAAGAAGGTTAACGTTCTTCAGTTAGGTTGGCATGTGGAATCTTAAATTAAGCAAATCAAGAGAATGCAAGAAACATTTTATAATGAGTTAAGAGTAGAGTGTCCAAATTTTCAAACATATATGAATCTCATATATGTCAACGGATATGTTGTTAATTTATAGCAACCCGTACCATATATATAGATGACGTTTCTTGTTTAATCTCTATCTGTTGGTATGTCGATGGACAAATTTCTACAACTTTGTTGGTGTCATTAAGAAAAACAAAGTCTAACACAGGGCAGCATGCCTATTCTTTCATAAACATGTATGTACCCTTTTGGGTGTGTGTAATATATGTGTTACGTACCGACAATGGAAACATGTAGCAAGCAAATGATCGTAAAGACAAATTTGAGTTGATAACAGCAAGGAGTAGATAGTTAAATGGATATATAATGAATAAACTAAAAGCAAGAAGGATTATGATCATGGAGGGGCGTAAATTACTTCATATATTGATTGGGTGACACCAAAGTTTCTATGTATTTCCCTCCTGGCGACCCAAGCATGTTTTCGTTGGTATTAGACGACAAGACGATGGTATGCGTCTTAATGTCTAGTTCGTAAACACAACCTTCACGACAGATGAGCATATTTCCATTCTTCATCAAGTGCAATCGATGGTAATAATAAATACTATTACTCAATATTCTGCCCGAATTTACCACCTTGGTCCAATTTCCATCTTCGTCCATCCTCCACAACTCGTTCTCAGAAGTGAAAGTCAAAGAATCAGCAATGTTCACCCACAAGTGAAGGCACCCGTCCCTTAACGTGAAACTCAACCAAGTTGTCTTCTGGTTTTGCGAAAACGGAGTTGCTATCAGTTTGAGCGTTTCAATCTTTGTGTTGAACCTCATAATTGAACATGAGTCCTTACCATCATATTCTAAAAAATATAGGTTTTCATTCAACGAAATACATGGTCCCCAAAAATATGATAACGGGAACAATGTCCTCCTAGTACGTTGGAGGTCCGACTCAACCTTTCTCCATGAGTCGGATTTCAAAGAGTATATATAAACATTGGGATGAGGGGTAACTCTTAGAAGCTTGTAGTCTTCGTCCCACGAGCTATGATACAACCCAAACAGACTTTCACCGGTCATGTAACAATCATCATAATATCGGGCTAAGGGCTTAGACAACGTCTTATGGTCGCCCGTCGCTGGATTCCATAGAATTAGATCAGAGTATTTACCCCAACCAAAATCGCGCCCACGCCTCATAGGCTTGGTTATGCCTATGCATACCAGTCCGTGCACAGAAGTTAGAATCCGGATGTTCTGACTAGGTCCGACTTTGAAGGGGAAGGGGCGGCCGGCACTGAAACCTTCTTTAGGTCTTTCACAGTCGATGGTGTGGAACCATTTGGTTGCGGCTGATACGAGAACCATTTTGTTGGTAATTACATGCTGGCGGTGCGTCTTGACAAACTCAGGCGTTGTTAGGAACGAGTGCCATTGCTTGGAAACACACGTAAAACGCCCTACAGACTTCACCGGCAGCCGTGATAGTATGTTGAGGAAAGCTATGTCCGGTAACAGCTCCTTCGTGATGTCATTACGGTGAGGGTGGGCCTCCGCCCTGCTTCTTTTTCTTCTGTCCATAACCAAGGTTAGGGTTCTTTGATGTATGTAATGTGATTAACTAGGGGTTTTGTTCCCGTGAAGATTATGTATGTAAAGCTCACAAAATATAATTTAATATGAATTTGTGAAAACAGAAAAACCTTTAAAATATATACATAGAACAATATAAAAAAGTTATATGTAAAAAGATAATTTTGTAAAAATAAATTGTAAAAAAAGTGAATAAAAATTGTTAAAGTTGTACAATTTTTTTTTAAAAAAGTATTAAGTTTTAAGATTCATAAAAAACAAAGTTAGATATAAAAAGTTGGAGAAAATGTTTAAGAATGTTTGAAAGAATTAAATAAAACGTATTTAAATATGTTATACAATAAAAGTTAAAAAGGTTAATTAAAAATTGTTTTAAAGAAAACTTGGAAAAGTTGTAATAGAAAAAATTCTTTATAACTATAAGATTTTAAATTGTGACTAAAATTTAAAAAAAATAAATCAATTTTGTAAAACCTTTAGATTTTAGGCTAAAACTGTAAAAGAGGGCAAAGATATACAAATGAAATGAAATATAACCAACAGAATTCGAACCTTGATATCGGAGTTATACATACAACGTCAAAATTTATTTATATACATAAAAGACAAAATTACAATGTAGCCCAACAAAGTTTACGACATTGGTTTAAAATGTCATTCAATTTTTATTTTTTTTGCTTTCTAGGGGAAAGAACTTAAGTTTGTTGTGTTTAAATAGTCCATAAAGCGATATTAAATATGTAAACCGGTTACACATTGCCTAGTCATCAGTATTGTGTCATGTTGATGCTGACGTGGACTTTAATAATGAAAAAGTCAAAGTCAAAAAATGGAGTTTTTTTCCCGTATTGGAGACCATCTCTAAGATGTTAGCTTTCGTTGAACCTTGTGAATTCTTCAATGAAGGGTGCCTGCATACAGCAACCTCAAGACCGGTAGTGTGTCTGTGCTTGTTTTGAAATCAAAAAATGGATCTAGGCAAATTTGGTTCACCACAGTCGGAAGTTATGGTGGTACCGGAGAAGAACAACGGAGTGCACCGGTGAGCTTCTATGTATGATCGATAGCCCTCTCCGACGAGCCAGTACCGACCGTCCACCAAACCACTACTATCGAAGGCTAACATTGGAGAGGAAGGAAACACCGCCACTGATTGTCACTATCGACCACCACCGCCACCAATTTAAAAAAAACCCGATTTCAAGAAATAAACCTAGAACAACGTCACGTGATTCCAAGAACAACGTCACGCTGTTATCGACTCAACAATTCCAGCCCGCCACCAATACCACCATCTGTCTACCACCACCACCACCATCTGTCTACCACCACCGTCGCCACCATTGCAACCACTATACATCCTACCCCAACCCCAACACTTGCAAACAGTACCTGATTCGTTGCAAATTCAGCCGATTACCGGCAATACTCTCAACTTCTACAAATCCTCGTGTATTCTCATCTCCATCAACCTCAAATAAAATATTGTGAACGATACAGATTTTTAGGCAGCGCGCCCACCGTCATGGCCTTGTTATGGTCAACTCCCACCTCCTAATCCATAATTCCTATGTTAAGGTGACGACAGTTTCTGTAAGACCCGTTCCGCCAAGGCGCGGCCCGGATGGATCCGCGGCGCGGCTTGGGAAGATTCTAGGTTCGCGCATGATTTGTACGCGCGGCGCGGTTCGGGAGAATCCGCGACGCGGTGCGCAGCAGTTATGAAAAACCTTAATTCGGAATTAAATGCCTATATAAAGGGTTCTAACCCTAGGGTTCGTGTTTTTGGGAGTTTCCTGGAGTAGATTCGACTGGTTTCAGCAGAGGCTCTTCGATTTCAAGGCTTTGGAGGTTTTGGGAGATTAGAAGAAGGAGATCCAACGCGAGGGAAGGCTTGTAACGGACGTGGGCATCACTCCGTTTTTTCAAAAGTAAGGTAAGAAGATTTACTCTTCTGAGTTTCCTTTTCATCCCATCATATGGTGTTACCCATTTGTTTGTAGCCTTAGATGACTTGTAACACTTAGGGTTTGGACCAAGGACATGCATGGACTTGCATGGCCATGAGGAAGTGACCTTAGGGTAGTTTCTGATCCCGGGAAGGGTATAGAGAGGAACCCTAGCCAATGGCTGTACTGATTAAGAGTATATAATATTTCAGATTAATACGAGTCCGCGACGCGTACTGGCTATGTCAGCGACGCGGATTCGGCTAAAACCCCGTAACTATGCGAAGATAACCGCGATGCGTAGGGTGAGGAGCCACGCCACGGCGAGCGACTGTTTGACCCAAAAGTTTATTTTCGACCAATGTTGGTTAGCAAACGTTGGGTCTGACCTTTAGGCAAGTCCATAGGAGTTGGTCAGTGCTTGATATGTTGTGTATGTGGGATTTAGGTGCTTGGACTAGCTAAGTTGGGCTATTAGAGAATATCTTCACGGTTACGAATCAGGTGAGTATCCTTACCTTACTATGTGATATTGCATGTTAGGCATCTTGTGTGTTTTGTACAGTTACGCGTGGGAGGGAGAATTAGGTCAATGATTAGGCACCACGGTGCATGATCACATGATTCATAGGAAGTGGTTTAGCATATGTGCGACAAGTTAGGAGGATGGTTGATGAACTTGGAACAGGGGCGAATAGGTGTGGAAGGTAGTACCAGGCCAGTACTACCGAAAGCACAGGATTCGCGCTTGAGTCAAGGGTAGTCAACCAAAGTCCTAGAAAGTTGAGTAGTTAGGTAAGCGGGTATAACCCGAGTATTAATATTCGAATTTTGCGATTCAGAATGGCGATCACCCGAAGTAACGGTGGACCGAGTGCGGGTACCTCGAGTGGGGATAATTTGGTTGATGAGAACCTTCGTGACTTGATCGCTGTAGAGGTTTCACGAGAAGTGGTGGCGGCAGTATCTCAATTCTTTGGCACCATAAAGGCTGAACTGATGGTAATGCTCGAGGAGCCACTGGCTGCACAAGGTTCATCGCGGGCCAGGGATGCAAGCTATAAGGACTTTTCGGCTTGTTCGCCTCCGATGTTCGATGGGGGCAGGGATCCGATTGTTAGTATGCGGTGGATTTCCGCGGTGGAGGGTGCCTTCTGCACCTGTTCATGTCTTGAGAATTTCAAGGTAACATTTGCAGTGAATCTTCTGAGAGAGGGTGCGAAAGATTGGTGGGAAATACGAACGAAAGATCTCACCCCTGGTCAGTTGGATGCTATTACGTGGCCGTAATTCAAGGAACAGTTCAAACTGGATTATGTTCCATAGGTGGAAATGGAACGCTTGGCACAGGAATACCTGAATCTGACCCCGACCACTGAGACGGTGACGGAGATCACCAAAAAGTTTAATGAGCGAGCACTCTTTTGTCCAGAGTTTGCGGCAAATGAGCGCATGAGGATGACTCGATATTTGGTGATGCTTCGCACGGACATTCGAGAATTTGTATCTGCTGCTAGGCACCAAACTCTTACTACTCTTATTGATATGATCGCAGCCGCTCGGGCCCGAGAGTTGGAATTGGAAACCCAACAAAGGCAGAAGCGTCTGGCGCCTACTCAGACTCAGCAGGCGTCAAAGAAGGTTCGAGGGGCAGATCAGGGGAAGCAAGGGCAAAGGAGCCTGGGTAAGTGTAACAAGTGTGGGAAGAATCATGAAGGGCGTTGCTGGGTACTAATATGACATAAGTGTGGAAAGGAATGCCACTATGCCCAGGATTGCCGACAGGAGGCCAAGATTTGTTTTAATTGTAATCAAGTGGGCCATTTCAAGGCCCACTGTCCCCTTCTGACTCGGGGGACGGTCCAAAATCCAGCGCCCACTACTCTCCAAATTACTGATGGTAGGCAGGGGAAAGGGGAAACCCCTAAGAACAAGGGTCGAGCATTCGTCATGACCGCCAAGGAGGCACAGGATGCGCCCGACATCGTTACGGGTACTCTTTCTTTACTTGCCTCATGCTTTGGTGTACGAATTTAATGTATTTATTATGCCTAATTAGGAACTTTCTTAGTCAACTCTACGCCTACTTTTATATTATTCGATTCGGGTGCTAGTCATTCTTTTGTGTCTGCCGTTCTGGGAAAGAGTTTCGGTGTTGCAATAGGGACTCTTCATCGCCCATTAGAAGTAGAAATTGCGGATGATAAGACCGTGCAAGCGACTAGTGTTTATCGGGGATGCGAAGTAGTGATTCAAAGAATAAAGTTCCCGATCGATCTCATCCCTATACCGTTGAGCGACACTAGTGTTATTATTTGTATGGATTGGTTGGGTCAGCACGAGTCATGGATTGACTGTAAGAACAAGCGAGTGTGGTTCAAACACCAAGTGGGGGAGAGCTAGTAGTACAGGGAGAAAGGAGGAATCAGGGTGCGGTCTTCTGCTCAGCTGCCAGGGCACGCAGACATTTTCATCATGGAGGTTTGGGATTTGTGGCGTATGTTTTAGACGCTCGAGAAAAGAAGTCACAGCAGAAAGCAGATGATGTACCGGTAGTTCGGGATTTTCCTGATGTTTTTCCCGAGGACCTACCTGGCGTACCACCAGAGAGACAGGTGGAATTTAAGATCGACTTAACTCCTGGTGCGGCTCCGATAGCTAAAGCACCATATCGTCTTGCGCCTCCAGAGATGCTGGAGTTGTCTATTCAACTTCGAGAATTACTGGATAAGGGATTTATTCAACCAAGTTGCTCACCGTGGGGAGCACCCATTCTATTTGTTAAAAAGAAGGACGGTTCAAATAAAATGTGCATTGACTATCGCGAGCTGAACAAGCTTTTGGTGAAGAATCGATATCCATTACCTCACATCGACGACTTATTCGATCAACTGCAGGGTGCTTCATGGTTTTCGAAAATTGATTTGCGGTCAGGACACCATCAAATGAGAGTACGGGAGGAAGACATCCCGAAAACGGCTTTTCAGACGAGGTACGGCCACTTCGAGTTTGTAGTGATGCCGTTTGGACTGACCAATGCCCCTGCAGCTTTTATGGATTTAATGAATCGAGTGTGTCGACCGATGTTGGATCGGTCAGTTATAGTTTTCATTGACGACATCTTAGTCTATTCTCGGAGCAGGGAGCAACACGAACAACATTTAAGGGAGGTATTGGGGACCTTAAGGAATGAGAAGCTTTATGCAAAATTATCCAAGTGTGACTTCTGGCTGCGGGAGGTCCAGTTTTTGGGTCATATCGTCAACGAGCAAGGAATCATGGTAGACTCGGCTAAGGTGGAGGCCGTGATGCGTTGGGAGGTTTCGAAGACTCCCTCAGAGATTAGAAATTTCTTGGGTCTCGCTGGTTATTATCGTCGCTTCATCCCAGACTTCTCAAAGGTTGTTGTACCTTTGACTCGTCTAACTAAGAAAAACGCTGCTTTTCGGTGGGGTAAGGAGCAGCAGCAAGATTTTGTGACTTTGCGGCAGAAGTTATGTGAAGCTCCAGTTCTGACTCTGCCTGAAGGGATGGAAGATATGGTAGTTTATTGTGATGCATCTATCTTCGGGTTGGGAGCAGTCTTGATGCAACGAGGCAGGGTAATTGCTTACGCCTCGCGACAGCTGAAGCCCCATGAGGCTAACTATCCCACTCATGACTTGGAATTAGGAGCGGTGGTCTTTGCTCTCAAGATTTGGAGACATTATTTGTATGGAGTGAAGTATACCATCTACACGGACCACAAGAGTTTGAAGTATATGATGGACCAGGCAAATCTTAACATGAGACAGAGAAGATGGTTAGATGTATTGAAGGACTATGATTGTGAGATTCACTATCACCCTGGAAATGCCAATGTAGTGGCGGATGCTCTAAGTCGTAAGGTTACGGGTGCGCCTCTTCGGGGCATTTGTCTCAAAATGACGGTTGTGGCACCACTACTCCAGCTGATAAGGGAAGCTCAGGTGGAAGCAAGCAATAGCGAGAATCAGAAAGGTGAGAGAAATGTGGGACAGTTATCAACTATGGTCAAGGATAGCATAGGCTTGTTAACTCGCTATGAGAGAATTTGGGTACCGAAATTTGGTGGGGTTCGTCAAACTCTATTGGAGGAGGCACATAAGTCCAAGTTCTCTATCCACCCTGGGGCGACGAAAATGTACAGGGATCTGCGTGATTATTATTGGTGGCCCGGCATGAAGAGGGGAGTAGCTTGGTTTGTCGAAAGATGCAAGACATGTCGTAGGGTCAAGGCCGAGCATCAGCGGCCTCATGGTAGACTACAGCCTCTTGAGATCCCAGAATGGAAATGGGAGCATATCACAATGGATTTCATCACGAAGTTGCCAAGAACCCCTCGACATATGGACACCATTTGGGTTATCGTGGATAGGTTGACTAAAAGTGCTCACTTCCTCCCCATCCAAGAGACCTTTTCTGCAAGGGAACTGGCTAAGGTCTACGTAGACGAGATTATCTCTCGGCATGGTATACCGGTCTCGGTGATATCCGACCGGGATGTCCGATTTACGTCTAGGTTTTGGAAGAAGTTTCATGAGGAATTAGGCACTCGCCTCCATTTTAGCACATCATATCACCCTCAGACGGATGGGCAGAGTGAAAGGACGATTCAAACGCTGGAGGATATGCTTAGGGCATGCTTTATCGATTTCGGTGGGAGTTGGGATTCCCATCTCCCTTTAGCTGAGTTCTCCTATAATAACAGTTATCATGCGAGCATCGACAGGGCTCCCTTCGAGATGTTGTATGGAAGGAAATGTCGGACTCCTGTTTGCTGGGGCGAGGTTGGCCAGCGGGTGTTGGGTAGTACTAAGGTAGTACTCAAGACTACTGAGCTAATCCAGAAGGTTCGAGAGAGGTTGTTAACGGCTCAGAGTCGACAGAAAAGTTATGCTGATAGACGGTGGTCCGATCTTGAGTTTCAGGTTGGGGATTATGTCCTTCTAAAGGTGTCGCCTTGGAAGGGAATTATTCGTTTCAGGAAGCGGGGAAAGCTTGGCCCTAGGTACATTGGACCATATCGAATCATCGCACGAGTAGGTAAGGTAGCTTATCGGTTGGAGCTGCCCGAGCAGCTTAGCCAGATTCACGAAACGTTCCACGTTTCGCAACTCAGGAAGTGCATTACCGAGGAAACTACAATTGTGCCTTTGGAAGATATGTTGGATTAGGTGTCTAAGCCATGACTTTATGTTTATATTTATCTTGTTAATTGAAGCAAAGTCCATTTGGGTTGCCCTCATAGCTGGAGGTTAGGATAGAGTTCAGTAGAGTAAAAGGTTGATTTATTAATTGTTTAATAAATCAATAGAATTAATTAAATGGTTTATTAATATATTTAAGTGTTAATATATTAATTAGAAACTATAATAATTAATTAAGATTTAATCTAGAATTAATTGGATTTAATTCAGTGATTAAATAAATTAATTAAAAGTGCAGGAACTGGTTTTTATTTATTCAATAGTTGAATAATCTGGCCAACCAGTGGAAGGGCCTAAGTAGGCAAAATTATGAGTGTGTACACTAATATTTCGAAACCCTAATTAGGGTTAAGGAAAGCCTTGTCCAAATGGTTAACAGGTTTGCCCATTTGGAGGCTCCTTAGGGTTTTGACTGTAACCCTTGGAGGCTATAAAAGGAGGCTACTGGCTGCCCTAAAACCTGCACCACTTTCACCAAGATTACTCTGCTGGACTGTCTTCTCCATTGCTTGGGTGTGACTTGCATTTGAGGCAGGACACTTGTGCTGCTAGCTTCAAGAACAAAATCAAAAGGTTGGTTATTCTTCATTTGATCTTTAGAAATAATTGTTGGCTTTAGATATTAATTTATTATCTTCATAGAAGAAAACATAGATCTTTCTAGGGTTGCATGTGAACCATAGGAATTTTTTTGTTCATTGTTTGCTAGAAAACCCTTCAGTGGTATCAGAGAATAGGCTGTTTTCTTGTGAAATTGATATAAACTGCATGAACTGTTTGTGCCTAAGGGTTTTGTGCGAAATTAAACCCTTGGAAGAGGCCATTATCGAAATCTAGGCTAGGGTTTCCTAACCCTAGCCGCCACCCTCATGGTCCCCCCTTATTTGCTTGATTTACTTGCCTTATTTAGTGTGTTGTTATTTTGGTAATTGGATTAATTAAATAACTTGAACCTCCTTTAATTTTGGCATGTAAATTTCGAACCATATAGGGACCAAGATAGAAAAATTATTTTGATTAATTTTATGAAATCTATCTTAGATTTAATTAGTTTAATTAATTGTTAATTAAAAGACCAATTAAATCAGCTTAAAGAATTAATTAAATTTTCAAAAAAAAATAGATAATAATTTGCAAAAATTATGAGATAATTAATTCTTAAATATTTTAATAAGATTAAAATATATCTTATATATTTATGATTAAAAGTTAATTATTTATATATAAGAAAATTGGTTAGTCTTACCGCTAGTAGGCCTCATTCACAAAACTGTCCTATAAAGAGGGTATAAGGCGACTGACTATAAAATGTTAGTCTAATGGGTATCTACTCTTACCCACCGCTCTCCTGGTCAGTCGAATGTCGTTAGCCGAACGGGTTTGATAGAACCACTAAGCCTCTTAAAAGTATAATGCTATAATTGAAAGTACTAGAACTTTGAACAAATACCCAATCTAGTTACTTTAGGTTAAAAAATGTGAATTAGTGCGAATCCATGGAATTGCACATTGCACTTTGTGGAACGTTGGTGGAGCGTATGTGGTTTACCGGCACGCCAACTGGGGTCCACAAAGAGTTGCAATGGGTTTCTCGATTTTGTCATTATTAACGGAGCGTGTGTGGTTAACCGGCACGTTAATTAGAGATGGCAATTGACTTTGAGAGTACTGAGCGAATTTGCATGGTTATTCACACCCGGTTTGTGATCCTCGGCATCCCAGTCACAAACAGTGGAGCACATCCGAGACTAAACATGCCATTGAACAGTTCAATGTGTCTCAACAGATCTAGGAATTTCATAAGATGAAATTGATAAGTGTATTATCTACCTTAATGACCATTATGTTGTGATTACGGCATCCCTCTTCACACCATAGTTGGGGCATTTTGGGTCCTAGCCTTAATAAATAATATATTGGGTAATTATTTAAAAAGGATTAATTAAACTAATAAAGTTCTGTTTATTGTAGATGTCTGAATCAAGTGTCTATTCTCCTCCTTCTCTTCCTTCACCCATTTCTGAGAGCATCAGAAAGCACCTGCTAAATATGAAAAAGGCTGACTGGCCTTAACTGTAAAGAATGGCTTCGCAATTGGAGACGGGTTCTCGTCATTGCGGGCAAGCTTCATCTCACCGAGTATCCGACCCCGGTTCCACCAAAACAAGTCATCATAAAGAGCCTTTATGATAAGCATGACTTAATAGTTGATGAATCCGAAGAGATTCGTGACCTCATGCTATTGACCATTGACCCCAAGTTCCGCAAGGATTTTGGATCCTTAGGGCCATATGAGTTAATGCAATCGGTTGAGAAAAGGTTCCAAAAACCGGTTGAAGAGGAACGAGCTAGGATCTTCAAAAGACTTGCAGAGTGTAAGCTAAAAGAAGAAAGTAGCATCGATTCGCATGTTCTTCAGACTGAAGTGTATATAGGCGAATTGTACAAACTTGGTTATTCCATGAGTCAGGAGTCGAGTGTTAACATTCTACTCACATCGCTGACCAGTAAGTACGATCTGTTTATTCAGACGTATAGAAGGGAAGACCAGGAAAAGAACTTAATGGAAATGCGTCCACTGTTGACTTTATATGAGTCACTATTGGACAGGCATAGCTCCAATGGTTGAACTACTTATGGATTAAGTCCAGTGGAAAGACACAGCAAGAAACGATCCAGATCGTCTGGATATGTCTTAAGCTGGAAATCCACAGAATCGGATACAGTCGCGGAAAGATTGAAAGACGCTCCAAAGTCAAAATCTTTTGAAAGCTCAGGTATATCTAAAAACCTCAAAACTCCTATTCCATAATTCCTTGATGCATAATGTGATAGTCACATTTTGGTTTGTATGCAGGGAATCAGTAAGGTACGGGACATTGGTGCATAGGAGCACATTTGGATTGGATTTCCGGCTCATGTGGTTTTGAAGTTTAGTTAGATATTGAAATATTGTTATTAGCTTTTTGATGCGTATGACATTGTCTATCATATAGTACATTGTGCAAGGATTTTTGTTTTAATAAAATTGTCAATTTTCTTTTAACACGTGTTGTTTGAAATATCCTTGAAATGTTGTATGATTGTGTTGAATGCAAAATTAGTAATAACCTGAATGTTGAATGCATCCAAAGTGTTTGGATTTAAGAATTGTGTCCCTTAAGATTGTTAAGATAAATGTTGTAAGAATCAATTCAACCAAAGGTCCAGTTGGACAGGACTTTGGAATCATTTGACTTAGAATCACTTGATGAATTGAGTTTTTAATGTGTTAAGAAATGAATCAACCAAAGATCCAGTTGGACAGGACTTTAGAATCATTTGACTTAGAGTTGAATGATGATTAAGTTCTTTATAAAGCACATGTGGCAAGAAATGAATCACTCAAAGATCCAAAGGATAGGATTTTGGAATCAGCTGACTTAGAGTCAACTGAAGATTGCAAGTCTTGAACATAATTAACAAAGTCATAAATTTACATAGAGATGTAAAGGAGATTAAGATTAGGAGCAACAAACACAATAGTTGTTGTGTATTGCTCGAATCTTCAAATTGAACACAATTGTTTGTACCTCACGATATTTGTCATTCGGTATGACGAATATGACTTCTCTTATCAGAATAACCGAGTGGATTGAATCCTTGAACAGTTCAAGGACTTCAAAGGAAGTACAAGACCCACAGAACCTGAGTGACAACATAAACTGGGAAAAATGTTTCACAGTTTATTCCCTTTCCAAGAACATTAATAGTTATAATGTGTCTTAGGGAAGATGATGGAGCATTGGTCGAAATAGTTCAATCCTCAATGTATAAGATACATTGTCAATTAGTTTCCCGTAAATTAAACACTAAACCACTCAGACCATATAAACCATAATCCAAACCGCATCCTTCGACTAAGTAGGTTTTGCAGATACTGTCTGAAATGTAAAGCTGGGATTGTCCCACTTGTACATTAAAGGTCCAGGGTCTTGTAGTGTTCGTCCAAACCACATGACTAGCCTGAACCTAATCAAAAATGTCGTTCCACTAGCTATCCCGCTGTACCTGGAAGAGAAAGAGCTCTTTTAGAAAGGACCCATGTTCTAAGGAAACACTGGGAGTTGGGACAGTCCTGAATGAGTTCAGGATTAGCCAAGTGAAATAACCTTTAGTCATCGCTAGGCTTAGAGCAGAAATTAGATTTTTGTTTTAAATTCTGACATTGTCTTCTCTTGACCAGTAGTACTGATCACCATCATAAGTAGTTATGATCAGTTTGACATACCGATTAGTGGTAAAACACTATAGTTGGTACGGATTTTCAATCCGACTACTTGGAAGCATTGGTGAGCCCGGTTGCTGCCAATTAAGAGAACCTTAGGACGAGATACAGTCTATGTGACAGTTTGATTGATTTTACAACTGGTCTTAAAACCAGTGGGAGTAATCATCAAAAGAAACCAACATGGACATAAACGTACCTTCGGAACATCTGGTTGAGTGAGACGATACTCAGAGTCAAGTAATTGACTCCGAGAGAAGCACTCTCAATAGAAGATGAAATCCGAAAGGATACTGCATATTGTAAGTCGTTAGTGGAGCGTGTGTGGATCACCGGCACACTAGTAGGGACTCACAAAGAATATGCCAGTATAAAGGTACTTGGGCCCGGGATTTCCCCGCGGGCATCTCGCAAGAAAGGATATTCAGATTCTCAAAATATGCCAAAGGATTGGATTATGAGAATGGGCTGAAAGATATCCATTAAGATGTCAGAAAGGTTTGGATTCTCAAAATGTGCCATAAGCTCTGGATTTTGTGAATAGTCCATAACCGTGCTAAAGCCAGTGGGAGTGTCGCTGTTATCTCTATCTCTATATGTGTGTTACATAATGTTTCTAGGAAACGTCTCTTTTCATTACAAAGTGTAATGACTTGGTGTTAAGAGACGGATCGCTATAAAGATACGGCATGCTCGGGTGGTTATAAACGTCTATGAGACAGATCGAAACTCTGCCAAAATGATCTTGATGAGACTCAAGATGCATTGCCCTAGGAAATAGCTTCCTGTCATTGCAAAGTGTGATGATTTGGCATGAGAGATATGAAAGGTGCAACGTACTCACATAATCCATTGACATATATCAGATAGATGTTGTCATCAGTATAGACCTGGCCATAATAAGTATGATCTTGATAAGATTCAAGATGCATGAGAAAAAGTCTCCGAAAGGATATAGTTATTAAAGGTCATGACATAAGGATTATGAGTAATCTTAAGATTCCAAAAGGGTTTGGAATAGGACTGGATCGAATCCAACAAGTTTCTTGGATCGATCAGAAGTGTCATGAACATGTCTTGATGACTTAATGCTTAGAGCATACTGAGTCAGATTCAGGATATGACCTGGCTGGGGATACTTAATGGATTTTGTACATACGTGAGAAATCATTGGAAAATGATTAGAGGTGAATGTTGATAACAATTTGAAAAGAGTTTTAAAATAAGGACTTAATGGTTAAAGAATTTCGTTGGCATTCCGATGGAGCGCGTGTGGCTCACCGGCACATCGTAACACCTCGAAATAGTCTTAGGGTGCAGTCATGTGGACTAAAGATCCCGAGAAACATGGAAAGTCACAATACATAGAATGGAGTTGTTAGTGAGAATGACGGTATGACTAAAATTGAAATATCATCGGAAGGATATCCGATCGGATAAAGTGTATTATTACATAGAAAGAGTGAAAGGTCAAGTAGACATAGATACATAACACGAATTAAATAGTTTAAAAGGAATCTAGAAACCGATAATAGTTTTATGTAAAATCCGACTGGGTGATTACCTCGTGGAGACTTGGTAATTAGGCAAGCGTAGCCACCAGTCAGATTTTATGTTTCAATTTTGCATGTTTCACTTCCCGAATAATTTGATTATTCAAAAGTCCACAGTCGCTCATACTTTTCGGGAGTAAGTATGAATAAAGACTGTCGTGAATTGGTTTGTAGATTGTCTAAGGAGTTAGACATTGCAGTAAGACTACTACAACATTCACGAGTACTTAGAAATAGAGATTTGAGTATTGGATAAACCCGCACTCAATAGATTGCTTCATGGATTACATCACGAGCAATGTTGAGACGATAATATCGTATGATCTTGAAGCGGAGACATGTGAGTTGAAATTTACAAGTTAGTTGTGCATTGATAATGCGAAAATGCATTAGTAACTCGATGTTACAAAACGCATTGTTGTGTATGATTTGATAAGTAAAAGACACAACCATATGAGTCAAAGCTTATTCGTTCCTTGACCCTGATGGGAAACAGATATCTGTAGGCCGCTCGATGATTTTGAAGTTGACTAAAGTGCTGGCTAGCCTGGACTAAATTGATATGTTCAATTAGAAGTCCGAAAGTTATAAGCAGAATCGGAAATCGGGAAACAGAGTATCGGACAGAGATTGATCTCAATCCATGTCTCGTGTCTAAAAATATCTTGTTGGACGAAGGATCATATGATCACTTATGTATGCACAGAACTGACTGGGTCAGAGTTCGGCAGCAGTTTCTTGGAAGCTGCAGGTTGTTAATTAATTAGAAGATAAATTAAAGTCATAGACTTATCGAAGTGGGAGACTGTTGGATTAGGTGTCTAAGCCATGACTTTATATTTATATTTATCTTGTTAATTGAAGCAAAGTCCATTTGGGTTGCCCTCATAGCTGGAGGTTAGGATAGAGTTCAGTAGAGTAAAAGGTTGATTTATTAATTGTTTAATAAATCAATAAAATTAATTAAATGGTTTATTAATATATTTAAGTGTTAATATATTAATTAGAAACTATAATAATTAATTAAGATTTAATCTAGAATTAATTAGATTTAATTCAGTGATTAAATAAATTAATTAACAGTGCAGGGACTGGTTTGTATTTATTCAATAGTTGAATAATCTGGCCAACCAGTGGAAGGGCCTAAGTTGGCGAAATTATGAGTGTGTACACACATATTTCGAAACCCTAATTAGGGTTAAGGAAAGCCTTGTCCAAATGGTTAACAGGCTTGCCAATTTGGAGGCTCCTTAGGGTTTTGACTGTAACCCTTGGAGGCTATAAAAGGAGGCTACTGGCTGCCCTAAAACCTGCGCCACTTTCACCAAGATTACTCTGCTGGACTGTCTTCTCCATTGCTTGGGTGTGACTTGCATTTGAGGCAGGACACTTGTGCTGCTAGGTTCAAGAACAAGATCAAATGGTTGGTTATTCTTTATTTGATCTTTAGAAATAATTGTTGGCTTTAGATATTAGTTTATTATCTTCATAGAAGAAAACGTAGATCTTTCTAGGGTTGCATGTGAACCATAGGAATTTTTGTGTTCATTGTTTGCTAGAAAACCCTTCAAGATATTCAACTAGACGAACGCTTAAATTATGTGGAGCGACCGATTGCCATCATTGAAAGGAAAATAAAGACTTTGCGAAATAAAACAATAGGATTAGTTAAGGTTCAGTGGCAACATCGTAAAGGGTCCGAGTGGACTCGAGAACCGGAAGAGGAAATGCGGAGGCATTACCCAAAATTATTTACATGCGCAGATTTTGGGGACGAAATCCAGTTAAGTGGGGGAGAATTGTAAGACCCGTTCTGCCGATGCACGGCCCAGATGGATCCACGGCGCAGCTTGGGAAGATTCTGGGTTCGCGCATGATTTGTACGCACGGCACGGTTCGGGAGAATCCGCGGCACGGTGCGCCGCAGTTATGAAAAACCCTAATTCAGAATTAAACGCCTATATAAAGGGTTCTGGGCCTAGGGTTCGTGTTTTTGGGAGTTTCCTGGAGTAGAGTCGACTGGTTTCAGCAGAGGCTCTTCGATCTCAAGGCTTTGGAGGTTTTGGGAGATTAGAAGAAGGAGATCCAACGCGAGTTTTGGGAGATTAGAAGAAGGAGATCCAACGCGAGGGAAGGCTTGTAACGGATCGTAGGCATCACTCCGTTTTTTTAGAAGTAAGGTAAGAAGATTTACTCTTCTGAGTTTCTTTTTCATCCCGTCATATGGTGTTACCCATTGGTTTGTAGCCTTAGATGACTTGTAACACTTAGGGTTTGGACCAAGGACATGCATGGACTTGCATGTCCATGAGGAAGTGACCTTACGGTAGTTTCTGATCCCAGGAAGGGTAGAGAGAGGAACCCTAGCCGATGGCTGTACTGATTAAGAGCAAATAAGATTTCAGATTAATACGATTCCGTGACGGGACTGGCTATGTCAGCGACGCAGATTCGGCTAAAACCCCGTAACTATGCGAAGATAGCCGCGATGCGTAGGGTGAGGAGCTACGCCGCGCGAGCGACTGTTTTACCCAAAAGTTTATTTTCAACCAATGTTGGTTAGCAAATGTTGGGTCTGACCTTTAGGCAAGTCCATAGGAGTTGGTCAGTGCTTGATATGTTGTGTATGTGGGATTTAGGTGCTTGGACGAGCTAAGTTGGTATATTAGATAATATCTTCACGGTTACGAATCAAGTGAGTATCCTCACCTTACTATGTGATGTTGCATGTTAGGCATCTTGTGTATTTTGTACAGTTATATGATTTGTTCTATATCTGTGATTATTTGTTGTTGGACTCAGTATTGATGCGTGTTCACTCGTAGCTGTTGTATGACGAGTTGGACTATTGTCTTGTCCCATAGCTGTTGTATGATGGGGTGGGCCATAACCGGGAACCCATAGATGTTGTATGATGGGTAGAACCGCCCCGTGTCCATGGCTGTTGTATGATGGACGCCCGTAGCTGTTGTATGGCGGGTAGGGCTGGGTCGTTCCTGTGGACGGGTTGTTTAATGTGTGGGCATGTATGGTAATTTGTGGACTCACTAAGCTTTAAGCTTACCCGTTGATTTTATAACGAATCAGGTATTTCAAATGACAAAGGGAAGGGCAAGGCTTGATGGCAGCGCGTCGCATACAAGAGATTTATTTTAAAGAACTATGTTATGGTTTTCAAATGTTCCGCTGTTGGTTTAATAAATATGTCAAACAATCTTACTTTTTGAAATAAAGATTTTGTTGGAACCTTGGTAATAAATGAAATTTTATAAATTTGAAATTGGAGCGTTACAAATTGGTATCAGAGCCTTGGTTTGAGGGATTTGGATGAACTGTATTGGGAATCCAAACTCAAACTTAGGACTGAGCGATTTTGTTAAGAAAATGTTTTTGGAAAGCTAAAATTTAATAAGAGAAAGACGTGATGCGAACCGTCAACCGAGCTCAAGTAAGTTTGTGATTCCCAATTACCCATGCCAAGTTTGTGCTATGTATTATGCTAGGATGTAGAATTGCCTGGATAATATACTCTATGGACTGTTTTGTGCAATATTTACTGCTTTGGAATTTTATGCTAGTGTCGTTAGGTTGGTTAGTGAATGCTGGTAGGTTATATACAATTAGGGTAAGATAGCCTAAGAATTCTTGGTCTGGCCTTACTTGCTGTTCCTTGTTTGGTTGTGACTTTAGGGTAGGATCAGTTATTCAAACGTCTATCTTATTCCCGATTGTGTACAGCTGTGCGTCCGTGAGGCGAATCGACGACGTTAGTAGTAGTTCTTTTAGACACGCATGGATCGAGTGCGGGTACCTCGAGTGGGGATAATTTGGATGATGAGAACCGAAGCTACAACATCGTTGGGCTATAGTGTCATTTTACCTACATAAAATTATAAATACACCTTTCATGTTAATCTCACATTTTGTATATATATATATATATATATATATATATATATATATATATATATATATATATATATATATATATATATATATATATATATATATATATATATATATATATATATATATATATATATATATACTAGCGGTGTACCCGCGCAATGCAGCGGGCGCTTATGCGGGAGGAGGTGGTGGTGGGATACCCGTGCAGTACAGGTGGCGTAGGTGATAGCGGTGAATAGCTTCTTTTCGGATGTAGTTTATTTCAGTGATTATTTTCCTTCGATGGGCTTATAATAGTCTTCTTTTAGGGAATATTTCTAATTCAACAATTATTTTCTTTTTGTCGAACGCTAATGCGAGGGGGGAGAGTGAAGGTTCGAATATTAGTTTTCTTTCAATAGAAATACGTGACAAACACAAGTTAGCGACTTAGCGGCATATAATTTATTATTGTGAAAAATCATGTTGATGTGGTGTTTGATTCTCAAAATATATCGTGTGGCAATTCGGTTATGTGATTAATGCGTTCGTTTATACTGTTCAGATTTGGGTTTTTTCGTATAAAGTTTTAAAGGGCGAGATGAATTGCATAAAATTTATATATATAAAATTTTAAAGGTACAGATTGAATGGTATAAGAAATTTTCTGTTTCAATTTGGGTTTTTTCGATTAACTTAGTATTTGAAAATTTTATGCTTTTAAAGGTATTAAATCGTATAAAAATGTAATGATAAAAACGTATATGAAAAATCTTAATAATATAAGATATAAAATGTTATAAATAACATCACTTTATGTCGTTTATTTTATTTCAGTTTATTTATTAAAAGCTCATAGAATATTGGATTGTGCTTAGCTTTAAAGTTTAATCTTTTTTTCTAAGACATCGTCTAGATAATGTTTTTTAGAAAATATGATAAAAGATGGTTGTCAGGCATTGCACTTTCTCTAGAGCCTATGGTTTTAGTAAAAGTACCGGTGTCTTTTTCTAGTGCACTATTATAATATGATACTATCTTAAACAATTAATCATAAATTATGCAGAACCTTCGTTCCATCTTCTTTTTTCTTAAAAGAAGCAAATAAAACCCAACCATTTGAGAAACAATTAGACATCAAGTAACAAAAGATAGTTATTAAGAATCTCAAAGTACTTTGTTTCTTTAAAATTTCAATATCTTGCTTTTATTAGCTAACAAATCAATAATAGAAGAAACAATGAACTCGACTTTTAACATTTTTCAATATCTAAAGTTCTTCCATTCCAAGTATTTATTATTGATTCTGATTTTCTTTTTCCTGTATATTTTTATTAAAGGTGACTCGGTAAACTTTTCAAACATATACCCCCTCCCACAATGATCCTTAGTATGTAAGTTTTCATATACAGTAGCAATTTTTTAATAACCGCTCTTTGGTGATGGTGGAAATTTTTAGACAAAGAGGGAGGAATAAATTGGAATTTATGAACTTAAAATGACAATTGTTAAATAGGATTTATTTAGAGATGATAGTTTTTAGTTTCAATCATACTTTAATGAGCTCGAAATTGAATCAACTATACTTGGAAAGGATGTATTTGCCTTGGTAAAGTTAACTAAAACATTAACACATTGATTCGTTGAGAAAAATCCTCCAAAAAATATCCGTTTAATTCCTTGAGACATAGCAGTTAAATAAGATAACTACAAAAAAGAAAAGAAAAATAGAATCAAGGAATATAATATACACCGTTCATAAAAAGGGAAAATTTGAATAAACATGTAGATCATACCTGCCCCATATTGTAACAAATCATTCGATGTACAGGTCTATAGTCTTCAATATCCTTGTTCTCTGAAATTGCTTTACCAAAACTGGATGCAACTGTTGATGCAGAAAGTCCAATCTGAGATTATGTAAGAGATCAGAGGTCATTATGTCAAAACAAAGGAATCATTTGATCAATTATTCAAAGTGTTCGGTTTTCAATTGGGGGCTTAACTTACTCGATGAAAGTCATGAACCAAATTGTGTTGTTTGGTTTGAGAATGTACCTTAACTGAACAGTGTACCTTAGATCTGAAAAAAACAGATAGATACAGCGAAATAAAGAAAATATTTATGGATCTGAATAAAAACAAAAGTAGAGTCATGTATGGAAGAAAGTGAGATAAAGAGACAGACAGATAGAGCCACCATGGTGGTGGTAATTAACGCTGACGATAGTGGTAATCAATGCCTAGATCTAGGGTTTTAGAACATGTCAGTGGTTCTTGTTCGTCTAAAAGGTGTCATTCGGTGGCTTTAACAGGCCGAGATGAGCAAGGTTGTATCCGGTGGTGTGATGGCCAATCTGAGGGGATGTGAGTGAGTGGTGATGCTTGTGATGCAAATAGTAAAAGAAGTGAACGGTGGTGGCTCCAGGTGGTTGAGGAGGAGGAGCAGCTAGCAATCTACGACAATGTCAAATTCAAAATTAGCACTAATTCCACCATGCAGAAAAAAGACGTGAAACTTGATTTTACTTTTGAAATCTACCTGAGAACACACATCGATTGCATACCTGATTAAGAGTGACACATAATGGTGGCCATTGTTGGGGTTTTTAGATAGATGCACCAAATTGAAAGCCTAGTGACTGAATTGGAGTAGCTATCGAGATAATTTGCAAGATTTGTTGATAAGATTTGTACAATCCAAAATCGGGCCTTGCTTTATAAGAAGTAATATATACCTGCAACGAAAAAATGTCAGCTCAAACATGATTATGCTCTAAAACTTGTACCTATGTGTCAACGACGATCAAAACCTGTGGTAGGGATTTTCTCCAGCAATTGTGCGTGGATCTTCATCAGGACGATCTATTCTTCAACTACCATTCCAAATCCATTGTACCATGATGATGGCATGCAACGAATATGGGGAGGAAATAACCAAAAATCGATTGAGCATGAAACTAAAATCGATTCTTCATCTTGGTCTCTAATCTGAGAGAGGGGCATGAAGAAGGGGGCGGACTCTATAGGAATATAAAAGGCAATTTCAAATTCCAAATCCATGGTCAACTTAATTCACGACAAAGTAACTTGCTTTTAGAGAATTCAGGAGAAGATTAAGGGATTGAAGTTTTGAATTTTGAATCTCGAGTGCGTATAAGATAAGCATGTGACGTGAGTGAGCTGTGACTACTTGTATTCTATGCATAATAAATGAGACATCTTAAATTCCTTTAGAGCTAAGAAACGGATATGCTTAATATCATTGTACTTTGTGGAAAACAATTTGGACCTCTTAATTTTAAGAGTTTCCTTATTTGGAAACCATTTTTCCTTTTTAAAGTAGTATAATATATATATATATATATATATATATATATATATATATATATATATATATATATATATATATATATATATATATATATATATATATATATATATATATATATATATATATATATATATATATATATATAGATGAAGGTTCAAATGAGAACAACTTCAATAATTATTAAAATTGAGAACATGAGAACAAATATAAGCCACACAATTTTATAAGAGGCTTCCACACGCACCCTTCCACTGCAACCACCACTAAACTTCTACGCCTCCACTACCACCCATCTCCACCACGTCCTCTATCCAGCGCCAATCCATCTTACTCGACCCACTCCCGCTCCACCTCACCCACCCCACCCTACCAACCCCCCCCCCCCCTACCAAAAAAAAATTATTTTTAACAACCACTCTCGCTCCACCCCACCCACCGGGACCCACCCTACCCTACCACACCCTACCCGCCCACCAAAAAAAATTTAATTTTTTTTACCTCCCAATTCCGCTCCACCCCACCCACCAGCACCCACACTACCCTACCCACCCCATCCTACCCAACCATACCCTACCCCCAACCAAAAAAAAAAAATTTTTTTTACCATCCACACCCGCTCCACCACACCCACCAGCACCCACCCTACCCTACCCACCCCACCCTACCCTACCCACCAAAAAAAATTAATTTTTTTACCACCCATTCCCGCTCCACCCCACCCTCCAGCACTACCCTACCCTACCCACCCCACACATCGCCCACAAATTTTTATTTTTTTTCACACTCCCGCTCCACCAGCACCCACCCTACCTACCCACCCCACCCCACCGTACCCTACCCCGTCTACCAAAAAAAATAATTTTTTAATATTTATACCACCCACTTTCGCTCCACCCTACCCACCAGCACCCACCCTACCCTACCTACCCCTGGTCACCCTACCCTACCACACCCCCCCCCCCCCCGCATACCAAAAAAAATTTAATTTTTTTTACCACCCAATTCCGCTCCACGCACTCACCAGCACCCACCCTACCCTACCCACCACATCCCACCCTACCCCGCCAACCAAAAAAATAATTTTTTTACCATCCATACACCAGCACCCACCCCACCCTACCCACCGACAATGCCTACCAAAAAAATTTTAATTTTTTTACCACCTACTCCCGCTCCACCCCACCCTCCAGCACGCACCCTACCCTACCCACCCCACCTCACCTCCCGCCCACCAATTTTTATTTTAATTTTTTCACATTCCCGCTTTACCCCTCCCACCGGCACCCACCCTACCTATCCACGCCACCCCACCGTACCCTACCCCGTCCACAAAAAAAAATTTAATATTTTTACCACCCACTCCCGCTCCACTCCACCCACCACCACCCTCTACCCTACCCTACCCCGCCCACCAGAAAAATTTTAATTTTTTACCACCCAATCCTGCTCCACCCCACCCACCAGCACCCAACCTACCCTACCCACCCCACCCTACCTTACCCACCTACCCTGACCCACCACAAAAAAATTAATTTTTTTTTTACCACAAACTCCCGCTACACCCAACCCACCAACACCCACCCCCACCAATTTTTTTTTCACTCACTCCCGCTCCAACCCACCAACCAGCACCCACCCAACCTACCCACCACATCCCTCGTATCCTACCCCTACTACCCCCATCCATACCGTACCATCACCCCGCCTACCAATTTTTTTTTAATTTTCTGCTACTCACTCCCGATCCACCCCACCCTAACCCACCCGACCCGACCAACCAGCACCCCACCCTACCTTCCCCCTACCACCCAACCCCTACCCTACTATCACCCCGCCCACCAAAAAATTTTAATTTTTTACCACTCACTCCCGATCCACCCCACCCCACCCTACCATTTACATGTGCATATTCACAAGTGAATGATAGACTTTTAATCATATATGAATAATAAGGTTTAATTACATGTCAATAGTTCTATCATATGTGAATAACAATGTTTAATCGCATCTGATTAAATACATATGATAGGAAAATTTATTTAAAAATAAAAAATATCTTATGTACATATTTACATGAATAACATGTGAATAACTTAATTATATGTGAGTAACAAGGTTATTATCACATGTGAATAATAGAGTTTTATCACATGTGAATAGCTTAATCATATGTGATCAACAATGTTTAATCATATGTGATTAAATACATATAATAAGAAAATTTATTTAAACATAAAAAATCATTATGTATATATTTGCATATAAATAACATGTTTTAATCACATGTGAATATGTGAATAACAATGTTTAATCACATGTGATTGAACAAAAAAACATATCACATGTGAACAAGATTTTAGAATTATATATGATTAAGCGCTTAATAAAAAATATATATATATATTAAGAAATATCATTAAAAATAAAAAATTTGTTATGTGCATATTCACATGTGAAAAACAGGTTTTTATCACATGTGAATAATGAGTTTTAATCACATGTGATTAAATACATATAATAGGAAAAATTATTTAAAAATAAAAAATTTGTTATGTACATATTCACAAATGAATAACAAATTTTAATGGAATGACATGGTCTATAACATGTGAATAACAGACTTTAATCATATATGAAAAAGAAGGTTTAATCAAATGTGATTAAATATATATAACAAGAAAAATCATTAAAAAATAGGGTTTTATCACATGTGAATAGCTTAATCATATGTGATCAACAATTTTAATCATATGTGATTAAAAATATATAATAAGAAAAATTATTTAAAAATAAAAAATTCATTAAGCACATATTTACATATGAATAATGTGTTTTAATTACATGTGATTGAATACACATAATAAGAAAAGTATTAAAAATAAAAATAAAAATTATATTTGAGCATATTCGCATGCGAATAACAAGTTCTAATCACATGTGAATAGCATTATCTAATTACATGTGAGTAACATGTTTTAATCATATGTGAATAAATTATTAAGAAATAAAAATTTCGTTATGCGTATATTCACATGTGAAAAACATATTTTAATCACATGTGAATAATAGGGTTTTATCACCTGTGAATAGCTTAATCATATGTGATCAACAATGTTTAATCACATGTGATTAAATACATATAATAAGAAAATTTATTTAAACATAAAAAATTCATTATGTACATATTTGCATATAAATAACACGTTTTAATCACATGTGAATATATGAATAACAAGGTTTAATCACATGTGATTGAAGAAAAAACTTATCACATGTGATTGAAGAAATTCTGGTAAAGACATTTCATCAAACAACTTATGTGCATCCTTCTTCTTCAGCTTATGTGCACCTATAAGGTTCACCAAATTCAGCAAGTTTCAATGCTTCTGCAAGAAATCAAACATTTTGGTAACTAGCCAAGATTGTAATTGTAATACAAGTGAGTTACCTAACTAATTATTGATGTCTTTTTCGGGAGATTAGAGATACGATAAATACTTATTATGTGTTAATTTAAATTAATTGTAGATATGAAAGGTCGAATGAGATGCCCATACCCCAATATTAACCACGATAGCAGCCAATGTCCATATAGGATCAATTTGTTAAGCAAAGGAAATTGCAAAATTAGAGTCTAATTTGAAAATTAGTATTTTAGTTTTTGAAAATTTCCTCCCAATTAATAATGGGTTTATATGAATTTCGATGACTTGCTCCTTTCTCGTAACTTGAAATTTAGTGATCGGAACCTAATAGTGGCCTACATTTGTTGTTTTTCCGTTTTAAAATGAAAGATAATCTTCAATTTGGAACACAGCTGTCAAACCTTAACCATGAAGTGAATTAGTAACATAAAAGGTATCACCTGGACAAAAAGAAATAGAGATCTCGAGAGTCCTACGCAATTTTGCTCCATCGATCTCAACCTCAAATCAGCATGAAACGAATAAACAAATCCACCACCGAAAGTAAACCTAGGTCTCGCCAACTTACGGGATGAGTTTTCAGCATCAAAATGATGGTTCTTATTTGACGATTAAGATCAGGAAGGAGGACGGAGGCAATCAGAAAACACTCCGGCAGCCGGAAAAAGTGTTCCGTAGTCACAAATTTTAATAATTGATTTTTTTAGCGGGTTGGTTAGGTGGGGGTAGAGGCGTAGAGTTTGGTGGTGATTCCACTGGAGGGGGCGGACGGGGCCTCATTTAAAATTATATGGTCTAAATTTGTTCTCATGTTCTGAATTTAATAAATGTTCTCATTTTAACCTTCCCCTATATATATATATATATATATATATATATATATATATATATATATATATATATATATATATATATATATATATATATATATATATATATATATATATATATATATATATATATATATATATATATATATATATATATATATATATATATATATATATAATATATATATAGGCTTAGGTTCAAATGAGAACTAAATAATTTGTGTGAACTATATATGACGGTTAGATTACAATTATCAAGATTAATCTTGTGGTCACCATAAATCATTAAGGTATTTCCAGAATTTTAACATAATAATTAATTTCGTAATTAAAATAGAATCTCCATAATTATGGTAATAACTAACTTCCTTGTTTTATAGATTTTAAAATTCGAATTAATTTGAATCATTTTTTAATAATCAGAATTCTTAAACATTTTTACTAATCCGAATTTATATTTTCTTATAATAATATTTTTATAAAATTCATTATTTCGTTTTTTCAATATTACTGGTCAGTTTCTATTTTAAAAAATTATTAATTTTATAAAATTCATTATTTCGTTTTTTTCACTATAATAAAAAATGTATTACAAAAAAAAGCACAAAATATTATATAAAGAACAATGTATATTCTAAAATGCACATTTATATTCGAATATGAAGTATTTATAAAAAAATTATTCCAATATGAACACAATAGATTTTAAGATGAATATGGTATATTGTACAATGATTTAAAAATATTCTAGCATTACACGATCTATTATAATTTGAACATGTTCTATTCTAAAAACATAAAAACTTCAAACAATGGATTCTTTTGATGTTCTTGATGATAGATACTTCACCATGCTACTATCATCCATCTTTTCTGGAGTCACCTCTTTAGCTTCATGTGCTTTCAATCTTGCAACAAAACACAAATATCATTCAAAAAATCAAAAAACAACTACAAATACAAAAATAAAAAGCATATTGTGTGACTAAGTTATACTAGCATAAAGTTGAAAAGGATACAAATTCACGGATGTAACCAAATTCATAAACAAAACAGATACAAAGTTAATCATGTTCACAATATCAACCAAGAATATTTGCAACCAAGAATATAGTGATTCATAAACACCGAAAGAGGATGTTTTCTCACCACCAACAACACACACAACAGTCAATAGCAACCAAGAATACAAAGTTAATCACGCACAACATAATAGCAACCAAGAATACAAAGTTAATCATGTTCCCAATAGCAACCAAGAATACAAATTCACAGATGTAACCAAATTCATAAACAAAACAAGTAAAAAGTTAATCATGTTCACAATAGCAACCAAGAATATTTGCAACCAAGAATAAACACAAGAAAAAGGATGTTTTCTCACCACCAACAACACACAACACATGCACAAGATATACACCAAGATATATAAATAATTCTAGAACAATTTCAGTCAATATCTTTCCTACTTCACCATCAAGTTCAGATTCGTATGTTATTTCCAAATTGTATGAATATTCATCACCATCATAAGACCTATTTCCAGTACTAGAACAAATCACGACCTATTTCCAGTACTAGAACAAATCACGAAATCACATGGTAGAAGTTCTTGATTTATAAAGCTGTGAAATATCTTTGAAACCTAATGTTCTGAAATTACCAGGTTGCAACAATTGATCTTTACATATTTCTTGAAATTCAGGTACATGAATTAAGTCCTGAAAAAGCCTAATCAAATCCCTTAGTTTTCAAACATAAATGAAACAAGAAAGGTAATTTGTAACGCCCTAATTTTCAAAAATCATAAAATTTCATTTATTACCAAGGTTCCAAAATATTTATTCCTAAAAGTAAAACTGTTTGACATATTGAATAAACCAACAGCGGAAACAAATTAAAATCATAACATAGTTCTTTAAAATAAATCTCTTGTATGCGATACGCTGCCGTCAAGCCTTGCCCTTTACTTTGTCATTTGAAATACCTGAAATATTATAAAATCAACGGGTAAGCTTAAAGCTTAGTGAGTCCACAAATTACCATACATGCCCACATATTAAACAACCCGTCCTCGAGAACGACCTGACCCTACCCGCCATACAACAGCTACGGGCGTCCATCATACAACAGCTATGGACACAGGAAGGTTCTACCCATCATACAACAGCTATGGTTCCCGGTTATGGCCCAGCCCATCATACAACAGCTATGGGACAAGGCAATAGTCCAACTCGCCATACAACAGCTACGAGGGGACACGCATCAGTACTGAGCCCAACAACAATTAACCACAGATATAGAGCAAATCATATAACTGTAAATAACATACAAGATGCCTAACATGTAACATCATATAGTAAGGTGATGATACTCACCTGATTCGAAACCGCACATATACTTTAATATCCCCACTTAGCTCGTCCACACACCTATATCCCACATACACAACATGTCAAGCACTGACTAAACTTCTATAGACTTGCCTAAAGGTTAGTCCCCACGTTTGGTAACCAACACTGGTCGAAACTAAGCTTTTGGGTCAAACAGCCGCTCGCCGCGGCGTGGCTTCTTACCTTACGCGTCGCGGCTATCTCCGCATAGTTACGGGGCTTAGCCGAACCCGCGTCGCTGACATAGCCTGTCCGCGCCGCGGACTCGTATTAATCCAAAGTCTCCTAAGCCCTAAATCAGTTTAGTCATCGGCTAGGGTTTCACTCCATACCCTTCCTGGAATCAGAAACTACCCTATGATCACTTCCTCATGGACATGCAAGTCCATGCATGTCCTTGGTCCAAACCCTAAGTGTTACAAGTGATCTAAGACTACTAACCAAGAGATAACACCTTAATACGAGATAAAATGAAATCTCAGAAGGTAGATCCTCTTACCTTGCATCTGGAGAACAGAGGAATGCACCCGATCGACTACAAGCCTTTCCCCACGTTATATCTCTTCTTTCAAACCTTCAAAGCCTTGGAACCAAAGAGCCTCTGCTAAAACCAGTCGACTCCACTCTAGAAGTTTCCCAAAAACCGAACCCTAGGGCTGGGACCCTTTATATAGGCATTTAAATCCGAATTAGGGTTTTTCACATTAGCGGCGCACCGCGCCGCAGGTTCTTCCGAGCCGCGCCGCGCGTACAAGTCCTTCGCGATTCTAGATCCTTCCTAAAACCGCGCCGCGGATTAGTCCGGGCCGCGACTCGGCGGAACGGGTCTTACATAATGTATCAACTATTAAGAAAGTGATCGAAGAGATACCTGTCACCCTTTGGTTTTCTCATGCGGTCTCCTGTACTGAAATTAGCCATTGTGTACTTGCATCTTATCTGCCAAAGTGTTCTAATAACAATATTAGAGGGTTCTCAATAATATACGAACTGAAATATATAGAAAATATGTGATGATTGTTCTTTACCAGTGGCTTGTCATTCAATTGCTGGCTCCTTTGTTGGACCCGTAGAAACGAAATTTGAATGCGTAGAATCAAAACCAGTGCCTTGTGATGATTGTTCTGTCGTCATTACCTTTCAAATTAAGAATCAAAATCAATTAAAAAAAATACCTCTCGAGGACCATAAACCTAACAGCAAATAGAAATTGGAAACGAAATTTGAACACCGACTAGATAACACGAATTAGGAAAATAAACCTAACAGCAAATAGAAATTGAAAGCAGCAGACTACTTGGAAATACCTCAGAAGCAATCGATTGAAGATTGGATTACTGATTGATGTGGGTATTTCGGTTAAGAGGAGATGGCGGTTGATAATGATCCGATTGTCGATAGCTGTTTCGATCGTTGTTTCAATCGGAAATTACATGGGTTTCAATCAATCGCTGTTGAAATTATTACCTTTTCATCGAGAAATTTCGCTCAGAAAAGAATAAAGGAAAAGGCGATATTGCCGATCATGCAAGCTTGTGTTTGCGATTTCTGATGAAGACGAACACAAACACGATGTTATTGAAGTTGACCCACCACAGCGGGAATCGGTGACGAGTTGATGCAGACATGTCAACTACTATTGACAAGTTAATGCAGATCATTGACTGTCGATGCACGGTTGTATAATTTCTTTCATAAAACAAACAGCACCAAATCGAATTGCCAGAATAGAATCGTAATCGAAGAAAAATAAACCGATCATCACGAAATCAATAAATCATATGATATGACCATTCGAAGAACACATCGATGTTTCTTCTTGTTGTGGGATTTATTGGAAAAAGGAATCGATTTCTGATCATCCCTGTGTAATCGAAACGTTTGTTGAATGCGAGTGTTGATCAAGAACGTCAGGAAAGACTTCTACAGTTGGTTGAAGGCATTGATTTCTGATCATCCCTGTGAAATAGAAACGTTTATAGAGGGAAAAAAGAAACAATTCGTGCTTTAGTATTGACGACGACTCTGGGAATTCTTCACAGACGCGATTTTCTCGAACTCGATGTTCTTGAAATCGATCTCAAACCCATTGAAGTTATCCCGATGTAACATTGGAAGTCGAGAACGGCAAGAAAAGGAAGAACAATCGGATGTTTGTGGGGAAAATAACTTATAAGGGTAATTATGTTTCAAAAATGTTCAAAAAACACCATCCAAGTTTGGTTTGTTCAAAAAACACCATCCAAGTAAAGCCTTTATACAAAAAACACCATCCAAGTAAGGCCTTTGTACAAAAAACACCAACAAACTACATGTTTTGTTTAAATTTTACCTGATGATAACCGGCTCTTGCAGGTTAAACTGTTCATCTGTTATTATGTCATATCACTAAATATTAGGCCAAGTCATCCTTTAACCTGCAAGAGCCGGTTACTATCGGGTAAAATTTGAACAAAATATGTAGTTCGTTGGTGTTTTTTGTACAAAAGTCTTACTTGGATGGTGTTTTTTGTACAAAGGTCTTACTTGGATGGTGTTTTTTGAACAGACCAAACTTGGATGGTGTTTTTTGAACAGTTTTGAAACATAATTACCCTTATAAGTCATTTTCCCGATGTTTGTGTGATGAACTTACACAAAGTCGGGAGAGAGGGCAACCAAGATGGAGGAGAGAGAGAGAGTGGTTTTCGCTTTCAATTTCATAAAACGTATTTTCCTAAAATATCTATAATTTTCTTTACAAAATTACGCTTTATTATTAATTACTAACGATTAAAATTTAAAAAATAAATCAAAAACCTATATTAATCATAGTCATTGATTTAATCAGATCAACGGTTAAAGATAGTTCACAGCGTTCATAATCTTTATTTCACTTTGTCAAAATAGTCTACATGAATCTTGCAATGATATCATTAACATATTCTTTGGCTTCCACCTTTGATTGGTGTATCATAATTTTTATACATTCATAATCTTTATTTCACAATCTCATAATATCATGTTCGCAATGGCAATGGTTTCTGCTGTTTAAGAAGCTCAGAAAGATAACCTCAGAAACTTTTGTGACTACATGATGACAATTTTAGAGGTCAGTTGCTACATAGAGTCCAATTTATTCTTCAGTTCCATCTTTTGTATCTACTAAATTACCCCTTTGGCCCTATACACTGTTAATCTTTATCACCTAGCTATTCCACCCATTCTTTTAATTTTAAATGCTTTCTTTTTCTCTGTCAAGATGAATGGCAAAAAGGAAAAAAGGGACTTTCTTTACGGTCTGAGTCGCATCTCCACATTACTAAGGACTGACATAAATGATTCAAGCATTATCTCTAACATCTAGCCCTCATATTTCGTTTGATCATTCTAACATGGAGCTTTTTGTCTGTGTGTATGGAAAGACCTCCTGCACTACATGGAGCATATAAGTTGGAAAAAAGATTCCAAATATGATGTGCATTCTCTTTTCTATCTATCATTTGAATGTTATGATTTTCTTGAGATTATAATAAGTTACTATTTCTCTTATTGCAAGTCTTTTAGACAGCGTGATTACTTGGAAGTTATATTGGTAGAGAAGGTGAAATTCGATTTAATAATTCCATTAATTTACATAATATGAATAGTTGATTATGATATGGAACCACTATGTGACTCTACTAAAAAAACTCTGGAATCTGAAACTTAATTAAAGTAAAGTTTCTTTAACAATACTATTCTGATATTCTCAAACAATTGAATGTTCTGGAATGATATCGAATTTAGTCCGAAAGAAAATATATTCGAAACTGGAATATTTACGATGAATGTTTCCATTTTTCTACTCCCATTTAACTTTTTCACTGTAATAAAATGGACATTACATAAAAATAGATATTTATATATTTTAGTATTATTGACACATTTCTTTTAGTTTAAAAATTTTGATTTATAATTTATTAAAATACTAACATAAAATCTTGACGTAAATAGAAAAGTGAATAAGTATATAATTAGTTTTTATTCACTTCTACAGATCGATGCATTAGGTTCATTTGGTAAACAAGTATTCAAAGAATGGTTTAAGTGATAAAAAAAATCTAGGAACGATTTTTATAGAAATTTGCTCAAGTATAATTTGCTTTTAGTATATTTTCTTAAAATAAAAAATATAAAATAACACATAAAAGATGAGGTGATGATTTTATCATAATCTTTGTTGGTTTTGAGTGTCAACCTAAATATGTCTATGTACTTTCTTTTTTTCATGAATTCTTTTTTTAGATGTGTGTAAGAATACAAATTGTTACCTGGATTAGAGTATTAATAATTCGAAAGAAGTATTGAATGGAATGGTCAATTTCTGATCATTTTAGATTACGTGGAAATGTTAAAGAAAGGTATGAAAGTTACATTCAAGTAATAACATTTATGTAGTGTTTGATATGATGTAATCAACACATCAATTGAATGGTATGGCCATTCATGATAGAACAGAACACTTATTCCATTGAAGTAAAAGAAAGTTTTTTTCCCGGCCTCCTTGAGGTATATGCACGGCCTCCTTGAGGTCTTGCGTTCAAATTCCACTAGAGGATTAAGTGGGTCAGGATAGCTATAATAATTGTCGATTCAAAAAAAAATTGCCTTGCCTCATAGAATGGAATGGACAATACTAGAAGGGATGTGAATTGTGATTCTTTCCAAAAATGAGCAAACAACTTTATCTTCACAATCATTGGAACTGTGAGAATGTTCAAGGTTAATTAATTTTTTATTTTAATCAAACCGTGTAACACACGGGTTATAACCTAGTATTATATTATAATACATACATAATTTACAACTATTTTATGCACAATTGTCTTAATTTTTAAGACAGTACAACACATTAATGCACATCTTGATTGAACACGGCTTCAAGAAACACATCACGCGGATTGCCAGCCTCATATTACCATGGATTGGCAGTCTAGTACCTTTACAACCATCTGATTGTTTTATCATCTACCGTTCCATCTCCTGTATTACCATGTCTTCCATCAGCCACAAACTGCTGGTGTTCTTTATAGCTTTCTGTTTTCAATTTTAACAAACATTTGTGTTTCTTTTTTAGTGGTTTAAAATATGCGTGCAGATCTGGATTCAAATTCCAAATTTAAATCCTTTTGGCTCTCATTCAAAATCCATATTCCATATAACATCCAAGAATCGGTTATCACCTTCAAACTTCAATACCCATAAGCTTGAAGCTACATCCGTCACCACCGCCATCCTCACATACTACATACACACGGCCGCAACAACCACTTCCTCTATTTCTGTCACCATCTCTACCATCCAGCGTCTCCATCCCCCTTTTCCCCTTCCTCTCAAAACCTAATCAGTCACCACCACTGAGAATCTAGACACCATCCCATCGTCTATACATAACTATTAAATTCCCTAAAGGCATTATTATATCCGTATTTCTCTTAATGGTTTGTAGAGAGCACCAGGTAGTGTAATTTCTTACATATACAATGTTCTACAAGGTTCATATTTTTACTTATTGACATGCTACAGACCTGCAGATATTATGAGTTTACATTGAGTTTGGTTGGTGAGGATTGCACGCCACCTGTTTGTTAAAATGCTTCAACCATAACTCAACACTATTTTGTTGCAGGTATTCATAATTGCAGAGTGGATTATGATTAAGTAAACTCGCAGTCTCTACAATTTGTTTTAACGATAAGATTTTGGTTTAGGATTTAAAGGTCAGATCTCAGTTGTGGTAGTGTACACGTTATACTTGCCAACCAAGTGGCAGATGTAAGTCAAGGAGGGATTGGCGATATAATATAAGGTGAATGTATATTTAAACTTTATTCTTAATCTATTTGGTGGGTTATATTATACATATGCAGTTACTAGAATACTCAATAAATGATGGCAAACAAGCTAATATAATTTGTTTAACTTGACCACTTTACCTTTGCAATGGTTCTACCCCTGGATGGCAAGAAAAAGAACATGGGTGCTTTTAAGGACTCCAGCTATTAATTTTTTCAACCTAGCAATTTTACCCCTGCAATGGTTTCAAGATGTTTTGGTCCTTGATGTGCAACGATTTTTTTTTCATGTCTGGTTAAAACCAATAATACCATTACTATAAATTTTATAAAGTATCTTCTATAGACTTCCCTCTATTTCCTTTATATTTCCCTATTTGTAACGATTGTCCGTGTATGAAATGTGAGTGATTATATGTTTGTTTGGGTGGTTGTGTCCGGTTGCAATGAAGCTTTTGGACCAACATTGTACTTCGGTTATTGGTTTTAAAACAACAATGTGTTGAGTAAAGTTTGTGATGAAGTGCCACCCAATCCGAAGACCTAATGTTTTCATAGAAGACTCCGAAGGGTATATCCTGGAGGATCCGAAGACTTATCTGCTGTAACAACTTCCGGTGCACGCGTGACTGCAGACTACATGGTGCATGAATCTTGACTCCTATTGGCTAGTACACTGATAGGATATTCTCTGTAATAATTTGTACTATGCGTATCACTGATCATGTATATATATATATATATATATATATATATATATATATATATATATATATATATATATATATATATATATATATATATATATATATATATATATATATATATATATATATATATATATATATATATATATATATATATATATATATATATATATATATATCAGTGATACCATTCCGTGTCGGGTGTGAGATTACATCTTTCCCATTGTAAAACCCTAATCGTTTAATCCAAGCATTCGACACAAGTTATCCAATTCCATTGTGTTTTTTATCGTTCATACTTATATTTGCTTGTGTGTGTTGCTTAGCATAATTCATCTTGGTGGACTACTAGTCATATTACAATGTTTGATCAATTTCAACACCTAACAAGTGGTATCAGAGCAGGACAGCTCGAAACTTGTTCTTAGAGCTTCATTTCATCGTTACAGTTCTAGATCTGAATTGTTTTTCAGATCTAGCATTCCGCAACTGATAACTGTCTCTATTACTCGTTTTTCTGAAAAGATCCTGTTGAAATTCGTTCAAATTGACTGATTCTACTGCTTCTTATGCTAATATGCTCAACTATGCCAATCTGATTGGTTCCTCCACCAAAGCTCCTGTTCTTGTTCCAACCTACTACGATTACTGGGCTGATCGTATGAAGGATTATCTTGAAGGTCTTGATGAAGCAAAGGATATCTGGAGATCTGTAAAAGATGGTCTTCACACTGACATTGAAGGACGCTTCATTGATATGGATGATGATGAAGCTGATGGTGTTCTAAACGCAGCAGACTAAAGGAAGGTTAGAAATGATGAAAGGGCTATGCGAGAACTTCGAAGTAGACTTGGACCTGATGTTCGACATCACATCTCTGGAGCAAAATCTGCTAAAGAAATTTGGGATCGATTGGCTGTTCGTTTTGCTGGTGATAATACTTTGCAATCAAGTGTGGTTCAAGAAGTTCTAGCTGACTTCAGTAACTTCAAACAACAAGAGAATGAAACTTTGGAGCAAGATTATGAAAGATATAGCAAAATGGTCTATGAACTGGAAAAGTATGGGGAAACTCGAAGGCAACAAGAGGTCAACATCAAGTTTCTCTACAGCTTAAGGCCTGAATGGAGACCCATTATGCTGATGATTAAATCTTATGAAAATATCAACACATATTCACTAGCTGTTCTATACAATCTCATCAAATCTCATGAGCCTGACATCTGTGGAAGAAGAAGTGAGAAGGCTGGTTCTAGTTCATTAGCCCTTATGTCAAATGTTGAAGAAGAAGAAGACAAGGATGAGCCTGCTGGTTACATGGAAGGAGAGAATGGAGAATCGATTGCTTTGTATGCTGCAAACAATCGTAGGTTCAGAAAAACCTTTTGTGAACAAGTCCAATCCAGCAAAACCGTTTGTGAAAAACTTTAACAAAAACTACTTCACTCCGATGCCAAAACCTGAAATTTACATACCCAAAGAGGAAACAACAAAATCCTCAACTCCGAAGCCTGTTGAATCTAAGACTTCTGAGTCCCCAAAAGCTAAATCTGAAGATAAGAAGGTTGCAAGTGACTCAGGTTTTGATTGCAATTACTATCATGGTAAGAATCACTTTGCAAAAGACTGCATGCTTCGTAAACGAAATGAGAAACAAAATCATGTGAAGGATGAAGCTTACTATGCAAGAAAGATGGAGGAAGTAAGAGAAAAGACCAAGGACTTAGCCCTGATGGCTGCTGAGGATTATCCAGGAACATATCAAGTTTGGTCATCTGACTCCGAAGAGGAAGAAGTAAGAAAGCCAACTCATAGTGCTTTCATGGCCTATGATGAAGGTAAGTGCTTTCCGAAGGTCACATCCGAGGAGACTGAAAGTGAAGAAGAATGGGGATATGAAGGATCTGCAGGTCTTGGCTATGAGAGTTTGGTGTAGAGGAAATCAACAGATGCAGTAATTTCGAAGTGTTGGTCTGATGACTCTTCGGATGATGATGAAGAAGTATGTCTGATGGCTAGGGACACACGCATGACCATCCCCGAATAGGTATCCAAACTCCTCTTAACTTTTAAAATTCCTTTTTCTAAATCTACTCCTATCATTGATGAAATAACTCGTGACTGTTCTATGATGCATAAACTACTTGTTGATGCGAAAAATAGGGAGAAAATCAGTGAGCAGGAGATTCTCAATTTGAGACAACGTAATATTTTCTGTGAAACTGCAAAACGTTTGTATGCTCATATTACTCGCATCTATCATTCTGCTGATGTGTGCAACGTTCAACATAGACAACTGCTGCCTTTTATTGAGTTTAAGCTTAAAAATGTTGACAGTATATCTTATGAATGTGAATCCATAGTATCTGGCTCCGAAGTCACTAACCCTTCGTATAAACATGGCTTGATATCTGTAGAAAAAGATTTAACTGCTGATAATCTGTTGAAGTTATTGCCACAAGAAATTCCAATCTTGAAAAAGAATGTTCCTCAAATTGAAAATAAAGAAATAGTTACTGTTGAAACTGAATCTGAAAATGATTCTGAATGTGATTCGGATATGGAGGAAGTTGACTGTTCATCTTTGACTATATTAAAATCATCATCCGCATCCGCATCACCCTCCGAAGACACATCACAATTGTCTTCGGTAGACAAAGGAAAAGCAAAAATTGTTTGTGAAAATGAAACTTCTGAAAACAAGGAAATCATGAAATCAAAAATACAAATTTCTGATGAATGTATCTCCTACGATCAATATCTCAAAGACAATTCAAAAACACTGGTCCATGTTGCTTTTATCTATCCGGAGATTTCCTATTTCAAAAACGCTATCTTTGTGAAATCTGGGAGTTTACCATTAATTGAAAATGATTTGGAAAAACTTCTTGAGGAGGATAATTCCACAGTTACTGAAGAAGGATTCTTCTCATCATCAAAAATGATTGAAAACAACATGATTGAAAAACTTGAAGTAAAAATAAATGTAAGAAAACAAGATTTGTATGGCCATAACATCTACAATCATCTTTGCTATGAAAAGGAAAAGATTCCCAAAAACATGGCTCATCTTTTAAATGTTAAAAATGATAATCACATTTACACTAACAGAAACTACAAACAAATTCAAGTTATGGAGAAACCCATAGCTCCGAAGATTGATGTCTTTCAGTTAATGGAATCTTGTGAGAGTGTACCACTTACACAATCTTTTGAAAATGTCATTACGAAACCTAAGATTGTTGTTTCCAAACTTTCGGTACAAAAACCAGACAAGTATCGAACCTTGTTAAAAGAAAAACACCCTTCGGAGTTTCAAAAACAACCATTACGAATGCCTCAACTTCTGGAACAAAAGCAACGGATACAAAGGATTCAATGTTAAAAACCAACTTTCCAAACCATCCTTTGTACTTTCGAAACCAAACTTTCCAAATCCTAAGTTTCAAAAATCATCAAAGAAAGCATTTTCTAAAGGCACCAATTTGATAGATACATTCCATCAATGGCTGGACAAAAATTTGGATTTGTTTAAGGATAAGAATCTTTCAGTAAATGATTTCAAATTGGCATACGAAGAGTACCTTTGTACTTCTACGTTATGTAGTTCAATATCAAGGAAATCCACAGTTGAAAATTCAATACAAAATTGGAAAATAAATGATTTGAAAGAAAATCTCACTACAAAAACTAAATATTCAAAGTCATCGATTTGTTCAAAACTCTCAAGTACCAAGAAAATGTCAAAAACCTCTACACCAAACTCATCCAAACAAATATGGGTTCCGAAGACTTCCATTGTTTCAGTCACTTCGGACTCATCAATTTTAACAAAAAGCACTTCGGAATCATGTTCTGACTCATCCTGTTCATCACATGAGACTTCGGAAAATATGATCAATCTAAATGCTAATGAAATAACCGAAGAGGTTGTTGAGAAGTGGATTTAAGAATCCTTTGCTTACCCTGAGGACCCAAGATTGATTGGGTACCAACTCCTTCTTGATTAATGTCAAATGAGCGGTACGATGCAAAATGGTACATGGATAGTGGCTGCTCAAGACATATGATAGGGAAGAGGGAGTATCTCAAGGATTACAGAACATTGGATGATGCAGGAAACGTTCGCTTCGGTAACAACGAAACTTGTCCGATTCGGGGTTATGGTAAAATCACAAATGGCCAATTTACAATCAACAGAGTAGCATTTGTAGAAGGGTTAAAGCACAATCTTGTGAGTATCTCTCAGTTGGTAGTTGAAACGGGAAACGCTGTCACATTCAACAACCAAGGGAGTGTCATCACGAAAGAAGCAACAAACGAAGTCTTGTTGAAATCTAAAAGAAAGGGATCAATGTTTCCCTTGAATCTGAAGCCAGTGACTGGTAGGCAATCATTTTGTCTTCTATCCAAAGCCAATTCAGATGTAAGCTGGCTATGGCACCGAAGACTTGCTCATCTAAACTTCAAAGACTTAAACAAGTTAGTGGTTATGGATTTGGTTCGTGGAATGCCTGCTCTCAAATTTGATAACGACTCACTTTGTTCAGCTTGTGAACATGGCAAGCAAACAAAACAAAGGCATCCAACTGTGATCAACCCAAAAATCACCAAACCTCTTTCACTTCTTTACATGGATCTTTGTGGTCCATCCGCAGTTGAATCAATTGGGAAGAAGAAATACATTCTTGTGATTGTTGATGACTATTCAGCGTTCACTTGGGTCTTATTCTTAAGAAACAAGTCTGATGCAGCTAAAGAAATCATTAATTTCATAAAGACAATGGAAGTAATGCTCAACAAGAAAGTCCGAACTGTACACAGTGACAACGGTTCGGAGTTCAAAAATCAAACACTTGATGGATTTCTGAAGACAAAGGGGATTAGTCACAACTTCTCAGCACCATATACTCCTCAACAAAACGGTGTTGTAGAAAGACGAAATCGTTCTTTGTGTGAAGCGGCAAGAACAATGCTCAACTTTGCAAACTTGCCCATGTACTTCTGGGCTGAAGCTATCTCTACTGCTTGCTTCACACAAAACAGATCATATATACACAAGAGATTTCATATCACACCATACGAAGTACTCAACCGAAGAAAACCAAAAGTCAAGTTTCTTCATATCTTCGGTTGCAGCTGTTTTACATTGAACTTAAAAGATTACTTGACTAAATTCAATGATAAATCAGAAGAAGGGATCTTTCTTGGTTATTCAAAAGATTCAAAGGCATATACAGTCATGAACAAGAGGACACGAAAAATTGAAGAAACCTTCAACCACTCGTTTGATGACTATTATATCAAGAAATCCTTGCATCCATTCCTAATGTCATCTATATTTTCGAAGCCAGCTGTTGATGCATTACCATTCACTACGTTTGACACTAACTTCACTATTCTCTTTGATCCTCCTGTGAGGGCTGTGGACTCTGAAGCCAAGGCACCAGATAATAATGTGTCCGAACTGTCCAATATCACAGATGTCCCCGAAGACTCTACAACAAGCAGTGTACAAAGACCATCTTCGGTTGAGGGGGAGCCATCCAACAGAAGTGAAGGGAATTCTGATTTCGAGGGGGAGAAAAACAACACAAGTCTCAACTTTCCCCCACATGAAATCTCTCACATCATGTCGGGGGGAGAATACTTTAAACTCGTCTTTTCAATCCTCAAATCTAAACACACCTCAAACAAATGTCACTAATTCAAACAATCATTTAATAACGGATGATTTTCCATCCACTTCGGGGTATCGTTCAGATATTGAGGAAGTTGATTCTGAAGGACCACCTGTGGGGTATCGTTCAGATATTGAGGAAGTTGATTCTGAAGGACCACCTGAATTTGATCCAAATTTTCCTCCTTTGGATAAATGGACGAAAAATCATCCCCATCACTTGTCATCGGTAATGTTCAAGATAAAGTCTTGACTCATGCACAACTACACCAAAAACAACTTGATTTAAGCAAAACTTTCAGAGTTGTGCATGTTCAATGTCTTTATCTCAAAGGTTGAACCTAAGAACGTTAATGATGCATTTGATCATCCTGACTGGATTGAAGCTATGCAATTGGAATTAGAAGAGTTTGAAAGAAACAAAGTTTGGAGGCTAATTCCAAAACCTGCAAATGCTTCAATCGTTGGTCTCAAATGGGTATATAGAATAAACTTGACACTGAAGGCAATGTGCTTCGGAACAAAGCAAGGCTGGTTGTCAAAGGTTATTGTCAACAGGAGGGGATTGACTACGAAGAGACATTTGCTCCTGTTGCCAGACTCGAATCAGTTCGGATCTTTTTAGCTTATGCTGCACACAAAAACTTTGATGTCTATCAGATGGATGTCAAATGTGCATTTCTGAATGGTGATCTTGAGGAAACCGTATTTGTTGAACAAACCTGTCTTCGCAGACAAAGACCATCCCAACAACTTCTATGTGTTAGATAAAGCTGTCTGTGATTTAAAACAAGCACATAGGGCTTGGTATGTGACCTTGACAAAGTTTTTAAAAAAGTCAAACTTCAAACAAGGTTCAGTGGATCCAACACTTTTTAGAAAGAAACTTGGTTCTCATTTGATGTTAGTCCAAATCTATGTGGATGACATTATCTTCGGATCCACTGATCCAAATCTCACAAAAGATTTTGAGAAATTAATGAAAAGCAAATTTCAAATGAGTATGATGGGAAAGATTAACTTCTTTCTTGGATTACAAATAAAACAATCTAAGGAGGGGATCAATCAGCAAAAATATACGAAAAGTTTACTCAAACGCTTCGGAATGACTAACTGTTCAAAAGCGAAAGTTCCATTACGTGCAGGTACAAGGTTAAATCCATTATTGGACAAACCGAAGACTGACATCCAGACGTACCGAAGCATGATTGGTTCATTGCTTTATCTCACATCCAGTCGACCAAACATTATGTTCGCAGTTTGCAATTGTGCAAGATATCAAGCTGATCTACGCGAACCTCATCTGGCTGCGGTTAAAACAATTTTTCGCTATCTTCACAATACTCCTACTTATGGTTTGTGGTATCCAGCAAACTCAGGCTTCTACATACAAGCATACTCAGACTCAGACTTGGGTGGATGCTCCATTGATCGCAAAACCACTTCGGGGGGTTGTTAATTTCTTGATGGAAAGCTAATCACCTGGCAATCCAAGAAGCAAACTTGTGTTTCAATATCCACAGCCGAAGCAGAGTATGTGGCAGCTATAGCTTGCACTTTGTAGATCATATGGATTCAAAGCCAATTAAAAGATTATGCCATCAACATGAGAAAGATACATTTGTTCTGTGATTCACAAAGTACCATTCGCATATGTCATAATCCTGTTCAACATTCCAAGACGAAGCATATAGCTCTTCGCTATCACTTCATCAAAAGTCATGTTGAGGAGGGGAATATAGAAGTGCACTTTGTTCACACAACCGAACAGATGGCAGATCTCTTTACAAAAGTTTTGAATGAAGAAGCATTTACACGAATCCTTCGAGGACTTGGAATGATTGATGGATCCACTCTACCATAAACATTAGATTTGTTCTTTCTTTACTTAGTCTTTTCAATTTCAAAATAAAACTATATGCTATTCCGCAGCACTCCGAAGCCCTTCACCGCTTCGGAGCCCCTCGGAACAGACTTTTTAGTCAATAAAAAGTTAATAAATGTCAAAATTATTTGAAACACCTTTTTTCTTTGCATCTCAAGGATAAACATTCTCACAATAAAAGGTTAGTTTCATGGAAAAATCAAAAACAAGAAAAACAAGGACAATTTGCAAAACCACGAAAGTTCAATTCTCAATTTTCTTGCATAAATGACTACGATTAACCTTCTTTCATGAATTAACTGATTAAAGGAAAAAACTTTGATTTTAGATTCTGCTAATCATACCTTATTGCACTAAAAGGTACTTGGGAATCGATTTGAAACATTGGTAAGAAAACAGACTTTGGAGTGAGGCTAAGGCTGTTTTATAGTACGAAGTCTTGTTTGATTCTAATATCCTTAACATAGTGTTTATCCCTAACCTCCCTATTGAAATTACCTCGCTTCATTATCAAACTAATCAAGTAGTTCTTACACTACTCAGGATAAATCACATGTTCGAAGTTTTCTTCAAACATGATACCGACATAGACTAATAAGCAAATTTAAAACTTTCTTCACTCTTGTTTCAAAATTGAACTACATGAAGCTTTTCAAACACAAAAGATTGTACAAACAATAAAAAAGCACCATAAAAAGTAATCACATGATGAAATTTTGACTCTTCGGATATCAAACTCCAAAAGAAAAGATAAGTTTCAAAAATGAAAAACCGAAAAACCTAAAAGAAAAATACAAATTCAAATTGTCAAAAGAATCAAAGACAACAATCAAGTGAAAAGATAATCATGGGAGTGCTAAAACAAAGATAAATCAGCACTCAAAGGCTTATTCTTCTGTCTTAAATGACAATACAAGGAACTCCTATAACATAGTCGAGTACCATGTAGAAAATATGAACATCTCAAGTAATCTATTTTAAATGGTAATGTTGGGGTGGTGTACAAAGCTCAAAGCTTGTCATCAGAGAATAGTATCCAAACACCTCAACTGATAAAAGGGGATAAGTTTTTCAAAAGGTTCTTCAAAGTCAATCCAAATCTTCAAATTATCTTCTGATGATCAATTCAAAAGTGAAAGTTTTCTAAATTTCAACGCAGTAAATGTCACCATCATTCGGTATGAAAATTTTGAAACATTAAAAGAAAAATCCAACCTTCTTGCAAAATGTGAAATTAAGTTCAGTTTGGGGTGGTTAGACTTATGCATCTTATGACTGATGTTCAATCAAACAGGCTTCAGAATGAAAAACGGACTTCCAACATGATCCGAATGATTCTGAATGCAAAAATGTCAAAACTTCTTTTCATAATGTTCAAGGAAGTTAAGGTTAAAAGTCACCCTGCATCATCAAAAAAAAATAAAACAAAAAGTAAAACAAATTTTTAATAAAGGCGAAAGACTTCGGAGTATTGATAACATTTGCCACAAAAACTCTTTATCCGAAGTGTTATCAATATCCTTCGGAAGGTTTCTTAACAGTTGATCTATTTTCAAACTCTGAAGGATACCAGTAACAGTTACACATATCCTTGCTGATCCGAAGTAAATTAAATGTTCAAATGATTTTCACATTTATGTTAACTACAGAGACAAACATTCGTTTAAATTTAATGAACGTTAATGAACAGCTGTCATTTAGAAAACCATGAAGAATCTTAACAACAAGATCGTGGGAAAAGTGGTCGTTCAATTTTAAATAATGATGACTGACACACAAACCTTTCCGTCTTTGCAGGGTAAATGGAGCGTATTGTTGCTGAGGTGCCTTATTCTAAGTGGACCTTCTCAAACGTGCATTTAATGGTCTTGGGACCACGAATCGTATATAAACCTCACACTTCATCCATTTCAATCTTTATGCGAACAGACGATTCAAATCTTCTCTCTGCAAAAGCTCTCTCAAATAACCCTAATTTCTCTTCGTCTTCTTCATCCGATCAACAATGGCTGCTACTGCAATAGAAGAATCATCCAAAAATACTGAAGTGATGTCAATTCCGGTTCTCAAAAGCCAATCGGCAAACCTATTCCTTCGAACTGATCTGTCCCTATACCCTCAACCCATTGACGCTCTAGTCGAATGTTTGAAACAATCGATTCTAGGTCATGCTCTGACTTATACACCTTCAATCCCTGCTACTCTCGTTCACAGAGCACACTACACATCCAACGCTCTGTTCGACAGCAAAAACAATGTCAAATCGGTTCATTATGAAGTTATTGATGCTAGGGGACGCATCAAGAGAGTCCATCTAACGAAGGTCATATTTGCCGATGCACTACATCTTCCTATCTACGATCTAAAGGACATCGTTGTCCCGACTGCTGAAGAATTGGTCAAGATGTTCAATGAAATGGGTTATGAACCAGAACTTGAAGGGATCAACACCTTCAAAAAGAAGCATCTACCTGATCTGTGGAGGTACTTCTTTGGGGTATTCTTAAGATGTCTCTCTGGGAGAACATCAGGGCTAGATTTAGCAAGCCAGTCATTATTGAGCTTGCTGTATGGTATTTACTACGACATCAAGGTTGATTTCGTCTCAATCTTGTGGTCTGACTTCTGGTCGCACATAAATCATTCTGCAAAGGGGACTGAAATCTCAAACGCTCAATTTTGGGCTATGGTGGTTCATGAGCATTACAGAAAAACAGGTATCATCTATGACCCCTCTCTCCCTGAAATGAGATATACATATATCAAAGTCCCAGCCTTGGATGAAAAACCTGCTGAATTTTGTGCACAAATACCTCAAGTGATGCTCTCAAAAGTGTCAATGGATTGAAATGAGGTTAACATGTACCGTAGTACACTTGTTGTGCCTTATCCTGTTCATGAGATCTCTCAAACTGTATCAGTCAAAGCCTCAGCTCAAACCAAAGGCAAGAAAAAGGCAATTGGGGGACCTAGTGGTCTGACGAAGGTTGTGAGGAAGAGGAAGGCTTCGGAACAAACTACTCCAAAAAGAACAAGGAAATTACCGGTCGTGGATGAGTCTTCGGAGTCAAACTGGTCTCCACTAATGAATATTCAAGAGGAAGAAGAAGAAGAAGAAGAACAGTCCTCACCAAAAAAGGAAACAAGACCACCCACTCCACCACATATTATAGCTCCACCTCCTCCACCTCCAACAACTGCTCCTCTCACTTCCACTATCACAACTGCCCAAACCTCAACAATACATACATCCTCAACTGAAATACCACCTACCACAGCCCTACAAACAACCACAATCCATACAATATCTTCTTATGTACCTCCGAAATCAACCACCACCGAAACACCACCAGTTTCTACCACTCAAACCTCCGAACCCATAACATCTGCCATGGAAAACCCTACATTCTCTACTCCTCTAACCTTTGAACCAATAATCACCACATCAGACCCTTTACTAAACATTCCCTCTTCTGGTATTGATTTCTCACTACCAGAAGTTGATTTGCACCAATCTCCTCCACAACAAAACCCCACCTCAGCAACCTTCTTTGAAGCCTTTCATTTGGCTCCTTTGGTTGCTGAAGGATCTTCAGATGAGGAATTACAAGATAGAGATCTTATGCTTATAAAACAGTATAAGGTTCTCAATTCCAAGCTTGACACCCTTATTCAAGCTCAGACAGGATTTGATCCTACAAAACCTATCGTGGGTGATTTTTCCGAAGAGATAGAGAACTTGGAGTTCACCTTGACCAAGGAACCGAATGACTCGGTGAAGCAACTAGAAAAGAGACTCTTGGATCAACAAGCCAACATCTAATCAACCTTTGAACAAAAAATTCAGTTTGTAGTTGCTGAGGTAGAAAAGAAAATGAATGCACTTGCTGAAAAAGTGGAGTCTTCCAACTCTGAAGTCTTGAAGGCTCTTCAAGACCTTCGGACTGAAACCCTATCCATACAGAAAAGTACCAAGTTTGAAATACAACTTGATGCGGCAAGATCTAAAATCAAAGAGCTTACTGCCGCCCAAACGGCTTCAGAGATCACAAAGTTTGCTGATGAACTTCAAAAGACAAATGAAGTTCTTACCCAAGACATGGTCACACGCCTCAGAACTGTACTACAGCCACTCATCAACTTTGCTGATCGCATTGCTAGACCTCAAGCCCGGCCTACTCCTGCTCAGCATGTAGGCCATGCTTCACAAGGGGGAGAAGCATTGGTCACATCCTCCGAAGCCACAACAACAAAAACAACCACCTATGTTGCTACCAGTTTGGATACATCTTTGGGTCCCACATTCTCAACAATTACCACAACAACAATGGGATCATCTGAAGCTGGGGGATCAACAGAAAGGAATGTTGAAAGCTTGATCGCCCCACACATGGAGAAGGTTTATAAGGCTAGACATGAGGATTATGCCTTGATGATGAAAATGAATGCCTTTGCACGTGAAGATGGCAAATGGACAGCTGAAGCAATCAAAACCTTCGGATTTCAAAACCTAGGTGTGTTCAACCGACTACCTCTTCGGAGTTTTGACACAAGCGACTCCGATGATCAACAGCTTGACTTGCCTTTTAATTCGAAGACATTTTACTTTCTCCAGTTCGCTTAATCAATAACAGATGAACAAAGATCAACCTATTGGACAAACAAAATCAACTTCCATGCTATGTTCATTCAGAATCAGAATGTAGTATGGAGTTTGAAAAATATCAAGAAAATCATTTCGATCAAGGAAGAAGAAACGTTTGAGAACTTCACGAATTACGAATTTCTTGTTCTTTGTGGTTCTGATGAAGAGGAATCCACGTTCACAATCGCTGACTTCCCAATAATGAACCCAATCGACTTCATTGAACTTTTGGAGATCATGAGAAACCAACCTGGTCATGCTACGGTGTCATTGTTTGTATTCAACATGGCCAAGAATCACATCATGGGATTTCTAAACAACTACTTGCTCAGATTTGCAAAGAACGATATGGAGCTATGTTCATACTACCAACAGCCACTAGGCACTCCTCCAATCACTGTTCGGAACATCAGCAAGTTTAAGAATGGGGAGATTCTAGATGAACCATATAGCGTAGTGTTCAAAGGACTTAGAAATGAAACGGAAGTTATGTTTAAATTCTTTGAAGTTGACTACGTTGGCCTCTATCCCTCATATTTCATCACCAGCATGAAGCATCATGTGAATGACCATGCAGTAACCGCGTGATCCTTGGCTCAAGATACGCTTGAGAATTCTGAGTGTCACATCATCGTCAATTATAACTCTAACTGACGTGCCAGTTAACCACACAGCTCCGCCAGCAGATGATAAAGAGAATGTGTGTTTCTCATGCGTAGCATAAAACTCACATTTATTTTAATTAAAACGAGACTTTTGTTTTAATACCTTAATTTAATACTTTTAACTTGAAAAATTGTCCTATCAAACCCTTTCAGTAACTTCACTTGGCAAAATGTGTCGGGAGGTAGACAATGAATGCCATTTAAATACCAACCTCATTTAGATTCATAAGAATCCTCCTTCAAACCTCTTACACATTTATAGTGTATGAGCCTAGTCATGGTTTGGCCAATTTTTTCATTTTAATCTTTGTGTTATATATATATATATATATATATATATATATATATATATATATATATATATATATATATATATATATATATATATATATATATATATATATATATATATATATATATATATATATATATATATATATATATATATATATATATATATATATATATATATATATATATGAATTTTAAACATTTTAAAATTGTTATTTATCAATTAATTCAATTAAAACACTTGTTAATAATTAAAATAAATAATTCCCTAATTAATTATGTTCACATAAAAGAAATAGCGTAAATATGGAAGGCAAACAAGTTAGGAAACTTGCAAGGCAAGCAAAGGGATGTAACCCTAGCTGCCAGGTAGCATCCAAGGGCCAAAGGAACTCTCCTAAACCCTAGCTAAAATGGACAAACACAACAAGGCACACAAAACCCTACAAGTTTTGGAAAACAAGGAAGGCACACAAAACCTGCGATTTCTAGCATGCAATGTTCATCCAAGTTTCTAGCATAAACCCTAAACACATAATCATATGATGTTTATTCAAGACAGTTTCTAGCATAACATCCTTGAAATTTCGAAAATAACATCAATTATGCAAACACAATTCAGGAATTCAGATCAAAAGTGCACATAACATATGAACGGAGGCTCTGATACCACTGTTGGGATTTGATCATAATAACAAAACATTCATACGGAAGACTTAACAATATCAAATCACACAAATATCTATGAACATAGTCCAGGATCATGTAGTTCATAACAATTATTGCAACTTAAAACATGAACATAGTGTACCTCAGCTAATCTCTTTATTTGATTTCTGGTTAATGTCACCTTGTATAGGATGAACAAGATCCAAAGTAGAATCCCTCTAATGATTCGCATCCAAGAAATCCAGAAAACCAGACAGACATAACTTCCACTTGGGAAGGAGGTAAAAATGTCAAAACCCTAGAGAGGGATTGTGAAATCGCATAAAGAGGAGAAGATTAGAGATTTGGCGGCTCCTTTGGAGGCTTCGGATGCCTTAGGGTTTGATCCTAAGGCCTCTATTTATACTGGAGGGCTCTTAGTGTTCAAACTTAAGGAGCCTCCATACACTTAGGCTGATGGACTTGTTTCCATTAATTAAACACTTTAATTAATAACAATCGAATCCCTATAATTAGTTTCTCCAAATTAATTCTACATTAGTTTTTGAATTAATTACAAGTTAGTTTCTAATTTAGACATGATAAATTAATAAAATAATTTCTTCTTTTTTTTCTGTCACTATTTTGTTTTTTTGGATCACGAGGGCAACCCAAAAGATCCCTGCTACTATTAGAAATATTACCAACTGTTAATGACTTTGGACACTATTTCTAATATATATATATATATATATATATATATATATATATATATATATATATATATATATATATATATATATATATATATATATATATATATATATATATATATATATATATATATATATATATATATATATATATATATATATATATATATATGACTTTTGTTTAAGTTGAAATAAGCACCCTTTTATAAGTAAAGAACTACTATTTAAATTGGCTTATAACTTATGGAGATAAAAAGACCAAGTTACCCTCACAAACCCTTGAAGCGTATTTTTTTCTGTATCCAAATTCACGCCTCCACAGTGCATTGTCTTTCTCCTTCTTGAAGCTGCATTTTTTTCTTCGTCTCTTTGTTGGAACCGAAGCTACAAGTACGATTATCGTCTTCAAATCTCTGGTTTGTATTAATTTACCGATGGAACCGATTGACGTTGCTTCAAAGGTTTGTTTTCCTTTTTTCTTTACTCATAATACCGATTTTCCATGAATCGGTAGGATTTTTTTTGGATTTTTGTGGATCGGTTTCAAGCATGACACTTGTTGCTGGATCGATTTACTTTTATGGGTTGTATATTCATCGTTGGATTGATTGATTTACTTTTCTGGATCGGTATTTTTCCGGGTCGGCTTCTTTTTTTGTTCGTGATTAATTAATTGACAACATATAAATATTCTTCTAAGTCTCCGATCTAAAGTCAACAATTTCTCTGTTCTTTCTCCGTATGTGTTTATATGTGCTTTTCTTTCTCCGTATGTGGAAGTGAATTCAAGAACTACCAAGCTATTTGGAAGATCAATGACTATTCATAAATTTATTAGCCGTAAATTGAAGGTAATTTAAATCGATTCAAGGTCTAAACCATTTAGTAATTATATGTTCCCAGTTTAAGGTGATAAATGGCCAGTAGAATTACGTTTTTATGTTCGTTTGTATAGATTTGTTATAAGTGGCATGTTATTCAAATATTTGTATATCTATTATAAATAAAGTGTATTTGGTATAAGATCTTTAGCAAGACATCAAATTGTATTTATATATCTATGTCAATTTGTTTTTTTGTCTCTGTTATGTTTTTGTACATTGTTTTAAGCATGTTCTTGTTGGTAATTTTACATATAAACAATTCCAAACTCTTTAAAAAAAATGACTTATCAGCTTATAACTAATAAGCAATCATAAACACTTTTTTTTAGAAACTTATTTTTCTTATCACATAAGTCAATAACCACTTATATCAAAAAGTGATTTTTGAATTATAAGCATCTCCGACTCAACTTTATAAATGAGTGTACTCTATTTTTAAATTCTTTTTTTCCTCCAACCCACTCTATTTGTTTTGGGCATATGAATAGTATTACTCCAAATATAGAGTAATATTATTCATGTACATTAAAAATAGAGTTAATATTTTAATTGTCATTTTTAGTCCTTTAACTTTTATTTCTATACATTTATAGTTTAATTTAAATGCAATAAAAATATTTACAATCATGTTATACATTAAATTATATTAATTAGTTATAATTATCAAATTTGAATATTTATACATTGAATTCATAGAAAACTTTACGTATAATAAATAAAATGAGTGATTTTGACAATTTTCGTAAATGAAAGAAAAAGAATATATACTAGAAATATATATATTTTAAAGTAAAAGTAGTGTGAAAAACGGAGGTGTGTTGGAGATGGTCCACTTTTTACACCATTTTTTACTTCAAAAATAATGTAAAAACTAGAGGTGGACCGAAGATGGTCTAAATAAGCAATACCAAACACCTCTATGTGTTTTTTATATTTACTCTGTTAGTTTTTATTATAAGATATGGTCGTCGTTAGTAATGAATTTTAATATATTTTGTCATAACTTTCAGTGTGATTCATAGACACAATGGTCAAAGTGAACAGATATTCGATAAGTTAAGGAAGGTATGTGACTTTAGGAAGACCAGTAATCGAAAAAGTTTCAATAGTTTGGATATATTTTAATCAAAACGATGTATTTTGCAGGCTTCCATGTGACAGTTTCTTTCCTATGCTTAGGTATAGAACTTTATGTAAATGATGTAGTATTAAGCAAAGAAAAACCTATTCATTTTTGAATGAAGTAGTGAAATAAAAAAGATCAATTGTGTAATTTTTTTATTGTAAAACCCATTAACCAAAATTCTTTAGTCATTTTGTAACGTCCCAAATTCACAACCAAAATTTTCATTTTTAAATATAGTGTAGATACCAAAAACCATCGCAACGTCGTATGAACCATTAAAAACATCATAAAAACCATTTGATCAAATTAAAGAAAACCTTATTCCAAAACTATAGTGATAAAATCCAATTTAATAAACATAAGACAGTGGAAGTCTATAATTCTGAGCATGTTGGATGCGAGTATAGTCAGGCCACACCATTTCTTATATCTGAAAGAGTATCTGAAAACATTTAACTTAAGAGATTAAGCACAAAGCTTAATGAGTTCCTCAAAATACCACATGTTTCATCTGTAGGATTTTGACATACTAACAAAGATCACATGTCAGTGGAAGCAAATCATATACTAGTTACATGTTCAAAAAAAATCCACAAGAATCATAAGTTCATACAATTATTGCAACGACAAGAAAGATGAGAAAATACCTCTTTGTTGATCAAATATCTCATTGCTTGAGATCTTGTTCTTGCCACTTTGATGGATGCAAAAGATCCAAACTAGAATCCCTCCGATGGAATCACACTTAAGAACACCAGAGAGCAAACTTAACACCACCTCCTTGAGGGACGAGGCTAAAAACCAAAACCCTAATTAGGGTTTGGACAATTCGCCAAAGGAAGGGGAGAGGAGGGAGTTTACGGCACAAAGGGAGGGGAAAAGAAGTGCTAGGGTTTGATCCTTAGATCCCTATTTATAGGCACCTTGTAACTTGTTCCCAAAGCTACAAGCCTTTTGCAATACCCGCCTAAGCTGAAGATGAAGATATGGGATGCAACTCTTACCCAAGCGGTAGTTTCTTATAATAGCGCAATTTATAGTTTCACCGAAGCTTTCCCATTTGTTTTAGTCTACAAAACTCCCCCAAGGAAGGTGGTGGAGTTGGTTCAAGTTACCGGGGAAGTCTGACATCACATCCAACAAACTTGTTGAAGACATGCAAAAGACTCATGCAGAGGTGCGTCTAATGATTGCCCTAGCCAATGCAAAATACAAAGAAACACATGATAAACATAGGCGGCCCAAGATATTTTGAATAGCAGATGAAGTGATGGTTTATGTAACACCCGACTTATTAACAAAAACACCCCAAAAATTTTTCATTTTTCAAACCAAATATTTTACAAATAAAACCATAAGTAAGGGGTTTTAGTTAATACAATATGAGTACAAGAGTATCACGAAGTACAATACATAAATATTATACATTCTTAAGCCGGGTCGTCACTTCAACATTAAGTCCTCAGTCACGGACTTTATTTTTTCCCTTGGCGGGATCACGCTCACATGCAGGGACATATCAATAAACTGTGAGCTATAAAGCCCAATGAGTAATCAACATCATATACAATATGTATAAGAATAACATTCTCTATACAAAATCAATTAAGCAATATCATGCAATATAAAATCATATATGGCTCACGGGTTGTCCCGCTGTTGCCTAGACTCACGGCTCCGTTCTTGCCATCGAAATGACTCACGGCTTATCCGGTCTTGTCTATATAGGTTTGACTCACAGCTCCGTTCTTGTCTATTATAGACTCACGGCTTATCTGGTATTGTCGCACCATTTAAAATTGACTGACTCACATCTCCGTTCTTGTCTTTATCAGACTCACGGCTTATCTGGTATTGTCATATTTCAAATCATGTAACTGGTCATTTTTGTCCCCCGAAATCATATTCATCTGCAGCTGCTCATATAACATATATCACAACGGATAACAGTGAGATTACTCACCTGTAGGTTTGCTACAACTAGCGTTTGTTGTTCCTTGCCTTGAAATGAAATTCGTAGGATTTTGTCCCGTACCTATAATTCCATTTATTATCAAAATGATTATAGGTCAATAACCATTCCAATTAACTCTAATGCAATAGAGTTCAATACAATATCATTACAAACAATGCCTAGTTAATAAACTTTCCGTTTACTAACTTTTTATGAATTTTACTATTCACCGAGGCATTCGGATCGCCTACAGTGCCCCCGAGGGGTCGAAAACTCGATATAAAAATTTTCCCAAACTTTTCAGACCATAACGAGCCTACGGTTCAAGTTTGAGCTAAATCGGACAAGCCAAGCAAAAGTTAGGGGTTTTGATTCCCTGCCTGGCCCTGCTTGGAGGGCGCACTGCGCCAGGGTCAGGGCGCACTGCGCCTGGGCGCACCCCGCCTGGCTCCTGGGCGCACTGCGCCTAGCGGCTGTGCAGGTCCCCTGGCCAGTCACGATTTATGCACTGTAGCTTGCAGTTTTGGTCCATTAAGTCCTTATTTCTGTTCTTAATCGTTTGGGGTTTGTTCCTAGGCTAAAACCTTACATTTTAACAAGGTTTTTAACCATCAAAACCCACTCAATCAATCATATGAAGAATTAGGGTTCTTATTTCTAACAACCCCAAAACTTCAAATTCATCAATTATAACAACCTACTTCCATTTTTGTTGAGTTAAGCTCTTACTAGCATGACTTAATGGAGGTATTACATCAATTTAAACACCCAATCATAACTGTAATTGCAGTTTTTGAGTTCTACAAAACTCATCAAGAACAACTATCAAGAACTTGAAGAACTTACCTCCAAAACTTCCAATTCTACCCTTTAAATGCTCTAATCCAATTTCCAAGCTTAAATCTTCAAGAACCTTCAAGTTTTCTGCAGAATTTCAGCCACTAGAACTCTCCCGTAACCCTCAAAATTCTGCACAAGTGTTTTCTTTTATACCTCCAAAATTTACATTTTTGGTCCTTGAAGTTCTAAGTCTTAAACTCTTGCCACCATTTACACAATTTATGACACAAATTCAGTTTATTATAACATTTTAAGTCCAAGACTTAAAATATTATTACAAAACAAGTCCTTTTTTGTCCAAAAGACCAAATTACCCTTTTGAGGTAAAATGACCATTTTGCCCTTTTTCTTATAACTACATAATAAATATGTTTTTGGCGTTACAAATTCTCCCCTCCTTTAAGAGATTTCGTCCCCGAAATCATACAAAAAGTTGAGGATATTTCTCTCTCATTTCACTTTCGGTCTCCCACGTCATGTCGGAACCTTTGTGATGACGCCAAAGGACTTTTACCATGCTGATCTTCTTATTTCGCAGCTGTCTTATCTTTCGGTCTAGCACCCTCTCGGGTTGTTCTGGGTATCTCAACTTGTCATCCACTTCTATTTCAGCAAGAGGTACTTGTTGAGACTTATCAAATAAGGTTTTCCTCAAATAGGACACATGAAATACATCACGTATACCATGAAGTTCATCAGGTAAATCCAATCGATACGCTACGGCTCCAACCCTTTGGGATATGCGGAAAGGTCCAATGAAACGAGGACTCAACTTCCCTTTCTTCCCAAAAGGGATTAAGCCTTTCCAAGGGGATACTTTGAGCATTACCATATCTCCTACTTGGAATTCTATCGGTTTCACCCGTTTGTCCGCGTACTGTTTCTGTCTATTCTGAGCTACCTTCAAATTTTCGCGTATCAGTTTGATCTTTTCTTCAGTCTGTGCTACAATTTCAGGTCCAGCCAACGGCTTTTCCCCAACTTCAGTCCAGCAGGTCGGAGTACGGCATGGTGCTCCATACAAGGCTTCATACGGGGCCATCTGAATGCTGGAATGATAGCTGTTATTGTACACGAATTCCACTAAAGGCAAATGATCTTCCCAACTTCCACCAAAGTCAATGATACAAGTTCTCAGCATGTCTTCCAAAGTCTGGATAGTTCTTTCACTCTGACCATCGGTCTGCGGGTGATATGCTGTACTCATAAGTACCTTTGTACCCAGTTGCTTTTGAAGACTCTGCCAGAAATGAGAAGTAAACCTACTGTCTCGGTCGGATACAATCGATGCTGGGAATCCATGCCGACAAATCACCTCATCTATGTAGATTTTCGCCAGTTGATCTACTCTGTACTTTTCTTTATATGGTATAAACTGTGCCGATTTGGTCAATCGATCAACAATCACCCATATAGAATCATAACCTCGCGGTGTCCGCGGCAACTTTATCACAAAATCCATGGTAATATGATCCCACTTCTTCTCTGGAACTGGCAATGGTTGTATTTCCCCGTACGGTTTCTGATGGTTTGACTTAACTTGCAGACAAGTCAAACATCTTTCCACATATCTTCCAATGTCCCTCTTCATTCCAGGCCACCAATACATCGATTTTAACGTCCGATACATCTTGGTACTACCCGGATGAACTGCATATCGACTAAAATGGCTATCTTCTAGAAGCAAATTCCGCGCTTCTCCTTGTTTTGGGACCCATATTCGACCTCTGAAGGTCTTCAATTTCTGAGCATTTTCTTCCAGATGCTTCAAATATCCAACCATTCTTTCGCTTTTTACATTCTCCGGCTTACACGCTTCTTCTTGTGCTGAACGAATCAATTCTGGTAACCGGCTTGCTACACCCATGCATGCGGATGAAATTTTTAGAGGAGCTTCTTTTCTGCTTAGTGCATCTGCCACCACGTTCGCCTTGCCAGGGTGGTACTGAATTTCACAGTCAAAGTCTTTAAGCAGATCCATCCACCTTTCTTGTCTCATGTTAAGCTCTTTCTGGTCGAAGAGGTACTTCAGGCTCTTATGATCAGTGTAAATAACAAACTTCACACCGTATAAATAATGCCTCCATAACTTCAATGCTAGAACCACCGCAGCTAATTCCAGATCATGAACTGGATACTTCTTCTCGGCATCTTTTAATTGGCGGGACGCATAGGCTATGACCCAACCTTTCTGCATTAGCACACACCCAAGACCAATTCTAGAAGCATCGCTGTAGATCACATACTCTTCTCTGCTTTGTGGTAAAGCCAACACCGGTGCTTCACATAAAGCTTGTTTCAACTTCTGGAATGCTTCTTGCTGCTTTTCGGCCCATGTGAACTTTTCACCTTTCTTAGTTAACTTGGTCAACGGAGTAGCTATCGAAGAGAAATTCTCGACAAATCTTCTGTAATAGCCTGCTAAACCAAGAAAACTTCGTACCTCAGTGGGACTTCTAGGCGGTTCCCATTTCATCACGGCTTCAACTTTTGCTGGATCTACTTTCACCCCTTCGGCATTAATTACATGGCCAAGAAATTGGACTTCCCTTAGCCAGAATTCACACTTGGAGAATTTTGCATACAACTTCTCCCGGCGAAGTAACTCCAACACTTGTCGCAGGTGCCCTTCATGTTCGGCTTGACTTCGCGAATACACCAAGATGTCATCAATAAACACTATCACCGAGGTATCAAGGAACGGTCGACACACCCGGTTCATAAGATCCATGAATACGGCTGGAGCATTGGTTAACCCAAAAGGCATCACCAAAAACTCATAATGACCGTATCTCGTTCGGAAAGCTGTCTTCGAAATGTCTGACTCCCTTATCTTCAACTGGTGGTATCCTGACCTCAGATCAATCTTGGAAAAGTAGGACGCGCCTTGTAGCTGATCAAACAAGTCGTCTATTCTGGGTAGCGGGTACTTGTTCTTCACCGTGATCTTGTTTAATTCCCGATAGTCAATGCACATGCGCATTGACCCATCTTTCTTCTTGACAAACAAAATAGGGGCTCCCCAAGGCGATGTACTCGGTCTGATAAAACCCCTGTCTAGTAGTTCTTCCAGTTGCTTTCGCAGTTCCACCATCTCTGAAGGTGCTAAACGGTATGGAGCTCGGGCAACAGGTGCAGCTCCCGGAATCAGTTCAATCGTGAACTCAACCTGTCGATCTGGTGGCAACCCTGGAAGTTCATCTGGAAACACATCTGGGAATTCGTTTACCACATTCACATTCGCTACCCCCACTTTAATCGGTTGAGCCACCGATACCTAAGCTAGATAGGACATCCCTCCTTTACTGATACAGCTTCGGGCTTGAGCAAAGGAGATGACTAGCATTCTCAACCGAGGTCGTTCACCCTGAATCTTTATCCATTCTCCATCCGGTGTTAACACTGTGATGTTTTTATTTCTGCAATCCATGTTAGCATAATTCGTTGCTAACCAATCCATCCCCACAATCACACCAAATTCATTGGTAGTCATCGGCTTCAAATCTATAGGGAAAACGGTCCCGTAGATTTTAAGCTGACAACCTTCCAGATGTTCAGAAACCCAAACATATCGGCCGTCCGCTATAGCCACTTCCAAGCTTTCATCCATTGAGATTAACGGTACATTCAGGCGAGGCAACAAAGACTCCGATACAAAACAGTGTGTTGCTCCTGGATCAAATATAACATATACAGGTATGGTATTGAGAGTAAAGATACCTGTAACTACATCCGTCTTCTCACGGGCTTCTTCCACAGTCATCTGGAAAGCTCGCGAGGCCACTGGTCATCCCCTGTTCTTCGGCTCTTCTTTCTTTCCCACTTGATCATCCCTGGATCTTTCACTGTATACTCCAGATTTCAGTTGGGGACAGTTCGGACGAATGTGATCTGTAGCTCCACATTGGTAGCATCTTCTTTCCGCCCGACACTCCCGTGTAGAATGACCCGTTTTTCCGCAATTTCGGCAGCTAACTGACCCAGTATCACTGCGACAACTGCCCGTGTGCCTTTTTCTGCATTTTTCGCACCACTTTCCTTCATCTTTCTGGCCTTTCCCCTAAACCCGGATTGTTGCGACTTTTTCTGAGGCGTCCAACCTTGGTCTTCCGCCTTTCGTTTCGTTTCCAAAACTTTCTTCTCGTCTTCTTGTCGCTTCAGTTCTGTTTCTCTTTCTGTGGCTCGATCCACCACTTGCCGGAAAGTAGTTAGTTTCAACGGTTGCACAATTTCTCTAATTCGGGTTGTCAACCCCCGGACATACTTGTCGATCTTTCTCCTTTCAGTGTAGATATGGTGTTCCGCAAACCTAGCTTTCTCCAGAAAGCTAAGAGTATATTCTTGAACAGATCGGGAACCCTGTTCCAGATGCAGGAATTCATCCTCTAACTTCTGAATAGCTACTTCCGAGCAGTATTCTTCATTGAACTTTGTCTTGAATTGCTCCCAATGTATCGATTGGGATGAATCAAGATCCAGTGATTTATAGTAGGTTTGCCACCAATGTAGTGCACCACTTGTAAGTTGGTTCGTGGCAAATTCCACTTTATCATCATCCGCACACTTGCTTACTCGGAACACCTTCTCGATATGCATGATCCATTCCATAGCTTTGACTGGATCATCTGTCCCCGAGAATTCCTTTGGTTTACAACCAAGGAAAGCTTTATACGTACACCCCACTTTCTTTATCGAGGCTTCCCCACCTTGTGTTTCTTTCGCTGCCCGGGCCCGACTTTCTCCCTGGCTTTCGTCTTCCGGCTGCCTGTCATGAACGCTTTTTGCAGCCTCGTCAGTCGGATTAGGATTGGCACTCGGATTAGGATTGCCACTTAGGTTGGGATTATTTGTTAACGTAGGCATCATCTGCCTAACCACTTCTTCCACAATAGCTCGTATATCAGGTGGATTTTGTCCCACCGGTTCCTTTGCTGGTGCTCTTCGCCCAACAGAGCCGCGTGACCTAGCTGGTCCACTTCTTGCAGTTCCACGCAAATTCGCACCAGTAGGATTGCTTCGTGTATTTCTCATACTTCAAAATTTCAGCAAACCGTTAGATTACATATATAATAACAAACTTATATATATCTAACAGTCCATTTATCTGTTCTTCTCTCAAGGTTTAAGTCCAGGAATCTAGTCTAAGACACCTAGTTCACTTAAACCACGGCTCTGATACCAACTTGTAACACCCGACTTATTAACAAAAACAACCCAAAAATTTTTCAGTTTTCAAACCAAATATTTTACAAATAAAACCATAAGTAAGGGGTTTTAGTTAATACAATACGAGTACAAGAGTATCACGAAGTACAATACATAAATATTATACATTCTTAAGCCGGGTCGTCACTTCAACATTAAGTCCTCAGTCACAGACTTTATCTTTTCCCTTGGCGGGATCACGCTCACATGCAGGGACATATCAATAAACTGTGAGCTATAAAGCCCAATGAGTAATCAACATCATATACAATATGTATAAGAATAACATTCTCTATACAAAATCAATTAAGCAATATCATGCAATATAAAATCATATATGGCTCACGGGTTGTCCCGCTGTTGCCTAGACTCACGGCTCCGTTCTTGCCATCGAAATGACTCACGGCTTATCCTGTCTTGTCTATATAGGTTTGACTCACAGCTCCGTTCTTGTCTATTATAGACTCACGGCTTATCTGGTATTGTCGCACCATTTAAAATTGACTGACTCACAGCTCCGTTCTTGTCTTTATCAGACTCACGGCTTATCTGGTATTGTCATATTTCAAATCATGTAACTGGTCATTTTTGTCCCCCGAAATCATATTCATCTGCAGCTGCTCATATAACATATATCACAACGGATAACAGTGAGATTACTCACCTGTAGGTTTGCTACAACTAGCGTTTGTTGTTCCTTGCCTTGAAATGAAATTCGTAGGATTTTGTCCCGTACCTATAATTCCATTTATTATCAAAATGATTATAGGTCAATAACCAATCCAATTAACTCTAATGCAATAGAGTTCAATACAATATCATTACAAACAATGCCTAGTTAATAAACTTTCCGTTTACTAACTTTTTATGAATTTTACTATTCACCGAGGCATTCGGATCGCCCTACAGTGCCCCCGAGGGGTCGAAAACTCGATATAAAAATTTTCCCAAACTTTTCAGACCATAACGAGCCTACGGTTCAAGTTTGAGCTAAATCGGACAAGCCAAGCAAAAGTTAGCGTTTTTGATTCCCTGCCTGCCCCTGCTTGGAGGGCGCACTGCGCCAGGGTCAGGGCGCACTGCGCCTGGGCGCACCCCGCCTGGCTCCTGGGCGCACTGCGCCTAGCGGCTGTGCAGGTCCCCTGGCCAGTCGCGATTTATGCACTGTAGCTTGCAGTTTTGGTCCATTAAGTCCTTATTTCTGTTCTTAATCGTTTGGGGTTTGTTCCTAGGCTAAAACGTTACATTTTAACAAGGTTTTTAACCATCAAAACCCACTCAATCAATCATATGAAGAATTAGGGTTCTTATTTCTAACAACCCCAAAACTTCAAATTCATCGATTATAACAACCTACTTCCATTTTTGTTGAGTTAAGCTCTTACTAGCATGACTTAATGGAGGTATTACATCAATTTAAACACCCAATCATAACTGTAATTGCAGTTTTTGAGTTCTACAAAACTCATCAAGAACAACTATCAAGAACTTGAAGAACTTACCTCCAAAACTTCCAATTCTACCCTTTAAATGCTCTAATCCAATTTCCAAGCTTAAATCTTCAAGAACCTTCAAGTTTTCTACAGAATTTCAGCCACTAGAACTCTCCCGTAACCCTCAAAATTCTGCACAAGTGTTTTCTTTTATACCTCCAAAATTTACATTTTTGGTCCTTGAAGTTCTAAGTTTTAAACTCTTGCCACCATTTACACAATTTATGACACAAATTCAGTTTATTATAACATTTTAAGTCCAAGACTTAAAATATTATTACAAAACAAGTCCTTTTTTGTCCAAAAGACCAAATTACCCTTTTGAGGTAAAATGACCATTTTGCCCTTTTTATTATAACTACATAATAAATATGTTTTTGGCGTTACAGTTTACCTTTGCAAAGATTGATTTCTAGTAGGCGCATACAGTAAACTAAGTTAACGAAAGTATGGCCCTTACAAGATCCTACGGAAGATTAATGACAATGACTGTATTATGGATTTGCCTACCATAATGTCTATCACCAAGTTATATCCGTTAGAATACGATATCGTAAAACAAATGCAGCGGAAACAGAAAATAAAAACCGGATTCATCATGATCACAGAATCATGCACACTTTTGTAATTGTAAATTCAAGAGGGTTCAAGAAATACCTTTTAGATCTCAGATCTGATTTTGTTAGGATGTCGAGAGCCCAAAGTAGAACTCCTTTAATGAAATCGCACACAAGACGACAATCCAACACCCGTTGATGAAGTATATACCTTTGCTTGAAGTTTTAGCACTTAATACTTAGGGTTTATGAAGAAATCAGCCGTATATCAAGGGCGGGGAGGAGGGTGACGAATTTTAGGGTTTCGGGATGCCTTACAGCTCAAATCTAGGGTTGTATTTATAGTGCAGCTCAAATCTAGGGTTGTATTTATAGTGCATCTCATCCTTATCTCCTCCCTTGTGTATAATGACTATTTGAAATTCAAACTGTTGATAATTTCACTTTAGTCCTTTATCCCTTTTAGTTTCTAATTAATATACCTTTACTTTGATATATTAATAACCTTAACCCCATAAGTTTATTTTCGATCTCTTTTAGCTAAATCGTCTCTTGCGTGTAACCCAGAAGGCCCCTACTATTTACAGTAATATTACCAACTTGTTATAACGATGGGCATATAACCAACAGTCTCCCACTTGCACATGTTACAAAAATTGTATGGTCTAATATTCCCTAATTTAGTAAGGTGTATGCCATCCTAGACAAGTGTCATGTTCATCTAATGAAACAGCCCTTTAGGCAAGTCATCAAATATTCCTTTGTACTACAAGATATCAATATGAACGTTTGACATAGAATTCTGTCAGTCTCAAACATTCAAGATTATATTTCTCGATAGAGATTTGTGATGACCACAACAAACTTCACTTATTGATTCTATATCAATTCAGTTCGAGTACGGCGGTACATTTGCTGTCAGCACCAAATCATCGAGGGGCCCATGAATATAGCTTCTCCTGTTAGGGCAGAAGGAACAAATAAACTTTGACTAAATGGATCTCGCCAACTCATCATGTCATACCTAAACATTCCCTGTATGGCTGCCAGTTACGGACAACTTTGGAGAAAACCAAGGCATGACATACTGCAGAACTAAGAATCAATGCATCTCTGCTTGAAGAATATAAGATATTACCATCTTAGACTTACTCGTGACAGATTCCATGAAGTAATCTCTAAGTACAGGTTACTCCAGTACTCAATCCTTATTAAGTACACATGAGAATTAGCGCGTCTCTATGCTATGTCCATCTCTATGGAGAATCTACTAATTCCTCATATCAGCCTTGAATCAGTACTTACTTCCCAAAAGTATGACCGACTGTGGACGTTTTGAATAATAAATTAATTATTCAGGAAGTCAATAAGACATGCAAAATTGGAACACAATGATAAACTAATGAAATGTCTGCCTTCATGCATATATTAAGTTCTCCACATAATAATTTCAAAACAAATAGAGTTTTACATTGCTTAAGTTCCCAAACAAAAATCATACTAAATTAAGTACACTCAAACCAACTCATTTGCAAATCTAATGCCTATCGACCTAGTATGAGAATCATGCTTGGCCTGAGATAATGGTTTAGTGAATGGATTAACAAGATTTTATTCTGATATAACTCTACTAATAGTGATGTCCCCATCTTCAACGAGCCTTCGGATATAATGGTACTTCTGGTGTATATGCCTTGTGCACTTGTGAGCTCTGGGTTCTTTCGCCAAGGCGACTGCACCCTCATTGTCACAGAATATCTCAATAAGACCATCAATGCTAGGAAAAACACCAAGATCCTTGATGAACTTCTTCATCCACATGGCTTCCTTCGCATGTTTATTAACTACAATATACTTAGCCTCCGTTGTCGAATCAGCTACTGTTTCTTGCTTGGTACTCTTCCAAGTTACTGCCTCACCATTCAGTAAGAACATGAATCCTGACCGCGAACAGGAGTCGTCTCTGTCAGTTTGGAAGCTAGCATCACTATAACCACTTACAGTGAGTTCTTCCATGCCCTCATAGATCAACAACACTTCCTTCGTCCTCCAAAGATACTTAAGAATGTTCTTGACTGCGGTCCAATGATTTTCACCAGGATTGGCCTAATAACGACTCGTCATACTCAAGGCACAAGAGATGTCAGGCCTAGTACATAACATGACATACATGATTGATCCCATTGCCGAAGCATATAGGATTCAACTCATTCTTTCTCGTTCATCATTAGAACCAAGACATTAGTCTTTACTCAACATCATACCACGTTGCATAGGCACGAATCCTTTCTTGGAATCCTGCATCTTGAATCTTTTCAGAATTTTGTCTATGTATGTACTCTGGCTTAAACCAATGACTCGCCTAGATCTATCTCTATAGATCTTTATAACAAGTATGTATGCCGCTTCTCCCAAGTCTTTCATAGCGAAACAATCCCCAAGCCAAGTTTTAACACTTTACAACATTGGGACATTGTTTCCTATGAGTAGTATGTCATCAACATACAACACATGGAAGACAACAGCACTCCCACTAGCTCTGACATATACACATGGGTCATCTTCACTTCTCGAAAATCCAAACTCTTTGATTTTCTCCTCGAAGTAGAGATTCCAGCTGCGAGATGATTGTTTGAGTCCATAAATTGACTTAACAAGTTTACACACTCTATTGGGATATTTGGAATGTACAAAACCCTCTGGTTGTGTCATATACACATCCTCTGAAAGTTTTCAGTTAATGCGGTGTGACAACCAAAAAGTTTTTACGCGTATAATATACAATTTGACGCGTAAACGTATCACGGTAGGGCAAAAAGGTCAAAGAAGGTGAAAATTATGAAACTTACATGGTAACACCTTTCGTTTAGTTAACATGAATTGTTACTTCATTTAGAAAACTGGTTTTAACGACCCAAGAGCAAAAAGAGGAATAAATGACCAAAAGTGAAATTTTTATGGAACAATCTTTGAAAATTTATATCTCAAAATATATAACGAATTGAGAAAAATTCTTCAAGGAGACCTTGGTAATATTTGAGATAATAAAAACATTGGAAAAATATTCGGGTCATTTGGACTCATAACCAAGAAGTTATGACGGAATTAAAATGACCTAAAAGTGACAAAACTGACCAATTGGTCATGTTCAAGGGTCTGTAACGAAAAATCTAGGAAGAATCAGACTTAAAACAGTAACGATAACTGTTAAGCTTATTCTTACATTTCTAAAGGTGCAAAGTTTGCAAAATTTGGATATCATATGATGAAGTTATGCCAGCATAAATATCAAAAAAAAATAATAAGCAAAAAGTTAAGAAATTTATCCAAGTTATATACAGGGGAATTTTTGTCATTTCTAGGTCAAAAAAACAGCTCCTTGTTTTCCCCCAAACCGTGTTAGCGTATTTCATCTTGTGGGCTTGTCCCTTTTCCCCAAAACACGTAAACCAATATCAGAAGAAAAACAAAGAGGGAAAAAGAAAGGGAAAAACGGGAGGAGATGAACGACACACACATACGCGAGTGTGTGAATTCGAAATCGAGAGGGGGAAAAGATGGCCAGGAGCCAATTACGTGCAGGCGAGGGTGAGAACGATGGCAGTAACATCTTAAATGGCGTCTGGAGGTGTGATGGTGGCGATGATCGGCTACAGACAGCCGATCAATGGCAGCAACAGACTTTATGGTCGATTGGAGCTCGGTTTTAGTCTCTATGGGTAGCGACTTTCATTAGCACGAGGCAAGAAGCAACCGTTGCTGCGTTTTTCCATGTTTGGAAGGTCACCTACGTCGACAGCAAGCTGTCGGAGCTGTTGTGGTGGCGGCGGACGGACCGGTGGTGGTGGGAAGGTTTCACAAGGTCCGATTTCTTATACCTTTGGTCAAGAAGGTGATCAATTCGGATTTTTGGGCAGAAATCTTATGGTAAGAACTTAATTCTTGAAACCCTAGATATTTGAATTGAAGAAGTTCTTGATGCATGTTAGAATTGAAGTGGTTTTCTGATCTTACCTCACTATAGGTTTAAAAACCCCATGTAAGTTATATGTTTTGTTGTTTGGTATGGGGTTTTTGATTTCATGCTTGTAATTGGCTGAAGGAATGAAAAAATGGTACTTGAATATGGCTTGAAACTTGTTAGAAGTTTGAATTCATGTCAACAATTAAGTTTCTTCAAATTGGACAGATTTGATGTGTATTCAATGGTGAAGTTTTAGTTAAATTTTTATTAATATGATCGAAAAGATGAAACTTGATACTTGGGATATGTTAGACACATTCATATGCGAAAATAACGATGAAGACATCTTTTATAGAGCTTGTTTACGTTTATTTAAGAGAAGATAATAGTAAAGTGTTGGAATGGAATTGGGCATTCCAACCCTTTTGGGACAATTTTTGGTATTTTATTAAAATGACACACATAGAGCATGGAATTGAATTGAAATGAATTTTATGAAATATTGGTAATGTATTAGAGTCGAGCAAATGAGAAATAACACGTATTCGGAAGAACTTCTATTTATGGAAACTTTAATGGTCGAGATTTGTAAAAATGATATAAGAGGAAAATTGGCAATTTTAGGTATTTAGCTTTTATAAAGCATGTTAATAAAATGGGGTTAGACTAGTGCTTTGAAGTGTTAAGAATGTAATTGTAGTGTATGAACGGAAAATAGAATGTTTTTCAACAGTTTCTACTTTTAGAAACTTTATTTGATTAGATTTGTCAAAATGACATAAAAGAGTAAAACAAAAGATATTTTGACATCTAAGCAATTAGTATTGCATCATAGATTTATTAGAACTATAAAGTTATTTAAAGTACATGTTAAAACCAAGAAACACTATAATTAGTCCAAGTGGGACGAAAAAGGCATAAAAGTGTCCAAAATGGCTATTATGCCTTAAAAACCACACTTAAAGTTTGGAATGAACTTAGATAATGACTAGAAGTAGTCTAAGAATGATTAGACAAGTGTAGTATGTTTAGTTGTGAAATAAGTTCTAATCTTTTATTAAATTAATAGAGATAGAAGGACGCTTGAAAGCAACAAAAGGCGAGAGCTAGTGGAGTGGTGTAGCTAGACGAACCTAGCTACTAAATTTATATGACTTTGAACGTGAAGTGTTTTATTATCTAGTTATGCTTACGAAAGTTTGCTTAAATGTGTATGAAAGAATGTTTTGGCGTTTAGCCTATTAATGTTGTGAAAGAATGTTTTGGCGTTTATTCGATAAAAGTTATGAAATAATGTTTTGGCGTTTAGCCTATTAATGTTATGAAAGAATGTTTTGGCGTTTAGCCGATAATATTTATTGAAGAATGTTTTGGCGTTTAGCCTATTAATGTTATGAAAGAATGTTTTGGTGTTTACCCTATGAAAGTTATGAAATAATGTTTTGACATTTAGCCTATTAATGTTATGAAAGAATGTTTTAGGCTTAAGCCTTATGTTGTTACGAAAGAATGTTTTGTTGATATGAAATAATGTTTTTGGATTTAGTCGTAATGAGTATTTGAGCAAATGTTGACAAGAAGCAAAGTTAAGTTTTTGAATGACTGATATTTTGAAGCAAGCAATGTAATGTAATGCAAAGTAATGTGAATGAAAGGATAATGTTTGGCCTGGGCAATGATGTTCCCCAAGCGGACTATAGAGGAATCTACTGGGATGGTACCACTCCCTTCGCGAAGTAGATGTCCTAAGCTAATGAGGCGAGGATGGTCTGGTCAAGTTCTCTCCATTCTGGTATAGACTTGGGGTATCACCAAGAGTGATTAAGGCTCTAAGTATAAAAATCCAATTGTGTGAAGATACTGGTTAAGCTAAAGGAAAGAAAAAAAAAGAAGAAAAATTTTATGTCAGTAGGTTTCTTACTTGATTTATTTGAAAGACGTTGAAAGCAAAATATCTTTCTATATTGTTACAAAAGGTTTGACAGCAAGTGTCATTATATGATTGGTTTATAAAGGTTTTGAAAATGACTAATTTATGTTTATAAATGTTTTGTTTCCAAACCCATGTAGCTAACGAGACGTTTTCATCTTACGTATTTTATTTTATGCCATGTATCCTTGGTTCTAGACACGAGTGATAGAAGCAAATAGATGACCCGAGGAAATTGGGATTTAGGAGGAGTAAGCATTGGCCGATGTAACAGTTTGTATCCTAACTAGTTTTTTATGGTGTAGTATGATATGGAGTTGTAACCCCCGAAGTTGTTTAAACATTTTTAAAACCTAAAAGGTTTGTGTCGGGACCGAAGTTTTAAGACGTGACTCGACGTCATGAGAAAAGTTTTTAAAAGTTTACATTTTGTCACGTAATGTTTTTTTATAAAATATTACACTTCTCAAAGTGTATAAAAGATCGGGGTGTTACAAGTTGGTATCAGATCCATAGTTTAAGCGAGTTAGGTGTCGAGCCTCGAACCTAGGCTTAAACTGTGTGAGGCATAAGTGAGAATACAGACTTAAGATAAGATCATAAGCAAGAAAGGTAAGGCCATGATAAGATGCATCATAAGATAGGTTGATAAACCTAGGAACCTAAGATAGGTTGCAGACCTATAGGATGATTAGACTGCTGAGTCTAAAGATAATGCTGGATTGGTTGGGAATTATGTGTTTAATTTTATAATTGTTTATAGTTATGCAAGTCTTTGTTTATTAGCATTAAGATTTCCCAATACATGTTAACAATATAATATATTGTTGTGAAGTATGTTATCCTGAATCAGTAGACCATGAGACTTAGTGGTAATGCCAAAAATCAAATATGTGTAGATGGTTATGATAATATGGGCCCGTATTATCATAATCACAACATATGTATGAGATTGGTGGAATCACGAAGCAATCATGAGAATCTGGTAGGGGATGCATGTAGAAAGTAGTAAAAAGGATATAAAAAGTTTAAATGACATAGAATTGTTATACATATGTAATGAGATTAATTACGATTGGAAGTATGAAGGATAATATAGTGGGCATGTACCACTTACGCTGGATACCTAAAATGAATAAATATGACGACTGATATGCTTTATACAGATTAATTAACGATATAAGTATACTTATTAGAATAAGATGAAGTATTAATGAGAAAATTTAAAGAAGTATGATGACTATGTACCACCCAAATACGGATTTTGAAGCTTTAACCCGAAATGTAGAAGGCAATGAGTTAGGTTTTGTTGTTTGGAGATAAACCCTGCGACTATATAGCACGAGTAAGGAAGAAAGACCGAAGGTAGAAAAGTCGAGTGCCACTCAGGGACTTCCATGGGGATCAAGCATAACTATTAATAGTTATGATGATGTATGTTGGTTAGAAAAGGAAAGTAAAATGTCTAGTCAAGGCGAAGAACCCAAGATGATGGTATAAGATAAAGATTAGAAGAAGCAAAATAGTCAAGAAAGGAGAAGTTATGAATTCCAAACCTGGAGGACTATAATGAGTAAAAGTATATGAAAGCTGGGCAAACGATTATGCCCGTAGTATGATGACTCAAAAGGTAAGATGACAAGTGAAATTCCTAAAGGGGGAATAAATGGAAATGGAAGAATTAAGCAAGACAAGAACATTATGCTTTATTTTTATGCGATGCGATCATGCAGGGATTGCGAGGAGATGAGGAACCGACACTAGAATGAGCACGTAAGTGTCATTACACAACTGTGTGGAAGTCACGGTGCTATGACTGAACGTAAGGCGATGTTCAAGAAGATTCTCCACATATGAAATGCTAAAGAGAGGGCACGCCACTTAGGTGGACGCGATGCATTAACAAGTTAGTCAATGAGGGTAGGACGTATCTATTCAAGGGCTAATGACAAGACCTCGAAATGAATGTTGTTGATCTACAACTTATAGAGAGCATTTGAATGATCTTTGGATAATTGAGATTATCATGGTTATTGTGCTAGATTTAGCACATCAAGGATGGTAATTAGGAAAGTAATTTGAGGACTGTAGTGAAGTTAGTGTTTCCTCATCATGAGATGATTGTCACAAAGGTGACATTTGATTTGAAAGCTAATTGATTCAAATGACATGGCAGTCTCATGTCATCATGTATGGAGTTAGTAAAGAACTAATGGAAGCTGGCATTGTAATTATGTCAAAAAGTTATCATGAAATGATGGAAAATAAGAGTAGAATAAAGAAATACATTATTAATGTGTAAGAATCATGTAGATAATTGGACCTTAAACGAAAATGCCCTTCATTTTCGTTTAAGGGGTAGATGGGAAGACCTAGGATGGTTAGTTTTATGAATGATCATGTGATGGATTAGTACAAGTGCAAGTCCAAAGACTTGATGAATGGAATGCAACAGGAGAGCAGGAGATGACGAAAGTCATGATAGGATACATTAAGGTACGCATGTTATCAGCAGGGTGATGATGCAAATTATTGTATCCTAACATTGAAACAGATTGTTGTGCGAGCCACATGAGTAGTGAACTTTTAGGGGTCGACCCGATCGTAATCGTTGACTAAGAATTGACTGTCAACTGTTGTTGATTTTTAATGCTCGAAACGTCCAAGCAAGATTCTTGATCGTTACAGATGCATCTAGAAGATGAAAGCTTACTTGTGAATGTTACTAGTCAAATAATTACAAATCCCTGACTTATATAGGGTGATTGTGAAGTCTAAAGGCATGGATTAGTGCAAAAGTCACTGATAGTCACTGATCTACTGGTACATATGTACAGACAGAAAGGTATATGATTCTCTAACCATCTACATTAACACTATCAAGTTAATACAAAAAATATGATGACCAATTGGAATGGTCAAGGATAATTGGAACTTAGCAAAGTTCAAATACTAGATAAGCGAATGATGAAAGCTAAAGGAGATAAGCATATTCGGTTGAAGTAATTCTATGGCATGACTAATCTCATAGTCAAAATCACTCATCATGAAAGAATTCAAAACAAAGTAAGACTCATGGAGTGCAAGTTGACTTTTGAGAAAAGTCAAACTTGCTATGACATATAAAGCAAGAGACTGTAAAGGTTTTTAATGGAAGTACATCTTAATGATAATGAGTTAAGTGAACGGAACATGAGAAGTGAAAGTGGATTATGTCAAAAGGTTGACTACTAAAGGTATTTCACAAAGCAATGAGGACTAGGAGTCAGTTGCTTGTTAAGGACTTAGTAAGAAATTCTACTTCATGTTGGACTATGCAGTCTTAGTTAATCCCATTATCATGTTAGTGATCCCGAGGATGGAATCCGTTTAAGGGGTAGATAATTGTGACAACCAAAAGGGTTTTACGCGTATAATATACGATTTCACGCGTAAACGTATCATGGAAGGGCAAAAATGTCAAAGAAGGTGAAAATTACGGAACTTACATGGTAAGACCGTTCGTTTAGTTAACATGAAATGTTACTTCATTTAGAAAACTGGTTTTAACGACCCAAGAGCAAAAAGAGGAGTAAATGACCAAAAGTGAAATTTTTATTAAACAATCTTTGAAAATTTATATTGCAAAATATATAACGAATTGAGAAAAAGGTCCTCAAGGAGACTTTGGTAATATTTGAGATAATAAAAACATTGGAAAAAGATTCGGTTCATTTGGACTCATAACGAAGAAGTTATGACGAAATTAACATGACCTAAAAGTGAAAAAAATGACAAATTGGTCATGTTCAAGGGTCTGTAACGAAAAATCTAGGAAGAATCAGACTTAAAACAGTAATGATAAACTGTTAAGCTCATTCTCGCCTTTAGAAAGGTGCAAAGTTTGCAAAATTTGGATATCGTATGATGAAGTTATGCCAGCGTAAATATCAGAAAAAAGAATGAAGGAAAGAGAGGGAAAAACGGGAGGAGATGAACGACACACACATACGCGTGTGCGTGAATTCGAAATCGAGAGGGGGGAAAGATGGCCAGGCGCCGATTACGTGCAGGAGAGGGTGAGAACGATGGCAGCAACATCATAAATGGCGTCTGGAGGTGTGATGGTGGCAATGATCGGCTACAGACCACCGATCAACGGCGGCAACAGACTTTATGGTTGATTGGAGCTCGGTTTTAGTCTCTGTGGGTAGCGACTTTCATTAGCACGAGGAAAGAAGCAACTGTTGCTGCGTTTTTCCGTGTTTGGAAGGTTACCTGCGTCGACAGCAAGCTGTCGGAGCTGTTGTGGTGGCGGCGGACGGACCGGTGGTGGTGGGAAGGTTTCTCCTGGTCCGATTTCTTATACCTTTGGTCAAGAACGTGATCAATTCAGATTTTTGGACAGAAATCTTATGGTAAGAACTTAATTCTTGAAACCTAGATATTTGAATTGAAGAAGTTCTTGATGCATGTCAGAATTGAAGTGGTTTTCTGATCTTACCTCATTATAGGTTTAAAAACCCCATGTAAGTTATATGTTTTGTGGTTTGGTATGGGGTTATTGATTTCATGCTTGTAATTGGTTGAAGGAATGAAAAACTGTTACTTGAATATGGCTTGAAACTTGTTAGAAGTTTGAATTCATGTAAACAATTAAGTTTCTTGAATTTGGACAAATTTGATGTGTATTCAATGTAGAAGTTTTAGTTACATTTTTATTAATATGGTTGAAAAGATGAAACTTGATACTTGGGATATGTTAGACACATTCATATGCGAAAATAACGATGAATACATCTTTTATATAGCTTGTTTACGTTTATTTAAGAGAAGATAATAGTAAACTGGTGGAATGGAATTGGGCATTCCAACCCTTTTGGGACAATTTTTGGTATTTTATTAAAATGACACAAATAGAGCATGGAATTGAATTGAAATGAATTTTATGAAATATTGGTAATGTATTAGAGTCGAGCAAATGAGAAATAACACGTTTTCGCAAGAACTTCTATTTATAGAAACTTTAATGGTCGAGATTTGTAAAAACTTTATAAAAGAGGAAAATTGGCAATTTTGGGTATTTAGCTTTTATAAAGCATGTGTAGTTAATAAAATGGGGTTAGACTAATGCTTTGAAGTGTTAAGAATGTAATTGTAGTGTATTGAATGGAAAATAGAATGTTTTTCAACAGTTTCTACTTTTAGAAACTTTGTTGGATTAGATTTGTCAAAATGACATAAAAGAGTATAACAAAAGATGTTTTGACATCTAAGCAATTAGTATTGCATCGTAGATCTGTTAGAACTATAAAGTTATTTAAAGTACATGTTAAAACCAACAAATGCTATAATTAGTCCAAGTGGGACGAAAAATGGATAAAAGTGTCCAAAATGGCTATTATGCCATAAAAACCACACTTAGCATTTGGAATGAACTTAGATAATGACTAGAAGTAGTCTAAGAATGGTTAAACAAGTGTAGTATGTTTAATTGTGAAATAAGTTCTCATCTCTTGTTATATTAATAGAGATAGAAGGATGCTTGGAAGCAACGAAAGGCAAGAGCTAGTGGAGTGGCGTAGCTAGACGAACCTAGCTACTAAGGTGAGTACATGTGGCATTTTCCCATTTTGGGGTACATGGCAAAAAGTTTATAAAGTTTTATATGACTTTCAACGTGAAGTATTTTATTATCTAGTTATGCTTACGAAAGTTTACTTAAATGTGTATGAAATAATGTTTCAGCGTTTAGCCTATTAATGTTGTGAAAGAATGTTTTGGCGTTTAGGCGATAAAAATTATGAAAGAATGTTTTGGCGTTTAGCCTATTAATGTTATGAAAGAATGTTTTGGCGTTTAGCTGATAAAAGTTATGAAAGAATTTTTTGGCGTTTAGCCTATTAATGTTATGAAAGAATGTTTTGACGCTTAGCCGATTAAAGTTATGAAAGAATGTTTTGGCGTTTAGCCTATTAATGTTATGAAAGAATGTTTTGGCGTTTAGCCTATGAAAGTTATGAAAGAATATTTTCGCGTTTAGCCTATTAATGTTATGAAAGAATGTTTTGGCGTTAAACCTTATGTTGTTACGAAAGAATGTTTTGTTGATATGAAATAATGTTTTTGACATTTAGCCGTAATGAGTATTTGAGCAAATGTTGACAAGAAGCAAAGTTAAGTTTTTGAATGATTGGTATTTTGAAGCAAGCCATGTAATGTAATGCAAAGTAATGTGAATGAAAGGATAATGTTTGGCCCCGACAATGATGTTCCCCAAGGGGACTATGGAGGAATCTACTGGGACGGTACTACTCCCTTCGCGAAGTAGATGTCCTAAGCTAATGAGGCCTGGATGGACCGATCAAGTTCTCTCCATTCTGGTATAGACTTGGGGTATCACCAATAGTGATTAAGGCCCTAAGTATAAAAATCCAATTGTGTGAAGATACCGGTCAAGCTAAAGGAAAGACAAAAAAAAGTTTTATGTCAGTAGCTTTCTTACTTGATTTATTTGAAAGACGTTGAAAGCAAAATATCTTTCTATATTGTTACAAAAGGTTTGACAGCAAGTGTCAGTATATGATTGGTTTATAAAGGTTTTGAAAATGACTAAGTTATGCTTATAAATGTTTTGTGTCCAAACCCATGTAGCTCACGAGACGTTTTCATCTTAAGTATTTTATTTTATGTCATGTATCCCAGGTTCTAGACACGAGTGATTGAAGCAAATAGATGACCCGAGGAAATTGGGATTTAGAAGGAGTGAGTTTTGGCCGATGTAACAGCTTGTATCCTAACTTGCTTTCTATGGTGTAGTATGATATAGAGTTGTAACCCCAGAAGTTGTTTAAACAATTTTAAAACCTAAAAGGTTTTTGTCGGGACCGAAGTTTTAAGACGTGACTCGACGTCATGAGAAAAGTTTTTAAAAGTTGACATTTTGTCATGTAATGTTTTTTTATAAAATATTACACTTCTCAAAGTGTATAAAAGATTGGGGTGTTACATGCGGAATCTTAAACAAGTAATGAAAATGAAACAATCAATAACAAGAATCAAGAAGTTAATAGATCTTCAATGCACACAATTCTATTGATGAAATTGTCAAGTACATAAGACCTTCTACAAGACTGTCATGTGTTCACTCGTAGGTCTGCCAATCTCGCATTTTTCTAGAACACGGCAATATACACGACTTATATACTAGACCACACACAAGCCCGTCTACATAATAAGCCCAAAACACAAAAAGTGATTTCGGTCCAAATCGAAAACACCCATAAACTATTAAACCAAAGCATAAACCACAAAAATACATCCCAACAATCTTATAGACGACCTGGTAGAGGCCTACATGCAGAAATAGGAGAAGGATAAACGGGGCTAAAAGATGCTCAACTTGAATTATACGTAACTTTTGATCCGTTAGGAGTTTGGAAGCGTCCGATATGGCGACAAAAAGCTATCTTCGAGTCGAATCTCTTGGCAAACTGCCGTGCTCCTTAGTTGAACCCAAAATTCCATTGTTTAGACCTCCAATTTAATGTCTCCCCAAACTCCCTGTGATTTCCTAGTTTATTTTTATTCTGTTTTAATAACAAAATATCAGTTTCCTTAATTTCAGAAAATTTCTATCCTTAGATGCTTCATTAGTGGAATTTTTTGTCATTTTCAATTTTTCAAAATTTGGTGTACCTACCAAATTTAGGAGCTCCCTATAAAAAGTGATCATTGTTAAACCTTTGAAAGGCATCTTGAATTTCAATAACAATTCCTTTTGGATATTTTCCGTTTTTGCTTTTGTTCTGCATCACCTTATTGTTGTAAAATCAGGACTGCCCATATCATGAGAATAAAGGGTCGTAATCCTTTCATCTGGGGTTGCTATTTTGGTTCCCTAAAAGGAATTCTACAGGTGCATGATACAAGGGAACTTCTATCAACAACTTTGGCTACATTCTCTGCTATTCAAATTTATCTCATTTGTTTCAACTACAGTTGTTGGTGTTCTCTAGGCTAATTGTTAGTTTATATATGTGACACGTAGGTGTCTGTTAATTTTCTTTTTAGGGCAAGTGATAGGTTGTAATTGTGATTGTGTTGTTTAGGCCTTTAGTTGATTTGTACTTGGTGTTCTCATAATGTTGGACTTCTCCTTTTTTCCATTAAATAAGCTTTTAAGAAAAATAAAGGTTTAAAGAAATTACACAACAACGTATCATAATTGAAAAAACAAAAAGGGATCGAGACAATAAATGAAGGAAACGTGGCTGTGATTCAGATTTTGGATAAGAGGGTTAAAGTTCTAAAATCAGGTTGCCATGTAGAATCTCAAATTAAGCAAATCAAGAGCACACAAGAAACAATTGATGAGTTTAGAGGAGAGTCTAAAGTTTTTCAAACATATATGAATCTCATATATGTCAAGGGATATGTTGTTAATTTGTAGCAACTCGTGCCATATATATATATATATATATATATATATATATATATATATATATATATATATATATATATATATATATATATATATATATATATATATATATATATATATATATATATATATATATATATATATATATATATATATATATATATATATATATATATATATATATATATATATATATATATATATATATATATGGCTAGGTTATAATAATAATGACAATTATTGTGTTACCTTGTAACCAAATCCTGGCCATCAGATTTCATTATCATAAGAATGAAAACTTAACACAATAAATTCTTGACAGAATGAGTATTTAACATTCCTAAAACAATGAACTAAATTTTGTACATCAAAACAACCAGAATGTAATAAATTGTTTCAATTATGACAAAATTACTGGAAAATTTACATCACAATAATAAGAATCTAAAAAATTGTAACAATTCTGGAAAGAATGAAATATATTTTGCATAAAACAACAATATTCTAAATGAACAGATAAGTGGTCTTTCTTAAAAGAATGTGTTTTAAATGAGTGGTCCATATCGAGTTCCAATGTTACACAATACTTGTGTGGATATATTTGATCCTAGCCCTATATATATATATATATATATATATATATATATATATATATATATATATATATATATATATATATATATATATATATATATATATATATATATATATATATATATATATATATACCAAAGTTGCAGAAATCGGCCTTGGCAGCCGAGGAATCGGCGATTAATCGATTGCCGGTCAGCTTAACGGTTTGTTGCAAATATCGGTCAAATATCGGCCTTAGCGGCCGATTAATCGGTCTTAGCGGTCATTTTTTAAAATTTTAATTTATTGTTTATTTTCTTTTTTAAATGACGACACAAACACTCTCTATTAACTCAAGAAACTAAAAAAATCAATATTAAAGAATAAAAACAAACAAATATATAATATTTGATGTGTACCTCGGAATAAATGAATCAAACATTACTATTTTATTATTTTATATATTTTTAAATGAATTCCATTATAATTTAAGGTCCCCGATTAATCTCTTAACCCCACTCGATCGTTAAGCTAACGTCAAACGATTTTTACAACCTTGATATATACTAGGTATAGTTCAAGGGCCGTGCTCACGGCCCGTGAAGGGTAATTTTGGTATTCCATTAAAATATTCATGAGGTTTAAAGACTTGTAAGTAGATTGCTAAAAAGATTTGTCCTTAGATTACATGCAAAAACCAAAGGCATTTGTATTGTTGTTGCATATTTACATAAGCCTTTCAAAACGTAAAAATTTCTGGAAGGTGTTTACTTCTTCTTCTAAATTGAGCATACTTATAGCCTTATGCTTTTTATTTCCATGTGTAGCAGTTGAATCTACTAGGGCTCGTTTTCTGGCGAGAAAAGCATAATGGTCTCCCATATTTGTAGGAAAAAACTAAAAGCTGAAGAGGTGAGTTCGGGTAGAAAGATGTAGAAATACATAAACTGAAATAGAGTAGCTACCTTCTTTCGATCGACGTCCAAGGGGATGAAATCCGTTGAACACGGCAGTTAGATCAATCAAAAAGACCCCCTAAAAGCAATCATAAACTGAACATTAGTAGACCACCAGATAAAATTTTATAAAAATGGACTATGATGCTAAGGTTAATTTATTTTTTTATTATGTTAATCCCAAAACAGAGCCGACATAAAAAGCACTTAAAAGAGGTCAATGGATAAGGAAACTACCTTTCCATGTTCTACCAGGATAAAAAAAAGTATTTTTTTTACTTGTTGTAGAAGAATGATCCACTAATCATACAATTTGTATCCAAGTACAGCAAAGAGCTGAAACAGAAAGTACAAATACTGAGTCAAGACATACCAAGCGGACAAAGTTCAAGCTACCAGAAGTGATGGCCCATGGTATGTATACATATAATCACATATATGTATTTTTATATTGGTGGATTCGTCCCGTCCTTATTAGTATTCTTATTTTATGGGTTTCATTTTCATTATATAATACGACTCATATGATATAAAAATTAGAGTTGAAAGAAAATTAGGTAACGAATAAAGGTTCATTGTATGAGTTTTCGTTATTCATCTTTAAGCCATGGAAAGTTATACATTCATTAACATGTCTTTTTGCAAGTTAACTTATTCTTCTTGTTTTAATCATGTTGTAGGTGTTGTATGTGACAGTTTCAATTGTAGAAAGGGTATATGGAAATGAGACAAATTCTAGAGAATATGGACTTTATTTTACCTTTTCCTGGGACTTAATCAATTGTGAGGCGAGGAAGTTGACTCTCACCATGAAAGTTTAGAATCTACCTGTTCTTCCTAACGATCCCACAAGCCCTAATTCTTACAGTCATGCATCCCACAAAACCGCAAAAAAAAAAATTTAACTGATCTACTGTTAAATCAACCGATTCATACAGCCGTAAATCAATTCCAAGGGAGAGAATTAGACTCTACAAATTATATTAACAGAGATAAAGGAACGCCAACATTCATTTGACGAAAAATGTGCATTCGTAAGGAGTTATCGGTCACGGCAGGTAACGTATGGAAACAACATTTTCCTCGGCCAACGGTTGTAGAATCGGTAGCGTATGCAGGAGAGAAGCTGGAGAATATGGTCGGCAACGTATGAAAAAGGCAATGGAGAGGCTGTGAGTATCTTCCGTGATGTGTGAGAAGAGAAACGGAGACGGTGGCGACTCGTTTAATTTCTTTCATCTCTTCTTTTATTAACGTTGTATTTTTATTATAAAAGAAAACAAAACTCCTCATTAATTATTTTGCTTAGACCGCAAGACCACCACCAATTTTGATTTTTATTTATATAAACAATAGAATATGCTTTGTTTTATCAATTGCTGATGTGGCAACCTCATAAAAGCATCCTCTTAATTTTCAAGAACCAACACTTATCTCTCATACATCTTTGATTAATTATTTTTCTTGAATCTAAAGACCACTGGAGTTTGTATATAATAATGATATATATATATATATATATATATATATATATATATATATATATATATATATATATATATATATATATATATATATATATATATATATATATATATATATATATATATATATATATATATATATAAAAGAAGGATCAAATAAGAAGTAAAATTATAGTAAGAAGATAAGAAGTTTTTTTATTTGCTTAGTTTTTTGACGAATCACTAAAATAAATCACTAGATGAATAAAAAATAACATGATTCATAAAAAAAGTCATGAAAAAGCATATTGATGAATCATTTTTTCATAAATCAAGTTTTTATTCACGTTACGGAAAATTTTAGTGAATAACAACAATATCAACGTAAAAATGAATCATCGAATTGTTTTTTCGAGAAATTTTTTTTGTGAATCATGTTATGTTTGCATCATGTATTGATTCATTTTGTTGGTTCGCCGAAAAAACATGTAAATAAAAAACTATATATATATATATATATATATATATATATATATATATATATATATATATATATATATATATATATATATATATATATATATATATATATATATATATATATATATATATAGGGAAAGGTTCAAATGAGAACCATTAAAATATTGAGAACCATGATAACCAATCTCGGCCATTGACGCAATTCATCGGGGGATTGTATATATAAGATATTTAACCAATGTGAACGCGTTGTAGACGATCAAACTCCATAACCATTTGATCAAAATAATGTGTGACTTAGATTAGTTCTTTTTAGTTCTCAATCTTTTAATGGTTCTCATTTGTTGGTATGTCAATGGACATATTTGTACAACTTTGTTGGTGTCATTAAGAAAAACAAAGTCTATCATAGTGCAGGATGCCTATTCTTTCATAAACATGTATGTACCCTTTTGGGTGTGTTATATATGTATTAATTACCGATCATGGAAGCATGTGACAAGCACGGCCGGCCCAGATACTTTGTCACGGCCGGCCCAGATACTGGTCGAGAAGGGTGACCGCCCGGGGCATCAAAATGGGAGGGGGCATATTTTTTCTTTTAGGGCTTCCCACCTTACCTTTTATGGTTTAGTTTATACGATTACAAAGCGTTCGTCAAATACTTGGAAGACGCTGACGAAGATGAAGAGTCAAAGAGAAATCATTCGCCTTGTCTAATTCCCCAATGCTCACCAGCCATCATCGCCTCCTGCTATTATGCTAAAGCTGCCTCTAAATGTCTAGTATCTCGTCGTTTGATTTGGTATGTCTGATCGATCTTCTGTAAAACCTAATCACGTACACGACAGCCAATTCACCTCCTTAAAATCTATAGTGATTTTCATTGATCATACCCTGGTTTATGAAATCCTGTATGTACTTGTTGATTTATTTGGTTGATTTTAGGTTCTGGTTGATTATCTCTTACCCACTTCATATGTTCTTACTATTAGTTACTCCTCATCCACCTTAATATTTAATTCCATTAATCACAAGTTGTGTCTCTTCTTAATTCTTCTTGTTGTCTAATATTAGGTAATCCCGATGATGTTTACATTCGAGCTATTATTTTCATGGTTTCTAGATTCCCAAAGTTAATTTTTTATTTAGTTTTTGAATAGCTTAGTAGATGTCTTCCCCTCATCTGGGCCTTTCTTGTGTAAATGGTTGGTTAGAATGTTTTCTGGTTATCTACATATTGTTAGGTGAAATTGGAAATTTGGTGAATATTTTGTTCAAAGATTAGTTGGTGAACACATTTTCCAATACGAGGTGGAAATTTATTATATTATATATACACTCAAATGTGTATATATAAGAGCCATTCACTTGAAGAAAATGCACAACTCAACACACAAAAACACAAGAAACACATAGATAGATATATCACGATTTTGTGAGATAGCCTTTTATGCAAAGTCCAGTTTGGCAGCCAAAAGTGTGAGTGATATTTTCTTGTGAGTGGTTAGACTACAAGTGCAGTTTAGCCTTGTATGATTGTAGTGTTTTCTTGGTGTTAATAAAATACTCTCTCTCTCTCTCATTCGCCCGTGGATTAGCCGATCAGATAGATCGTGTGAACCACGTTAAATATCTTGTTCCGATTTTACATTTTTGTTTACCGTTTTTCGGTAATTTTATTCCGCTCGTGTCACCGAAATCAAATATCGATTTGTTTGAAGTGCTTAACTCATTTTGTTATATCCCAACAAACTGGTATCAGAGCTCCAGATTTAAAGGAAGTCGTATCTCGTGTATGCTCTGTGGTTGCAGCTTAGTCTGATCTTCCACATCAGAAACGAGTTTTCGATTGGCCTTATAAAATATTGTTTTTCAAGCTATGGCTGAAGATGGGAGAGTTAAGATCGACAAATTCGATGGTCACGATTTTGGTTTTTGGAAAATGAAAATCGAAGACTATCTCTACGAAAAGGGGTTACATGAACCTGTATCTGAAGAGAAACCTTTTCTCATGAAGCCGGAGGATTGGGAATTGTTAGACTGGCAGGCTCTTGGTGTGGTGAGGTTGTCATTGGCAAAGAACGTTGCTTACAACATTGTCAATGTGAAGACAACTCATGGGTTGATCAAGGCGCTATCTGACATGTACGAGAAACCCTCGGCGTCGAATAAAGTTTTTCTGATCAGACAGTTGGTGAATTTAAAGATGATGGAGGGTAGTTCAGCAATTGATCATATAAATGAATTCAATTCAATATTGTCGAGGTTAATATCAGTTGATATTAAATTTGAAGATGAAGTTTATGCTTTGCTGCTACTATCATCTTTGCCTGAAAGTTGGTCCGGTACGGTTACTGCAGTCAGCAGTTCAATCGGAGGTGCTAAGCTGATGTTTGAAAGCATTCGAAATTTAATCCTTAGTGAGGATGTGCACAGACGGAGTACCGGGGAATATTCCAGTAGTCTGCTAAGTACTGAAGACAGGGGAAGGAGGTCCAACAGAGGAGGCGGTGGTAGAGGAAGATCGAAGTCGAGAAAGAGAGGTGGTCAGAAAAATAGGACTGATGTTACCTGTTGGAACTGCAAAGAGAAGGGTCATTTCAGAAATCAATGCCCAAAGCCTTCGGCAGATAAAGGCAAGAAGGAAGTCAATATGGCAGTAGATTCTGAAGATGATGCGCTCATTTGTTGTGTTGAAAACTCAACAGAATCCTGGATCATGGATTCTGGTGCGTCGTTCCATGCTAGTCATTCCAGAGAAGTAATGCAGAATTTCCGGCAGTACAAAGGAAAGGTCAGACTAGCAGACAACAAGAGCCTAGGTGTTGGGGATGTGGTCCTCAAGACAACTTTAGGTACAGATTGGACTTTGAATAATGTCAAGTTCATTCCTGACTTGAAGAGGATGTTAATATCCGTGGGGCAGCTTGATGATGAAGGTCAGCATGTTACATTTGGTGATCATCAGTGGAAGGTGACAAAAGGGAATTTAGTTGTTGCTAGACGACAGAAGCCGGGTACACTTTATATGGTGGAAGTTTCTGATGCCGAAGCACACGCTGTTGAAAAAGTTGGGGCATCCACTCTATGGCACCAAAGACTTGGACATATGAGTGAGAAGGGAATGAAGATGCTAGTTTCCAAAGGAAGAATACCAGAACTGAAGACTGTGAAAGTCGATTTCTGTGAGCCATGTGTTCTTAGCAAACAGAAGAAAGTTACTTTCAAGAAGGTTGGTCATCAGCCCAAGTCCGTGAAGCTGGAGCTAGTTCATTCAGATGTCTACGGTCCCACTTCAGTTTCTTCAGTGGGAGGATCCTGATACTATGTCACGTTTATAGATGATTGCACAAGGAAGGTTTGGGTTTATTTCTTGAAGCATAAATCTGAAGTTTTCAATACTTTCAAGAAACAGAAGGCTTCTGTGGAAAATGAAACAGACTTGAAGATCAAGTGTTTCAGATCAGACAATGGGGGCGAATACAGTAGTAAAGAATTTGTTGATTACTGTACTGACCAAGGAATCAGAATTCAGAAGACGGTTCCAGAGACACCTCAGCAGAATGGAGTAGCTAAGAGGATGAACCGTACATTGAATGAAAGGGCTAAACGCATGAAACTGCATGCAGGTTTACCGAAGATGTTCTGGGCAGATGCGGTCAACACAGCGGCATATTTAATCAACAGAGGACCCTCAGTCCCCATAGGGTTCAAGATTCCAGAAGAGGAATGGCAAGGTCGTGAGATTTCTCTCAAACACTTGAAGGTTTTCGGTTGTGTCTCATATGTCAAAGTTAAAGACTCGGAGAGAGACAAACTAGAGGTAAAGGCAAGGAAATGCACTTTTATAGGCTATGGGTTGGATGACATGGGGTACCGCTTCTGGGATAACCAAAACAAAAAAGTTATCAGAAGCCGGGATGTGGTGTTCAACTAGAATGTCCTATATAAAGATGAACTTGTAGAGAGCTCAGGCAGAAACAAGCAACCGGAGAAAGCAGAAAGTCAAGTCGAGTTTGAAGAGATCTCTGGAGATGACGTTGTAAAACCTATCAGTACTCCAGAGATAGGTGAAAGCTCAGGAAGCAGTAGGAGCTCTGATATATATATATATATATATATATATATATATATATATATATATATATATATATATATATATATATATATATATATATATATATATATATATATATATATATATATATATATATATATATATATATATATATATATATATATATATATATATATATATATATATATGGAGATGGTGGGAGCACAGATGATAATAGTTCTAAAGACAGGGTTGCAGATAATACAGAGACCTCAACTCCTACTATTCATAGATCCACTAGAGTACGAAGACCTCCAGTCAGATATTCTCCTTCAGCTAATTACTTGTTGTTGACTGAGAATGGTGAACCTGAGTCCTATACAGAGGCCTTGAGGATGAATGATTCCATACAGTGGAAGAAGGCTATGGAAGACAAGTTGAGCTCACTTGACAAGAACCATACTTGTTCCTTGGTCAAGCTCCCAGCAGGGAAGAAAGCACTGCAGAACAATTGGGTGTTCTGGGTTAAGGATGAGATTGATGGCAGTAAAAGATACAAGGCACGATTGGTGGTCAAAGGGTTCCAACAGAAACGAGGGATCCATTATAATGAGATCTTCTCCCCAGTTGTGAAGATGACTACAATCAGAATGGTCTTGGGTATTGTAGCCTCTGAAGATCTCCATCTAGAGCAGCTAGATGTGAAAACAGCTTTTCTCCATGGCGACCTGGAAGAAGACATCTACATGGTACAACCAGAAGGTTTTCCCACAGTCGGTAAGGAAAATCTGGTGTGTAAACTGAAAAAAAGTCTGTATGGATTGAAGCAAGCTCCAAGACATTGGTACTTGAAGTTTGATAGCTTCATACAAAGGAGTGGGTATCGCAGATGTGAGATGGATCACTGCTGTTACTTGAAGAAATTCAGCTCCTCATACATCATCCTGTTACTATATGTTGATGACATGATCACTGGATCCGACATGCAAGAGATCAACAAGCTTAAGAAGCAGTTATCCAGAGAGTTCGAGATGAAGAACCTAGGGGCTGCTAAGCAGATATTGGGCATGAGCATAGCCAGGAACAGAGTTACCGGTACATTAAAACTTTCGCAAACAAAGTACATCAAGAAAGTTTTAGAAAAGTTCAGCATGGCAGATGTCAAGGCCAGAAGTACACCTTTGGCAAGTCAATTAAAACTCTCAAAGAAGCAATCCCCAAAGACGGAAGAAGATAGAGAACAGATGGCTAAAGTTCCTTATGCATCTGTAATTGGTAGATTGATGTATGCAATGGTAAGAACCAGACCAGATATCGCTCATGCAGTAGGAGTTGTGAGCAGGTTCATGTCAAATCCAGGAAAAGAGCATTGGGAAGGAGTAAAGTGGCTGTTACGCTACTTGAAAGGAACAATTGAGATTGCCCTGTGTTTCAAAAGAAAGGGGGTGATTTTAGAAGGGTTCGCCGATGCAGATTTGGGTGGACGTGTGGATTCGGGTAAGAGCACAACATGTTATGCGTTCACAATCGGAGATACGGCAATCAGTTGGATGTCCAGGTTACAGAAGAGTGTTGCTCTTTCAACCACAGAAGCAGAATACATGGCTATTGCAGAAGCAGCCAAAGAGCATATATGGTTGAAGACCTTCCTATCAGAACTTGGAATGCAACAGGAGGATTGCGTACTGCATTGTGACAACCAGAGTGCAGTTCACCTGTCAAAGAATCTGGTGTTTCACAATAGAAAGAAACACATTCAGATGAGGTACCATTTCATTCGAGAGTTAATCAATGATGGAACTCTGAATCTGAAGAAAATCCTTGGAACAAAGAATCCAGCAGATATGTTCACCAAGGTGGTTACCACAGATAAGTTGAAGTTTTGTATGACTTCAACTGGCCTTCCAGAAGTTTGAAAAGGAGGGATGGCAGGAACGAGAGAGATTGGAAAACCATTGCAAGTGTTGGATGGTAGAGAAAGACTACGTTGTTCAAAATCTTCAAGTGGGAGATTGTTAGGTGAAATTGGAAAGTTGGTGAAGATTTTGTTCAAAGATTAGTTGATGAACACATTTTCCAATATGAGGTGTAAATATTATATTATATATACACTCAAATGTGTATATATAGGAGGCATTCACTTGAAGAAAATGCACAACTCAACACACAAAAACACAAGAAACACATAGATAGATATATCACGATTTTGTGAGATAGCCTTTCATGCAGAGTCCAGTTTGGCAGCCAAAAGTGCGAGTGATATTTTCTTGTGAGTGGTTAGACTACAAGTGCAGTTTAGCCTTGTATGATTGTAGTGTTTTCTCATTGTTAATGAAATACTCTCTCTCTCTCTCTCATTCGCCCGTGGATTAGCCGATCAGACAGATCGTGTGAACCACATTAAATATCTTGTTCCGATTTTACATTTTCGTTTACCGTTTTTCGGTAATTTTATTCCGCTCGTGTCACCGAAATCAAATATTGATTTGTTTGAAGTGCTTAACTCGTTTTGTTATATCCCAACACATATGGTGGTAGTTTTATTTCTTCTTTATTGTTTCTTAGTCCTTGTATATGAATCATTAACTAATGAGTGTCCTTAAAGAGTAATTGTATAAATTATGGCTTGTTGATCACTAGCCTAATCTCAATTTTTACAAGTACTGTTTTTTTAATCCACTACAATATGTACACGGAAGATATGCATTGGTCTAGATTTGGTATGTTCTTATAAACCATGGAAGCTTTACATCGATTCTCCAGTGACTTTTCAGTTTTCAATTTGTAACTACTCTTATCTTCCACAAAGAAAGGGAAGTACTCAAGGGGACATTAATATACATAATAATGGGTGCAATGGTTTTGGGGAGGTTGATAATCCAATGGTGAATTGCAGGAACCAAGCCTGCCTTTTATAAAATCAAAAATCAATTTGGCATATTATAATTATTACTTTTTATTTATGTCCATGTAATTACAGGTTTTAAGGAACATGTTTGCTTCTTTGCTCATACATAGGGCATTACAAGATTCTGAACTCGAACGAGACTCTGCTGTATCAACACCCAACAAACAAGAAAAAAATTGGAACTTGTTTAAGGTTTTAGCCTTTGTATTATACGTATTGTTCAACAAGACATCATATATTTAGAAATTACTTGAGAACTATATGGTATATGGTGTATGCGCTGTTTATGATACAAAATTAGGTTTGTTATAGTTGTATAGGGCATTGTTTAGTCTTTTTGCCCAGAGCATGAAAAGCCAGGACCGGCCCTGGTGACAAGCAAATGATCGTAAAGAAAAATTTTAGTTGATTGCAGCAAGGAGTAGATAGTTACATAGGATATAAAATGAATAAACTAAAGCTAGAAGGATCATGATCATAGAGGAGCATTAATTACTTGATATATTGATATATTGATTGGGCGACACCAAAGTTTCTATGTATTTCCCTCCTGGCGAGACAAGCATGTTTTCGTCGGCATTAGACGACAAGACTACGGTATGGGTCTTCATGTCTAATTCGTAAACACAAGCTCCATGATAGATGAGCATATTTCCGTTCCTCATCAAGTGCAGTCGTTGGTAAAGCTGAATATTAGAACTAAATATCAGGCCCGTACTTACCACTTTGGTCCAATTTCCATCTCCGTCCATCCTCCACAACTCGTTCTCAGAAGTGAAAGTCAAAGAATCTGCAATGTTCACCCACAAGTGAACGCAGTCCCTTAGAACCGTGAAACTCAACCAAGTTGTCGTTCGATTTTGCAAAAACGGAGTTGCTATCAGTTTGAGGGTTTCAGCCTTTGTGTTAAACTTCATGATTGAATATGACTTATTAAAATCATATTCTAAAAAATATAGTTTTTCATTCAACGAAATACTTGGTCCCCAAAAAAATGATAATGAGAAGGGTGATGCCCTAATACGTTGGAGATCCGACTCAACCTTTCTCCATGAGTCGGATTTTAAAGAGTATATATAAACATTGGGATGAGGGGTTACTCGTAGAAGCTTGTAGTCGTCGTCCCACGAGCTATGATACAACCCAAACAGACTTTCACCGGTCACGTAACAATCATCATAATAACGGGCTAAGGGCTTAGACAACGTCTTATGGTCGCCCGTCGCTGGATTCCATAGAATTAGATCAGAGTATTTACCCCAACCAAAATAGCGCCCACGCCTGATAGGCTTGGTTATGCCTATGCATACCAGTCCGTGCACAGAAGTCAGAATCCGGATGTTCTGACTAGGTCCGACTGTGAAGGGGAAGGGGCGGCCGGCACTGAAGCCTTCTTTAGGTCTTTCACAGTCGATGGTGTGGAAGCATTTGGTTGTGGCTGATACGACAACCATTTTGATGGTAATTACATGCTGGCGGTGCGTCTTGACAAACTCAGGCGTTGTTAGGAACGAGTGCCATTGCTTGGAAACACACGTAAAACGCCCTACAGATTTCACCGGCAGCCGTGGTAGTATGTTGAGGAAAACTATGTCCGGTAACAGCTCCTTCGTGATGTCATTACGGTGAGGGTGGGCCTCCGCCCTGCTTCGTTTTCTTCTGTCCATAACCAAGGTTAGGGTTCTTTGATGTATGTAATGTGATTAACTAGGGGTTTTGTCCCCGTTAAGATTATGTATGTAAAGCTCTCAAAATATAATTTAATATAGAATTTATGAAAACAGAAAAACCTTTAAAATATATACATAAAAACAACAATATAAAAAAGTTATACAAAAATTATATGTAAAAAGATAATTTTGTAAAAATAAATTGTAAAAAAGTGAATAGAAATTGTTAAAGTTGTACAATTTTTTTTTTTTTTTTTTTTTTTGTAAAGTTACTAAGTTTTAAGATTCTTGAAAAACAAATTTAGATAAAAAAAAGTTGGAAAAAATGTTTAAGATTGTTTGGCAGAATTAAATAAAAAATAGTTAAATATGTTATACAATAAAAGTTAAAAAGATTGATTAAAAATTGTTTTAAAGAAAACATGAAAAAATTGTAATAGAAAAAAGTTCTTTAAAACTATAAGATTTTAAAGTGTGACTAAAATTTAAAAATTGTAAAACCTTTGGATTTTAGGCAAAACTGTAAAAGAGGTCAAAGATATACAAATGAAATGAAATATAACCACTAGGATTCGAAATTTGGTATCGGAGTTATACATAAAATGTCAAAATCACTTTATATACATAAAATTATAAATACACATTTCATGTTAATCTCACATTCCGTGTATATATATATATATATATATATATATATATATATATATATATATATATATATATATATATATATATATATATATATAATTTACAACTCTTTTATGCACAATTGTCTTAATTTTTAAGACAATACAACACCTTGCACATCTTGATTGAACACAGGTTCAAGAAACACATCACGCGGATTGCCAGCCTCATATTACCTTGGATTGACAGTCTATAACCTTTACAACCATCCGATTGTTTTATCATCTACTGTTCCATCTCCTGTCTTCACCAACATTTGTCAATAAAATCCCTCCGTCTCTCTACAATCACAATCGCTCAACTATAATTACTCAACCACAATATGTCAATCTATCACTTTGATATTTTTCATTTGCAGGATCAAAAAACTCAACCAAACACCTTTTTCTCTTCAAAATCTCTTCTAAGATTGCCAAAACCACCAAAAATCACCCAAGGGAGCTAGAGAAATTGGAGATGTTTCTGGAGGCTCAAGGGTGTCAAATGATGGCTACTTAGGGTTTTGTGCCCTTAAATATGGCCCAAAACTCGAAATCAAAGGTTTTAGCCCAAACAGCGACAAATAGCATCGCTATCATTATGATAGCGATGTTATCTCAAGATCATGCCAACGCACAACCAACCAAGCATAGCGACGCTACAACCACCCCGAGCGATGCTATTTCCTTCAGATAGCGGCGCTATCTTCAGATTTTCCGAAAACTTAATTCCTTTAACATTGAATTTGGGTATTTCGGGATTAGGGTCTTACATCTTGTCTAAGTGTGCACTCTAGCTCAGTCCTATTAGACTCTTTGATTTATCTCTATAGATCTTTATACCAAGTATATATGTCAGACTTCCTAGATCCTTCATAGCGAAACACTTCCCAAGCCAAGTCTTCACACTTTGCAATGTTGGGATATGGTTTCCTATAAGTAGTATGTCATCCAGATAATACTAAGAATACTACATTACTCCCACTAGCTTTGACATAAACACAGGACTCATCCTGGCTTCTTGAAAATCCAAACTCTTTGTCCTTTTCATGGAAGAAGATGTTCCAGCTGCAAGCATCTTGTTTGAGTCCATAAATGGACCTTTCAAGCTTACACACTCTATTAGGGTACTTGGCATGTACAAAACCTTTTAGTTGTGCTGTATACACATCCTCAAATAGTTTTCTGTTAAGGAAAACGGTTTTGATATCTATCTGCCATATCTCATAGTCATAATATACAACTATGGCAAGTAACACTCTAATATATTTAATCTTGCTACTAGTGAGAAGCTTTCATCATAATCAATTCCTTGAGTATAAGTGAAACCATTCACAACCAATCTAGCCTTGAATGTGTGTACATTTCCATCCATGTCGGTCTTCTTCTTGAAGATCCACTTACACCCAACGGTTTTAAGTCCAGGTATAGGATGAACCAACTTCCAAACTTGGTTACATATATGGACTGAATCTCGCTCTCCATGACTTCTTTCCACTTGGCGGCCTCAGGGCCTGTCATCGCTTCCTTTTAGTTGGATGGCTCATCTTCATTAACCAGTGTATTATCACTAATCAATGTGTCACCTTCTGTAATAATATCGAAACCATAGAACTCAGGAGGATGACTAACATGACTGAATCTGCAAAGAGGCGGTGGAGATATGTCAGTTTCCTCAACAGGAGTCTCATCCTCTGGTTGAGTGCTAGTGTCAACTAAAGGTTCTTCATTGGTTCACTCTTGAATCTTTTCAAGATCAATTTTACTCCCACTGGCCTCTTTGGATATGAGATTTCTTTCAACAAAGACTCCTCTTCAAGTAACAAACACTTTGTTCTCAAAAGGCTTGTAAAACAAGTATCCAAAAGACTTTCGGAGATAACCAACAAAATAACACTTCTCTTTTCTGGGTTCGATCTTGTCATGAGCTTCGTGCTGAACGAATACTTCATAACCCCAGACTTTTATATGTTCCAGTGAGGGACGAACCCCACTCCATATTTCAAAGGGTGTCTTTGCAACCTTCTTAGTTGGGACAAGATTTAAGATGTGGGCTGCAATTTCTAAGGCATAACCCTAGAAACTTATTGGAAGTGTAGCGACTCATCATAGATCAAATCATGCCCAACAATGTTCGATTTCTCCTTTCAGACGCACCTTGTGGTGTTCTAGGAGGAGACATCTGTGAAACTATTCCACAGTTCTTAAGATGATCGTAGAATTCTTGACTAAGATATTCTCCACCCCTATCGGATCGGAGCATCTTAATATTATTGCCCAGCCTTTTGAGGATTAAGAGAGGTGGAGGTGGCTTGTTTGAGGGGAATCTTTGGGGCTACCGCCGTAGATGCAGGAGGAAGACGAAGGTTTTCTTGGCTAAAGCCTTCCTACACTCCGTTAGTGAATGTCCTTGAAGATTACAATGATGGCAGAAGGCGAACTTGCCTTCAAAAACCATCTTCTAATTCTCTACTTTGTTTTGAAATTCTTTGAACACTTCAAAGGTTTCTGACTTATGTTTAATCATATGAACATAACCATATCTACTGAAATCATCAGTAAATGTAACGAAGTACCTTTCATCGTGTCTACTGGCGGATCTAAACGGTCCACAGACTTTTGTGTGGATTAGTTTCAACAAATCCTTGCCTCTTTCACAGCTTCCTGTGTACGGTGATTTAGTCATATTGCCAAGCAAGCAAGACTCGCATACATCATCCGACGTTAAGTCGAATGATTCCAAGACTACTTTCGACTGGAGCTTGTCGATGTGATTCTTGTTTATATGGCCAAGACGGAAGTGCCACATACGTGACTTGTCGAGAACATTCTCATCCGAATCAACACTCAAGATTATATTATCATTCCTACTTACATAAACAACACTTTCATAAATACCATTACAAGGACTAGCTTTAAAACAAAACAACCATTTTTATAAACTAAAATATTGTCATTATCAATGTCAAAAACAATATAAAAACCATCATTGAATAAAGCATAAAATGAAATAATGTTTGGTTCCATATCAGGCGAGTAGCAACAATTCAATAACCTAATCGAAAAACTACTATTTAACATCAGCTCATAGTTGCTGATCCTTATAACAACGGCAATATACCTGTCTCTCATGATTAGGTTGAGCTCCCCATGCTGTAACTTCCTACTTTCCCTTAGTCCTTGCATATCAGCGCAAATATGAGTACCATATCCTGTATCAAGGACCCAAGAATTGGAAGTCATAGTATTGTATAATTCGATCATAAAAATACCTAAGGTGCCACACTCTTTGACCCTATTTTTCTGTCCTCAGGGTACTTCGGGAAGCTACGTTTCTAGTGTCCCTTCTGCTGGCAGTAAAAGCAGATAACGTCATTCGGATAATTGATTGGGGCTATATCAGAATCAGCTTTTCTCTTAAATCCTTGGTTGCCCTTGGCTTTTCCCTATCCCTTGGGATGAGAACCTTTCTTCTTTTTAGCTCCACCATGATAAATGGCTAAGACAGGAGCAGAGGAGTTAATGCTATGGGAGTACTTCATGCTGGCCTCAGCAGTCTTCAGCATACCGTACAACGCCATCAAGGTCTTGTCTAGATTGTTCATATTATAGTTCATGGTGAACTGTGAACTGTTGGTATGAACTGGTAAGCGAGTTCAACACCATATCAATGGCTAACACCTTAGGCAGCTGGACACCAAGGTTTTCTAATTTGTCTATGTACGATTTCATTTTCTGAACATGCGCACATACATATACTCCTTCTTGCAGTTTACAAGCCATCAGGGACTTAACGATCTCAAATCGTTCTTGCCTTTCCTGCTCTTGGAACATTTCCTTGAGCTGAAAATTTATGTCATACGCCCCAACATTCTCAAAGCCCTTTTGGAGCTCAAAGGACATGGTCGCTAACATAAGGCAAGAAACCTTATTTGACTCATCGTAATGCTTATCATAAGAAGCGACATCTTCATCAGTAGTATCATCAACTAGTTCGGGGACATCAACATCAAGAACATACTCTTTACCCTCGAATCTCAAAGCAATCCTCAAGGCACAGATCCAATCAAGATAGTTCAGACCCGTCAGTTTCGCCCTTGACAGAACAGAAAGCAGCGAGATATTTGTTGAATGTGGTACGGCAGGAGGAGGTGGAGGAGGAGGAGGACCCGGGTTTAACTTAATCCTTCAAAATAATTACCCAAATATTATTTAGTAAGGATAGGATCTAAAATCTTCCACTTATGATGTGAAGAGGGATGCCATAATCACACCATAATGGTCATTAAGGTAGACAAAACTATTTATCAAATTTAATCACTATGAAATTCATAGATCTTTGAGATTTATTGACTAAGGTCAATGGCATGTTAATCTCTGTTATGCTCATCGTAATCCATGACAGGGATGCTGTGGATCATGGATCAGATTGTGGATTAACCATGCAGTAACTGCGTGATCCCTGGCTCAAGATACACTTGAGAATCGCGAGTGTCACATCATCCTCAATTATAACTCTAACTGACATGTCGTTTAACACACAGCTCTGCCAATAAATCATAAAGAGAATGTGTGTTACTCATGGGTAGCATAAAATTCACATTTATTTTAATTAAAATGGGACTTTTGTTTTAATACATTAAGTTAATACTTTTAACTTGAAACATTGTCCTATCAAATCCTTTTAGTAACTAACTCCACTTGGCAAAATGTGTTAGGCGGTGAGGGTGGTAGGAAATGAATGTCATTTAAATACCAACCTCATTTAGATTCATAAGAATCAACCTTCAAACCTCTTACACATTTTATAGTGGGTGAGCCTAGTGATGTTTGACCAATGTTTTTGTTTTAATATTTGTGTTTTATATATATATATATATATATATATATATATATATATATATATATATATATATATATATATATATATATATATATATATATATATATATATATATATATATATACATATATATATATATATATATATATATATATATATATATATATATAGACACTGTTCTAGTATATATAAATGAATTTTAAACAATTTAAAATTGTTATTTATAAATTAATTCAATTATAACACTTGTTAAGAATTAATATAAATAATTCCCTAATTAATTATGTTCAGATAAAAGAATTAGCGTAAATATGGAAGGCAAGCAAGTTAGGAAACTTGCAAGGCAAGCAAAGGGATGTAACCCTAACCTCCAGGTAGCATGAAAAGGCCAAAGGAACTCTCCTAAACCCTAGCTAAAATCGACAAACACAACGAGGCACACAAAACCCTATAAGTTTTGAAAAACAAGGGAGGCACACAAAACATGCGATTTCTAGCATGCAATGTTCATCCAAGTTTCTAGCATAAACCCTAAACACATAATCATATCATGTTTATTCAAAACAGTTTCTAGCATAACATCCTAGAAATTTCGAAAATAACATCAATTATGAAAACACAATTCAACAATTCAGATCAAAAGTGCACATAACATATGAACAGAGGCTCTGATACCACTGTTGGGATTTGATCATAATAACAAAACATTCAAACAATGGAAGACTTAAAAATATCAAATCACACACATATCCATGAACATAGTCATGATCATGCAGTTCATAAAAATTATTGCAACTTAAAATATGAATAGAGTGTACCTCAGCTAAACTCCTTCATTGATTTCTAGTTAATTTCACCTTGTATTGGATGAACAAGATCCAAAGTAGAATCCCTCTGATGATTCGCATCTAGGAAATCCAAAAAACCAAACATACATAACTTCTACTTGGGAAGGAGGTAAAAATGTCAAAACCCTAGAGAGGGATTGAGAAATCACAGAAAGAGGAGATGAGGGATTTGGCGGCTCCTTTGGAGGCTTGGGATGCCTTAGGGTTTGACCCCAAGGCCTCTATTTATATTGGAGGGGTCTTAGTGTTTCAAACTTAAGTAGCCTCCATACATTTAGGCCCCTGGACTTGTTTCCATTAATTAAACACTTTAATTAATAACAATCCAATCCCTCTAATTAGTTTCACCAAATTAATTCCAAATTAAATTTTGAATTAATTACCAATTAGTTTCTAATTAATTTATCTAGACATGATAAATTAATAAACTAATTTCTCCTTTTTCTGTCAGTATTTGTTTTTTTGGGTCACGAGGGCAACCCAAAAGGACCCTGCTATTATTAGAAATATTACCAACAGTTAATGACTTTGGAAACTATTTCTAATATATATATATATATATATATATATATATATATATATATATATATATATATATATATATATATATAGGGTCCGAATCCGGTGAGGACTCTTTTTTCGGCGAAGACTCGCGAGGACACCTTAAAAAATTGAAAAAATATAAATAATAAAATGGATCATAGTACTATATCGGAGAAAAAAAGATTCAAAAAAACTTTTGGATTATTTTTATTTTTATATAATGAAATAATGATCGAAAATAAAAATAGAAAAATTGGATCATTACGTTTTTCAATGATCCAAATTTTTTTCTTCAAATTTTTTTTGATAATGATATAGTACTATTCTCGATTTTATGATTTGTATTTTTTTAATATATATATATATATATATATATATATATATATATATATATATATATATATATATATATATATATATATATATATATATATATATATATATATATATATATATATATATAGTATAAGTCCGTTGGAGTTTCTAATGAATGTGAAAAAACAATTTATTTTCACCGATATAACTCAATACATTAGTCATTCGATGGAAGACTATATCCAAAGCATTTGTGAAACCTTGATTGAGTGGTCTATGAGGATATTTGGGATTGCTTATGAAATCAACTTATTGGCTTTTTAGGTTTTCAAAAAAGCTTATAAGCTTAAAAAAGTGTTTGGGTAACGATAAGCACTTTTCAAAATGACTTTTGTTTAAGTTGAAACAAACACTCTTTTATAACTAAGGAACTACTTTTCAAATTGGCTTATAACTTATGGAGATAAAAAGACCAAGTTACCCTCACAACCCCTTGAAGCGTACTTTTTTCTATATCCAACTTCACGCCTCGACAGTTCATTATCTTTCTCCTTCTTCAAGCTGCATTTTTTTGTGCATTGTCTTTCTCCTTCTTCAAGCTGCATCTTTTTCTTCTTCTCTCTGATGGGACCGAAGCTACAAGTACAATTATCCTCTTCAAAACTATGGTTTGTTTTAGTTTACCAATGGAACCGATCGACGTTGCTTCAAAGGTTTGTTTTACTTTTTCTTTACTCTTAATACTGATTTTCCATGAATCGTTAGGATTTTTTTTTAGATTTTTGTGGATCGGTTTTAAGCATCACACTTGTTGCTGGATCGATTTACTTTTATGGGTCGCAAATTCATCGTTCGATTGATTAATTTACTTTTCTGGATCATTATTTTTCCGGGTCGGCTTCTTTTTTTTGTTTGTGATTCATTAATGGAGAACATATAAATATTCTTTTAGTCTCCGATCAAAAGTCAGTAATTTCTCTGTTCTTTCTCTGTATGTGTTTATATGCTCTTTTCTTTCTCCGTATGTGGAAGTGAATTCAAGAACTATCAAGCTATTTGGAAGATCAATTACTATTCATAAATTTATTAGCCGTAAATTGAAGGTAATTTAAATCGATTCAAGGTCTAAACCATTTAAGTAATTAAATGTTCCCAGTTTAAGGTGATAAATGACCAGTAGAATTACGTTTTTATGTTGTTTGTTTAGATTTGTTATAAGTGGCATGTTATTCAAATATTTGTATATCTATTATATATAAAGTTTGTTTGTTATAAAATCTTTAGCAAGACATTGAATTGTATTTATATATCTATGTCAATTTGTTTTTTGTCTCTGTTATGTTTTTGTAGATTGTTATAAGCATATCATTTTTGGTAATTTTACATATATAAGCAATTCCAAACACTTTTTTAAAAATGGCTTATATAAGCAATTCCAAACAACTTTTTTAAAAATATTTGTAGGGTTTGGACAATTCGCCAAAGGAAGGGGGAGGAGGGAGTTTGCAGCACAAAGGGAGGGGAAAAGGAGTGCTAGGGTTTAATCCCTAGCTCCCTATTTATAGGCACCTTGTAACTTATTCCCAAAGCTACAAGCCTTTTGCTATACCCACCTAAGCTGAAGATGAAGATATGGGAAGCAGCTCTTACCCAAGCTGTAGTTGCTTACAATAGTGCAATTTATAGTTTCACCGAACCTTATCCATTTGTTGTAGTCTACAAAACTCCCCCAAGGAAGGTGGTGGAGTTGCTCAAATTACCGTGGAATTCTGGCATCACAGCCAACAAACTTGTTGAAGACATGTAGAGGTGTGTGAAATGATTGCCCAAGCCAATGCAAAATACAAAGCAACACTTGATAAACATAGGCGGCCCAAGATATTTGAAATAGGAGATGAAGTGATGGTTTACCTTTGTAAAGATTGATTTCCAGTAGGCACATACAGTAGACTAAGTTAACGAAATTATGGCCTTTACAAGATCCTACGGAAGATTAATGTCAATAAATATATTGTGGATTTGCCTACCACAATGTCCATCACCAAGACCTTCAATGTCTCAAACATCTACAAGTTATATCCGCAAGATAAAGTTGTCTATTCTAATAATTCGAGGTCGAGTTCTTCTCAAGTGAGGGGGACTGATGTGGAGCTTATAGATGACATGGTAGAGGCCTACATGTAGAAATAAGAGAAGGATAAACGTGGCTAAAAGAGGCCCAACTTGAAGCATACGTAACTTTTGATCCGTTAGGAGTTTGGGGGCATGCGATATGGCGACAGAAAGCTATCATCGAGTTGGATCTCTTTACAAACTGTCGTGGTCCTTCGTTGCACCCAAAATTCCATTGTTTGGACCTTCGATTTAATGTCTCCCCCAAACTCCCTATAATTTCCTAGTTTATTTTTATTCTGTTTTAATAACAGAATATCAGTTTCCTTAATTTCTGGAAATTTCTATCCTTAGATGCTTAATTAGTGGAATTTTATGTCATTCCCAATTTTTCAAAATTTGGTGTACCTGCCAAATTTAGCAGCTCCTTATAAAAAGTGATCATTGTATAACCTTTGAAAGGCATCTTGAATTTCAATAACAATTCCTTTTAGATATTTTCCGTTTTTGCTTTCGTTCTGCATCACCTTGTTTCTGTAAAATCAAGACTGTCCATATCATGAGAATAAAGGATCTTAATACTTTCATCTGGGGTTGCTATTTTGGTTCCTAAAAAGGAATTCTACAGGTGCATGATACAAGGGAACTTCTATCAACAACTTTGGCTACATTTTCTGCTATTCAAATTTATCTCATTTGTTTCAACTATAGTTGTTGGTGCTCTCTAGCTAATTGTTAGTTTATATACGTGACACGTAGGTGTCCGTTAATTTCCCTTTTAGGGCAAGTGATATGTTGTAAGTGTGATCGTGTTGTTTAAGCCTTTAGTTGACTTGTACTTGGTGTTCTAATATTGTTGGACTTCTCCTTTTTTTCCTTTATATAAGCTTCTAAGAAAAATAAATGTTTAAAGAAATTACACAACAACATATCATAATTGAAAAACAACTAAAAGAGATTGAGAGAATAAATGAAGGAAACGTGGTTGTGATTCAGATATTAGATAAGAAGATTAAAGTTCTTAAATCAGGTTGCCAGAATCTCAAATTAAGCAAATCAAGAGCATACAAGAAACAATTGAGGAGTTTAGATGAGAGTCTAAAGTTTTTCAAACATATATGAATCTCATATATGTCGAGGGATATGTTGTTAATTTGTAGCAACTCATACAATATATATATATATATATATATATATATATATATATATATATATATATATATATATATATATATATATATATATATATATATATATATATATATATATATATATATATATATATATATATATATATATATAACACCCCAAAATTTGTCTCTTTTTTTTAAGAAAAACGCATTACGCCAAATGCGCATTACGCCAAAAGCACAATAGCTAGTGTAATATTTTATAAAACTCGTTATTTAAAAATCTCATATTTCGAAAACCATGTTTCTTTATAAAACAGATTGTCAAGCTTTAAAAACTTTTCTCATGACCCAACAAAACAATTAAGTTGTACAGTTGTTTGAACAACCACGGGGGTTACATCGTCATATCAAACTAAACCATAGAAAGCAAGTTAGGATTACAAACCAGTTCATCAGCCAGTGTTCACTCTATCTAAGATCTAATTTCTTCGGCTCATCTACTTGCTTCTATCTCTCATGTCTAGAACCTGGAATACATGGCATAAAATAAAATACGTAAGACAAAAATGTCTCGTGAGCTACATGGGTTTGGACACAAAACATTTATAAACATAACATATATCATTTTCAAAATCTTTGTAACCAAATCATATCATAACACTTGCTGTTAAAATCATTATAACTTAAACGTGTCATTGTTTTGCTTTTAAAGCCTTTCATAAAAAGTTTGCCATTATAAAACTTTCATTTCTTAAACTTGACTAGTATTCAAACATTTGGATTTTTATACTTAGGGCCTTAATCACTCTTGGTGATACCCCAAGTCTATACTGAGATGGTAAGAACATAATCAAACCACCTCAGCATCTTATTGTTGGAATACGATAGCATAAAACAACGCAGCGGAAACAGAAATCATAATCGTATTCAACCTGGATCACAGAATCACGCACACTTTTGTAACTGTAAAATCAAGAGGGTTCAAGAAATACCTTTTAGATCTCAGATCTGATCTTGTTAGGATGACGAGAGCCCAAAGTAGAACTCCTCTAATGTAATCGCACCCAAGACAACGATCCAGCACCCGTTGATGTAGTATATACATTTGCTTGAAGTTTTAGCACGTAATACTTAGGGTTTTGAAAGAAATCGACCGTATACCGAGGGGTGGGAGGAGAGTGACGAAAATTAGGGTTTTGGTAGCATATACAACTCAGATCTAGGGTTGTATTTATAGTGCTCCTCATCCTTATCCCCTCCCTTGTGGATATTTCACTTTAGTCCTTTATCCTTATTAAGTTTCTAATTAATATACCTTTACTTTGGTATATTAATAAACTTAACTATTAAGTTTCTAATTAATATACCTTTACTTTGGTATATTAATAAACTTAACCCCTCAAGTTTATTTTCGATCTCTTTTAGCTAAATAGTCTCTTGCGTGTAACCCAAAAGGACCCTACTATTTATAGTAATATTACCAACTTGTTATAACGATGGGCATATAACCAACAGTCTCGCACTTGCACTTGTTATAACAACTGTATGGTCTGATATTCCCTAACCTAGTAAGGTGTATGTCATCCTAGACAAGTGCCGTGTTCATCTAATGTAACAGCCCTTAGGCAAGTGATCAAAATATTCCTTTGTTCTACAAGATATCCTTATGAACGTCTGACATGGAATCATGTCAGTCTCAAACATTCAAAATTATGTTTCCCGATAGAGATTTGTGATGACCACAACAGACTGCACTATTGATTCTATATCAATTCAATCTTGGTACGGCCGTACACTTGCTGTCAGCACCAAATCATCGAGGGGCCCATGGATATCGCTTCTCCTGTTAGGGCAGAAGGAACAAATAAACTTTGACTACACGGATCTCGCCTACTCATCATGTCATACCTGGACATTCCCTGTATGACTGCCAGTTACGGACAACGTTGGAGAAAACCAAGGCACAACAGACTGCAGGACAAAGAATCAATGCATCTCCGCTTGAAGAATATAAGATATTACCATCTTAGAATTACTCGTGACAGATTCCATGAAGTAATCTCTAAGTGCATGTTACTCCAATACTTAATCCCTATTAAGTACACATGAGAATTAGTACATCTCCATGCTATGTCCATCTCTATGGACAATCTACGAATTCCTCATGTCAGTCTTGAATCAATTCTTACTCCCAAAAGTATGACCGACTGTGGACAGTTTGAATAATAATTAAATTATTCAGGAAGTCAATAAAACACGCAAAATCGGAACACAATGATAAACTAATGAAATGACTGCCTTTATGCATATATTATGTTCTCCACATAATAATCTTCATATCAGATAGAGTTTTTCATTGCTTAAGTTCCCAATACAAATCAAACTATACTAACCTCACTCAAAATCAATTCATTTGCAAATCTAATGCATATGGACTTAGCATGAACGATCTTGCTTAGTCCGAGACATTGACTTAGTGATCAGATCAGCTATCTTGCCTCATCCGATATAGCTCTATTAACTGAGATGTCTCTTTTGGTAAGAACCCGGATCCTGACTGCGTACAAGAACCGTTTCTATTAGTTTTGGAAGCTACTATCAGTGTGCTTCTTTACACTGAGTTCTCCAATACTATAATGGATCAAGAATATCTTAAACATTTAAGATACTTCATGACTTCCATCCATTTGACTTTTGCCAGGATTAGCCTAATGTCAAATCATCATGCTCAAGGCATATGATACATTAGGTCTCGTACATTATGCGATTGATCCATATGCAAGTGCATACGGGACTCAACTTATCTCATCCAGGATCTTAATGGAACTAGGACTCTGAGTTTCACTCAGTCCTAAACCCTGATACAGAAACTTGAATCCCTTATAGGAGTCTTGTATCTCTAGATCCGACTGCTCATGTACTCTATCTTATCCTTATGAAGCACTTAGTTCTCTCTCCATAGATCATGATGCTTCATATGCAATAGGTCACTCCTATGTCATTTGTAGCATAGCAATTCTCATTTATTTATGATTTCTCGATATAGGGACGTTTACATGAGAACTTTGCTATCTGCGTATAACATAGGTTGGATTTCAGTGCTCCCACTAGCACTGACATTTACATAGTTTAGTTTTGTTTCCCAAATCCCTATGAAGCACTTAATTATATCTCCATAGATCAAATGCTTCATGCGCACTAAGTCTCTCCTGTGTCATTTATATCATAGCAATTCTCATTTATTTCATATTTCTCGAGATAGGGACATTTACATGAGAACTTTGCTATCTGTGTACGATATAGGGTAGACTTCAATGCTCCCACTAGCTCTGACATATACACATGGCTCGTCTTCACTTCTCGAAAATCCAAACTCTTTGATTTTCTCATCGAAGCAGAGATTCCAGCTGCGAGATGCTTGTTTGAGTCCATAAATCGACTTTACAAGTTTACACACTCTATTGGGATATTTGGACTGTACAAAACCCTCTGGTTGTGTCATATACACATCCTCTGCGAGTTTTCTGTTAAGGAAAGCGGTTTTTACATCCATTTGCCATATTTCGTAGTCACAAAATGTTGCGATGGAAAACAATATCCTAATATATTTAATCATCGCCATTGGTGAAAAAGTTTCCTCATAATCAATCCCTTGGGTTTGAGTATAACCCTTTGCCACCAGTCTGGCTTTGTATGTGTGTACCTTTCCATCCACGTTTGTCTTCTTCTTGAAGACCCATTTACACCCTACTGTTTTAAGGCCAGGTGTTTGATCAACCAGGTTCCAAACTTGGTTATCATACATGGATTTCATCTCATTCTCCATCATCTCTTTCCTTAAGGCAACCTAAAAGGGCCTGCCACGACTTCCGATAATTGGTAGGGTCACAATGATCCACCAGACATTCATAACCTTTGTCAACATGTAATTCATAAAAACCAGGTGTATGACGTCCTTTATCAGTTTCTCGAACAGGAGATAGAGTTATGTCAGATTCCTCAGCAAACTCTTACTGAGTCTCAACAGGTTTTACTACCTCTGGTTGAGTGCTAGTGCCAACATCAGGCTCTTTGATCCTTTGAGTCTCATCAAGATCAGTCAGGCTCCCACTGATTTCTTGAATATCAGCTTCTTATCATAGAAGACTGCCATTTATACAACATCACACTGTTGTCAAAATGCTTATTATATCCAAGTACTCTAATGGAATAACACTTCTGTTAATCGGCATCCTCTGAGCAATACGGTAAACCGTAAGTCTCAAGACCCTAAATTTCTAAATATGCTAGTGAAGAAACATCTACACTCCATATTTCTCAGAAAGTGTTTATAGAACCTTTTGTGGTTGTGCAACGGTTAGGACTCTATTGTCTCTAAGGTTTAACCTCAGACATAGATTGGAAGCATAATACAATCCATCATAAGTCGAACCTTTATGTTCGATTATAACTCAGACACACCATACGATGCTCGTAGCGTTCTAAGTGGATTTGACTGTTGAAACAATTTTCACAGTCCATTAGATGATTGTATAATCTTTGACTAAGAAACTCTTTATCCGCACTTGGATTTAGAATTCTTATCCTTTGCTCATTTGATTCAATACTCTATTCTTGAAGTACTGAACACCATATAGGTTTCAAACTCGATAGAGTATTTTAGACGGTTTAGTGGATAAACTGAACGGTCCAAATACATTAGATGTACGAGGTCCAGCAGATTCTCAGCCTTTGCCCACAATAACTTGTGAGCAGTGCATAGTTATCTCTCTATGTAGACAAGAATAGCAGTTATCATAAGACTTTCAGTCAAATGATCTCCAGAATCCTATCCATCTGGAGTTCTGGTAGCTTCTTTCAAGTTTACAAAACCAGACAATTCCACTCATACCATTAATCCAAACATTTGGATTCTCTTGAATCAATCTTTTCGAACTATTGTTGTGAACCAGTTCTCATAGATGCAATGACCATAACTTTGTTCCAAAAGAACCTTTTAAAATAACTTTTATTTAAAACAACCTTTATTTAAACCAAGTCAAAACCATCTGATGAAACAATGTTCACATCAACAATCTTCAAATTGCAAAACCATAAACTTTACTATAGAGAAGTTGGTTCCTAATCCTATGGATGAAAGCAAGCTGCTTGTAGTCCATGATTCGATCCAGCTCTCCATGGTTTGTGCCTCTACTTTATTCCAGTCTCTACCCATTAAAAATGGCAATACTGGTCATAAGCAAAGTAGTTATGGAATTACAAATATACCTGAAGTGCCATACTCTTTGGCTTGCAACTACTTCTATTGCGTCAGATATCTTGAGCATTTATGCCTTCCATGTCCCACATCCTTTCAATGGAAACAAAATCTTCCTCAGGATTTCAGTATTGAGGTTTCTTTAGGAAAATCATTCCCTTGGTAGGGTTTGTCCTTTTCCTTTTGACACCTCCTTTAGGAACTGTGGTGTTGGATTCCCTAGCCATGTAAAGTTCTACTTTCCTCAACATGCTATGTAATCTCTCGAAGGGTCCTTTTAAGTTCTATATAATGAAGTCCATAATGAACTAATTATAAGAACTAGTCAGTGAGTTAAGGACAATGTCCGTGACTAACTCCTGACTTGTTGGAAATCCCAACCTCCACATTTGGTCAACGTACCCTCTTATGCTAAACATATGGGTATTGACTATCCATCCTAGTAACAGCCTACATCCAAATAATGCTTTCATGACTTTGAATCGTTCCCATTTAACCTGCTCTTGGATCATGTCCTTAAGCCGGTTAATCATGTCAAAGCTCGGGAATCATAGTGTCTAACATGAAACGAGCAACCTTATTCGAATCATTTAGACGTCTAAGATGATTGACCGTCTATTTCAGCACTAGTGGATCTGGCTGGATAATCCATAGGAACTTGTTCCTCAATCATATAAAATTTTCCCTCGACATTGAGTACTCTTCTCAAGTTCTGGAACCAACACGCATAATCTATGCCGTTGAACTTACTTTGATCGAGGAAGCCACGCAATAAATAAAACTTGTAACTTTCAAACTTTCTTTAGTTGACATCTAAAATAGAGTTTTGTTTAGTTTGATTAACCCTTAATAAATTAATTACCCATAAAATTATTTTACTTAAGGCTAGAATCCATATTTCGCTTCTGGTGGTGAAGAGGTATGCCGAAGTCACCCCCAGAAGTTATTTAGGTAGGCAATACTCTTTTGCCAACTTCAATCTCTATGAAGCTTCTAGGTCTTTTGGGATTCATTGAATCTGATCAATGGCATGTTTAATCCCATCATGCTCATCCTCTCTCTCGTGACGGGTATGCCGCGGATCACGAGTTTGGATGGTAAATGGACCACGAAGACCCACGTGACACGCTGCCCATGATTCATGAGTTATCGCGAGTATCACATCATTTTGGCCGAGTCCAATCCGACGCGTTGGCTATAGCACTTCCCACACCGGAAGGGCCCGGTTAAATGTGTGGTTCTTTGTGGGTAGCATGAGATTCACATTTTCATAAAACGGGATTTCGTTTCGCTAAGTTAAAACATTTTAACTTCTTTGGGCAAAATGGTCTCTTAAACTTTTAAAATCCGTCTTACAATTGCCAATAATTTTAAAACATGTTAACAACTTTTAACAATCTAGTTTTATATATATCATTATTGTTAAAACACTTTAACCTTTTAATTGGCAAAAGGGTCAATTTAAACATTTTAAAACCAGTTTGAAATGCCAATTCACTTTTGAAAAATTCTATTAACTTTTAACAATTTTTCTTACTTGTGTATTTTCAGTAATACTTTTATCTTGAAACACTGTCATAACAAACCCTTTCGGTAACTCCACTCGATAAAATGTGACAGGCGGTGAGGGTGGTAAGCAATGAATGCTATTTAAAAACCGACCTCATTAGAAATCAAAGAGACCTCCTTAAACCTTCTACACATTTAGAGTAGGTGAGCCTAGTCATGGTCTGACCAATGTTTTTGTTTTAAGTTATATGTGACAATTGTAAATTTTGGTCAACAAAAGTCAACTGTAGTCAAACAAAGCGTACGTTAATCTATATGTTGAAAAGTTATTTTCCATAACTTTTGCGATGAATCATTATATTATAGTATTATGTATGCTAAATCAAACAGTTATCGATTTAAAAGTCGAAAATACGGGCAGCAAACTACTATAGCGTAAAAATTCGATAATCATACAATTATTATTTTGTGAATAATAATGTTCATAAAACAATCTACTCGTAAATACGAAACTTTCGATATATAGAACGTCGAAAACGGAGTTCGTATGTGAAAGTTATAACGATTAAACCGCTGTGAACGGATAAATGTACACAGGGTTTGGACTCAAATTTCAAAATGTGGTACCTTAAACATCAAATATGAAATAACAACTCATATGATAAGTGACATAATAGTATCTAGTATTTAATTCCAAAGCTAAATACAATTTCCGGTAAAACGCCGAAAATCGCGAAATCGGAAGAATACTGCGCTTAAACGCGTATTCCGATACCCAACGAATTATATTTCAATCAAAATAGATGTTTGACAATTTTTTTATACAAAATAATTAATTAGAACTTCGTTTCGTCAAAATCTCACAAAATTTCACTAAAACGTCTTACTATTTTATAAAAATTGCACATTTTTATAAGTACATTGCTATTTTTATAAAAATCAACCCCACCCCAAACCACCATCTCCTCTCTTCCTTGCTCACGGCTCAAACCCAAACCACCATCTCCATCTTCAAATTCCATTTTCAAGCTTCTTTCACAAGTTCAAGAGGTAATCTTCACTCATCTTTTGATTTTAATATACATAACACAAGTTTTACACCATTTACACACACTAGCATCCATCTAAACCCATTGGATAATAGCTTGGTCCAAAGGTCTTTGAGCTCAAATCTTCATCATCTTCAAGGATCTTGAAAGCCTTCTTGGTAAGTCATGATCATCTAGTGATTTAAGTTCTAAATACCTTCATTTACTCTTTTACACACACATACACACGAAAATCCGTTGGATAATAACTTTGTCCAAGGGTCCTCCGAGTCCTAGAACCAAATTTTTCAATCTTCTACCAAGGAACCTTAAGATCAACCACTCAAGGTGAGTTCATACCCCTCATTTTCATCTTTTCAAACCTTTTTGGGGAAGAATACAAGTTCTTTTACTATAAATGTTGTTTTATTCAAGATTATATGTGATTAAATGTTATTTATGTTGATTTACACAAGTTTATAAAGTTAATATTTGTGTAAAAATGCTTTTGACATGAAATATGGTTAACCCTTTGTAAGATGTTCATAATGATGTATATAATGTTAGTGTAAAAGTTACTAAACTATAAATAAAATGTGTAAAATGTTAGATCTTGGACAAAAAATGTTATAAAGATGAATTTGGCATGAAATATGAATAGATCCATGTATTATGAACATTTTGACATATTAAGATGTGTAAAAGTTACAAAACTACAAATAAAGTGTACAAAAATACTAGATCTTGGATAAAAACGTTATAAAAACGAAAACTAGTAAAAACTACGTTTTTATAAATAAAATCACTATTTTCTAGCAAAAATGGTTATAATCAAGATATTACACCATTTTTGTGAAAATATCTCAAAAGATTATATTTATAATCATTTGAATAAGTTACTTCGCTATTATTCACAAAAATATGATTATTACGACGCAATACTAAAAATAGACTATTATTGGAATAGTTTATGAACACAAGGTTATTATGACGTTTGAACATGACAAAAATAATTATATAAAATTATATAATTATTAAACAATACTATATTATCATGGGAAAAATGATAATGGATGATTATAAGAGTTTTTATATATAAATCGTACGTAAACAAGTTGATTGGAATACATATATTTTTGTGAGATGAATCTTCACAGTACTTTTATAAGTACCTACTATAAGTCCTAAACTTTTATAAACAGAGTCTCGGTAAGAGAGCGCGATATTTGAGTATAGATCTATACGGGGCTTGACAACCCCGCACCTGAGCTGCTAGCTATAGCTTGACCGGCAGGTCTGAGGTGTCAAATGTCTAACATTCCGACGCCTGAAGAACGTCGCAGCAGACCAACTAGTCACAGTATGGTTATAGGGTATCTCACAAGGGAAAATAATCAACTTATTATTTTTATAAATTGTTTACGTGGAAAAATATATTTCTAAGGGGTTTCACACTACAGTTTACATATTACATTTTAGTCTTTGGGATTTAAAGACTTGTTCAGTTTTATGAGAAAATATTGGATTTTCTTGATTTTCAACACTATTGTTTACAACCAAAGGACATTTCTTACGCAAAATCTTATGAACTCAACAACTTAATTGTTGACACTTTTTCAACTACTTGTATTCTCAGGAAATTGATAAGGTAAACCTCAGCGCGATTCGAAGAGACGTTACGACGTCGTTTTTGTTTATTTTAGAATCATTTGTAATTGTATTTGAAACACGCAACTTTTAAACGATGTAACTTTTGCAATTATTTAATGATGGTTGTATTGCTTGGAATCACTATTATTCAACTTTGTTATGATATTGTTCATGAAGTCATCCACCCTTGAACTATTCCGCCAATACGGTTTGAGGGTGTGACATTATACATATAGATACATTTCTAATATATATATCATTTAAAATTTTAAGTACTTTGAAAATTATGTTTAACTATTAATTCTATTAAACACGCAAGGATGCAGTGTTAATAATTAATTTAAACAATTATCCATTAAATTTTGAAGCATTTTAAACTTTGTGTTTAGCTAGTAATCCTATTGAGCATGCAAGCATTCAATGCCAATTATTAATCTAAACAATCACATAAAACTAAAATTCACTATTTTGCATATCAAGAAATCTGATTTCAGAAAAACTTCACGACCGTCGCGACGCAGAACACTAGAAAACACGACGCGGCAATCAACAGATTAGGCTTAATGCCAAATCGTATTTTCAACTCATAGCAGGGTTAATGCCAAAACTTGCTTTGAAACCGTTATAACTTTGTGCCAAAATATACTTTTCAAATCACTTGGGCTTAATGCCAAAACTTGCTTTCAAATCATTGTACAAGACTTTTATAAACATGTCATAAGTAAAATAAACTTGCATATTATTTCATATTCGAAATTCACATAAACCATAAAAACATTCTTTTCCATGTACCCCAAAGAGGGAAAAGGCCACATGTACTCACCTTAGTAGCTATGTACGTCTAGCTACACTAATCCGCATAACTCTATCCTTTAGTTGCTTCCAAACGTCCTTCAATCTCTACTAATCTAATAGAATATTAGAACATATTAGACAACTAAACATATATCATGTGTCTAATCATTATTGACTACTACTAGTCATTATCTAATTTAATTCTAGTGGTTAAGTATGACTCTTAAAGCATAATAATCATTTTGGACAATTTTTACCCTTTTTATCCTATTTTGACAACTTAGTCCAAAATTCGTGTAAGCTTTTGTTTAAGTCATTGTTATATAACCCAACAATATACCAATAGTGTTTAGAACATGTATAAAGCTTCATTAAACCTTTTAAACCATTTTTTGTTTTGACACTTTTTGACCGTTTTCTCATTTAGACATCCTAGTTTGCCTAAATGTATTTTCTTGGGTTTTTAACATGTAATTTTTTTTGTAACTTTCTGATCTTACATGTTTATTAAGCAATCCCGATGTTTAGATGTTAAAACATCTCTCGTTTCACTATTTTATTCCATTTTTGGCAAATTTGCCGTTAAAATTATAAAAATAAGAATTATTTTTAAACATCACACTTTTTACATATTTTGTTGCCAAAACCACCCAATAACTCATAAATGTTGATATAAATTCATTTCATGCCCTCATGAGCTCGTATTTGCTTAAACGGTAAGTTTATAGTTTGACCGTTTCCGATAAAGTCATTTTTTGGCTTAACAAAAACTTAACTTTTCTTGACCCAGACCACCAAATTCCTTTTAATATAGCATAATAGCATGACAATGAATCATAGTACTCTAAGTCTTGAGAGTATTTCTCAAACTTTTGGTTCTTAGGTTTAAAACGGCAATTTAACTAAAACAGACCAATTATAGTCTTTTTATAACAAAATGGTGTTTTACCCGATGTTTAATCAAGTACTTGTATTTCCAATTCAATGTTACCATTTTGTAGTATAACCATGTCTCATAAATCATACTCTAACTAGTTTCTTGATCATAAGCATCATTTTCCACTTATGTCCCATTTTAGACTTTTACCAAAGTCAAATTCATCAATCTTTTGCCATTTTATTATTATCTAGCAAACTAACTTCATATTGTTGATTCTTTGGTATTTTAACTTATTATATATAGCATTTCATATATCCAAACCCAATTTCCCATAAGACAAACCAATTCCAAGTAATTTGATCTTTAGTCCACTGTTTGACTTTGACAGAAAAATCAAAGCTGTCAAATTTCTCAAATACCAATTTTTACCGAAAGCTTCCCAATAACAAACTATAGTAGTTAAAATTCCAAAAATCAGATTTTTATCCAATAAAACCTTATTTATGGTATTATGTACCAAGTATTCTTCATTCCTTCAAAGTCCAAGCCATACCAAGCATAAAATCAAGAACCCAATCCCAAAAGTTAACATTTGGAAACTCATATGTATTTTCAGATTCATGATGGAGTATAAACCAAAAAAAAAAACAATTCCCAATTCATCATGTATGAACACATTTTTAAGCTCAAGAACTAGGGTTTAAGACATTACCCTTAATGTTTGACCAAAATCACCATCTTGTAGCCTCCACAAGAATATCCTGTTTCAATACATGTTCAGAACTACCTATTAACATCAACTTTTCGACATGCATCTTAGATTTTTCAAATTAGTTTCAAAAATCAGAAATTAGATTTTAGACTTACCTTCATCTTGGTTCTAAATCACGAAAATCAGAAATTCTTGGCCTATAATGTGAAAAATGGACCATGGGTTGCAAATCCCAACCACCACCGGCCACCCTTGCTGCCGACGCCGGCGATTTCCTCCGGCTAGAATCAACCAACAGCAACAGCAACTCGCTACTCCTTTTCTTCTTTGAAATTCGTTGACTTTTGATCCATATAGCATCTGATTCCTCCTGTTTTTCTTTTCCTATTGAAAATCGTGAACCACCGAGACCTCAAGTGGTCTTCTTCTTTCCGGTCGGCTGCTTCTGCCGTTGCCGGCCACCTTAGGCGGGATGGTAGCGGCCATAGCTGCTGTCACCATCGATCTCAGTCCCTCTCTCACGCGACTTCTCTATCTCCCTCTCGATTCCAATTCTCGATCTCAACTTGTGTGTGCGGGTTTGTGTTTATCGAATTTCAAATAATCGATTTCATATACTCCCGTTTTCTCTTTCACCAATTTCAAAGAAAAGGACGCACACAAGAAATAATCGGGCCGCTGGTTTCACCATCTGATTTTGACTAGGTCAATTTCGGAATGACCAAAATGCCCTTAAGTTGTTGCCTTAGAAGGATTTTCCAACTTTTTATTATTTCTTTTCTTAAACTTTACAGTACCGTAACTCCTACATACGACATTGGATTTTCGCAAACTTTATATCTTTAGAAAGGTGGGAATGAACTTTCCAATATCCCTTTACTGACATAAGTCTGAATCTTAATGAACTGTCCGCTATTAACCCTTGAAAATGACCATTTGGTCAATTTTATCACTTTTGGGCCATTTTAATTCTATCATAACTCCTTCGTTACAACTCCAAATGACCCGAATCTTTTTCCTATTTTCTTCTTGTCTCAAATATTATCTAAGTCATCTTCATGACTTTTTCCCAATTCCTTATATATTTTTAAATATTAATTTTTAAAGATTAAGCAATAAAAATTTCACTTTTAGTCCTTTATTCTCAATTTTGCCTTCATGTCATTAACACCCATTTCTAAATGAAGTAATATCTCACATTGACTTAATAAAGGGTCTTAAAACATAAGATTCCATATTTTTACTTTCCTTGACCATTTCGCCATTGCATCATACCTTTAATAATGACAACCATCACGAAAATTTTACTTATGTTTTATTTCTTAATTTATATCAAATTTTCAGTTGTCACTATATATATATATATATATATATATATATATATATATATATATATATATATATATATATATATATATATATATATATATATATATATATATATATATATATATATATTACCTTTCATGTTTAATATCTATCTGTTGGTATGTCAATGGACAGATTTGCACAACTTTGTTGGTGTCATTAAGAAAAACAAAGTCTATCACAGTGTAGGATGCCTATTCTTTCATAAACATGTATGTATCCTTTTGGGTGTGTGTTATATATGTATTAACTAGGTTACAAACCCGTGTGTTACACGATTGATAGTTAAAACATTTATATAATAAAAGCAATATTTCATTTAATCATACAATTTTATATACATAATATAACAGTAATGATACATGATAGTACAATGCAGTGTTATAAAAAGTCCAAACAAATAAGGTAATGTAGCAAAGAACCTAAAAATAGGACAATATAATAAACATATTAATAAAGTATGTTGCTATTTCTTGCATTTAACCCAAAAAAAAGCAAATGCATAAAATAGAAACATACTTTCATTTGTTTTGGTATTCCAAAATGAAATATAAGTATAATCTCATTTTCTTTAGCATTTGGATATTGAAAAAGTGGTTTAATGAATATTTGTAAATCAAATCAAAATACATTGCTATAGAATGGCAAAACATCCTTTATATGGTCATTTTCTTTAGAATTTGACTATGCTATAGTAATATGTTTCGAGAATATATAGCTTTTATACATTTAGCAATAAAAGACAATTTGTATGTGGACAAATGCCAATTGCCTTATACTTAGAAAAATCAACTCAAAACAACAATACACTTACCATTTCTTCTTTATAATAGCAAAGTACTTACATTTCTTTACGTATATAAATGCCATCTATGAACATCATTTATGAGTTAGAATCCATCTCTGCATAAATGTCATTACTGGATCTTCATTTTCAGACAACATGTAGTAATTAACAAAATTGAATACTTACATTACATAACAAAGTTGAATACCTTACATTATACAAGATTAATTTACCATTTATCAATTGCACATATTCCTTCTTTCTCAATTTATAGAAAGAATGTTCCTGTTTCATAAATTAAAATTTAGGGAGAATTTCGTGCCCTTATCAAACATCAAAATATCGGAAATGTCCAACTTAAAATCTAATTATCGTATTTATCATTCTTGAACCTTTAAAATATCAAATTTGCTCAAATATATTTTTATATTTTTTTTAATACTTTATAATCATTTTTCATAATTAAAAACATTAAATCTCAATATATATATATATATATATATATATATATATATATATATATATATATATATATATATATATATATATATATATATATATATATATATATATATATATATATATATATATATATATATATATATATATATATATATATATAGAGAGAGAGAGAGTTAGGTTCTTTTGAGAACCCAAAAATTCCTGAGATCTTGAGAACCTTCTATAAACCATTAGATCAAAAAATTCAATGGCTAAGATGCAATGTGGCAGCTTCGTAAATACTATTAATTTCAATGATACATTTGACATTTTAAAAAAGAGATTAGGGACAATTTAGGTAGAAGCAAATAAATCAAATCCTCCAAAATAGGAAACACCCTAATTATCTCAAAACCGTTTCTCCCTATCTATCTCGATCTCCGGCTTCACCTCTCTCGTCTTCCTCACGATCCCGACGACCTCGATTCACTGTTGCTCCTCCTCCCTTGCAGATCAATCCCTCTCTCCCCATCATTCTTCTTTACCGAATCTCTCCAAACCCTAGCGTCTGCGATATTGCTCCCAAAAAGGTGACACCGGCAGTGGCGGAGAGTTCTTCTGCAAATGTTAATACAAGATGGTCTCTGGCTGGATTGACTGCTCTCGTTACCGGTGGTACACGTGGGATTGGCTATGCCGTGGTGGAGGAACTGGCGGAGTTAGGGGCGGCGGTACACACCTGTAAATGAAACTCTTCAATCAGATCGATCATTTAGTTCTTCTTCCACCTCTAAACTTCTTGTCGATCGATCATTTATCAATCATTCTTACCTTATCAGTTCATCCTCCTCCATCAGGTGCTCTCCTTCCTCGCAATCAATTCTCGTGATTAGGTATCTGATAGTGTTCTCCCCTCCCTTCCTCCTAAAAACTCCCAATCCTTCACTTCAACGTGAACTCAACGATGTCTATGAGAATCTCATACCATCACAGAGCTTTCAGTTTGTCGGTTGAATCTCGCACCATCGAAGTTAACTCCAATCAAGTTAACAGCGGATTCTTGCTCCAATCGAAGTCACCAGCGATTTCTTCGAATTCAGCAGCGGTTTCTTCGAATTCAGAAGCTCCAATCGAAGTTGGGAATGGTTTCTTCGAATTGAAATCGAACACCACAATCTTTCTGTTAACCGTGTACAATTCTATTCTCTCTTTAGCATCCTAATTCTTGAATTATTTTTTGATAAGTTTAGACTATTGACTCTGGTTTTCATTCAAGTAATTATTGGGATCACTGAGTTGTAGAAATTTGTTTCAGTATTGATTGTGTCTAGTTTGAGCACACTTGTTGTAATATCAACTTGTATCTCTTCAAATGATTTCATTCAAGTATATGCATTCCAAATGTTCGATGATATTCCTGAAAGAAACTTACACTTACGCTAATATATCTCGCAGATTTGCAGATGATTAGGGGGTGATGGCGAAACCAAAAAACGTTGCTTCATTTCTCGTCTCTGATTCCCTCAACAAAATTAAAGGTACCTTAACTGCTAATTCCCTTCTTTTTCTGTATCGGAATCTGTTCCCCTAACCCGATATCAGCTCGGTTTCTTTCAACTTCTTCCAATCGTCAAACATGGTTTAATCATCATCGATCTATGATTGACAATATTACTAACAATGATAATGCCCACAAACTGTTCGATGAAATGATTCAGACGCAACCTCTGCCATCAGTTGTTAAATTCACTCAGTTGTTGCAAGCTGTTACCAAAATGGAGCATTATTCTTGCTCTATTGAACTTTTTATCAGTTATATTATTTTTATTTTTAATATGGTTTTGAATAGTTTGCTTAGCTGGTGTGAAAGTTGAAATAGCATTTGGGAAATTTGAACTCGGTATGGTGTGAATACACTTTGTTTATTGATGGCAGAATAACTTGGTACTTTCATTTTTTTATGAGTTATAGCATTCTACTTTGAATTCTTTCTATTATAGCATTCTTCTTCTAATGTTTTGTTTATGCACATATGTGCATATGTGCACATATGCACATATGTGCACATGTGCATATGTGCATATACATGTGTATATGTATATATACATGGTGTATATTTATATCCATTTTTGGAACGTGACATTGACAGGAAGAATTCTCATGAGTGAGGAATATATACGTATGCATAAAGCTGTATGCATATATGCATGCATGTGTATCTGTTCATAAATATGTTTGTGCATATATATATATATATATATATATATATATATATATATATATATATATATATATATATATATATATATATATATATATATATATATATATATATATATATATATATATATATATATATATATTACGTATATGCATATATGCATATATCCTGTATATGTATAAATTTAGATATTTTCACAAGTATATGTGCTAAATGTATGTGTACATATTCATATATGTCTATTTGTTTGTGTACACATGTGTGCGTATTTACATATATCCATACATATATGTGTATATGCATGTAAGTATTTATTTTAATGTTTTTGAATATACATTTATATTAATTTTTATTAATGTTTTTGCAGATTTTGAAGAATTTATAAATCAAATTGAAGAATTGAAGAGTGACAAACTAAAAAATGAAGATATCATGAAATTTTGTTGTTTTTTTATATTTTTTATTATTTCTGATAAATTTGTATGTATCTTTCAAAACAGTTGTATATTATTGTTTTTAATAAATTGATTTTTATTGTTTGCATTTATATTTAAAGATAAGCATATGTATAAATAAATTTCGAAAATATGCATATATGCACCTGTGAATATGTATATATATGCACCTGCAACTAAAAAATTTATGTGTCTTTTAAATTCCAAAAATCTAAATTAAAAAATAATTTTTTAAATTTCGAAAATTTTGACATTATTATAAAAAACGAAAATTTTAAAAATTTTGAAATTTGAAATTTGAAATTGATTAGGCTTATTTTTAGGAAATGATGATATTGTTGCCAAAAATAAAAAAAATCAAAATTAAATGAGATTTGTTAAATGACGATCATGCCCTTATTGGATTGGATAATGATCTAATGGTTGATATGGAGTTCTCAAGATCTCATGCTTTTTTGAGTTCTCACAAGAACCCAACCCTAAATATATATATATATATATATATATATATATATATATATATATATATATATATATATATATATATATATATATATATATATATATATATATATATATATATATATATATATATATATATATATATATATATATATATATATATATATATATATATATATATATATATATATATATATATATATATATATATATATATATATATATATATATATATATATATATATATATATATATATATATATATATATATATATATATATATGGACCATATTGCCTTTCCCGTCTAAACCCAAGAATTAAACCATGCAAGATTCTCCTCTCCTTGACAATTATAGAAGAATTCATCAAAGTAAATGAGCGTAAATTATTCATATATACGTTATAACGAAATAGTCACCAATATGAATTATTAAATAAGCAAGACATCCAACCAGCAACTAAAAACGCAAATTTGGTTCTTTATAGTTTTAAGTCCTCATTAGCATAAATGTCATCTTTATGAGTTTCCCATATCCATATATTCATCAAATTTGATTTTCGACTTGACTTGTAAACCAACACCAGAAATGCACTATTTAACTCGCACTTTAAGAGTAACAAACATGGAATAAATTTTGAAGCTCCTTTCATCAATTTATTAACGAACAGAAACTGTGACAACATACTTATAAGATCTATAACAACCTTCCCTTCAGTCATGAAAGCTTTTGTAGATGCATGCTACTTCCGTTTTAACAAATAGTCACGGATATAAACATCCAACCTAGCAAAAAGGGGCAATTTCAAAATTATTAAAAAATCGTTTAAGCATTAAAAAAGATTTATGAATGAACAAAAACTAACATCCATCGGTTCCATTCTTAGTGCAGCATTGATCATTTAGATGATCAACCGATGTTATTGCCAAAAGAGAAAAACGAAGAAGCAACATCGATTAGCATAATCGTTGCTCTCATATCAAATATCTCTCTAAACTTGAGGGTTCTGTCTACGACAACGAAATCGTCTAACATAAATTTTCGATTACTACAATTTAGATACCAAAACAAATTGAAGAACTTGGGCATTGGTGCTATTTTGATTACATGCACAAAGAATCCAAAACTTCATAAAAACATGCTACTTGACCTGATGATCATATTTTCGCAAATAATATCCTCTTAACAACCACAAACACTCGGAGAGTATGACCATTCAGTTTTTCTACAACAAACAAAAGCAATATCAAATAAAAATTAAGGAAAAAAAGAAATTGAAATTGAAACCCCGAAAGAGAAAGAGACAAATAGGAGTCTAATGTTTGCTTTAACTAGTAATTTTGTATGTACCAAAATATGAAAAAAAAAAAAAAAAATTGGATTATAAAGAAGAAAATTAAGAATTGAAAAAGCAAAACTATTTACAAAACAATAAGCTCATGGAGGTAAAGAAACAAATCGGAAAAAAAGAAACACAAGTGAATCTTTGTTTTGCAACAAATATAAACTCACAAATCTCACAAACAATTTATCATTATGTCCTTGTTCTAAATCTGCACTGTAAGTGACCATTCACAAAAATACCATTATTCATTTATGTGCTTACACACACATAAAAGACTCATTAATATTTTTTGGTATTTAGAATGTAGTTTAATATAGATGCAAAATTCAAGAAATTGTACCTGCTATTTGCATATATGAAGACCTCAACTTGAAAAGAAAATAAGAGCAACATCAGCATCACAAAGAACATATAACTCAGGCTTTCTTGAGCAAACCATTACGGCGCTTACAAAAGGTCACTTGTGATTCGTTATATTTTCGATCTGTTTGATTTCGATCTTTCCCCTCCCCAATATTCTCTGTGGAGATATCTCCCCTGAATCATTTGGAAATGACATCTTTTCAGCAGAAAACAATATCAAACTCGTAAGAAAATAATCCAATTTTATAAACTACACAAACTCCACTACTACAATGAAATGAACAATATTGAAAAACCAAAAGGATGAAAAAGGTCTAAGCTCACTTTTGCCCAAACAACGTTCAGGAATTCAAGGATTCCTATAATCAGTTTATTTTTTGGGTTTTCTAAACAAACCAGATGGTAAACATTAGAACTGCTATCAGAAGGATTTTGGCAATATTTATGGATGAATGGTGAACCCTAGCAGACCAATTTGAATAGAGAGACAGAGAGAGTGAGTGAGAGAGAAAGAGGGAGAGATAAAGAGGTGGTGGAATGGCGTTAGCTTCGTGAATGGAGAGAATGGAAATAAAAAAGAAAGGAATGCATTATTTATGCAGTGAGGAGTTATATAATTGATTCATTGAATTCCTGATTTTATGGAAAATATTTGGAAACTTGGTCTTGATTTTTAGCATTCTTATTTGAAAATTTTGGTAATCGTAAATTAGATAACCCACAACACATTTGAGCGGGCATGAAAATTAGAGTGGGTCTAGAAACATGACATGTGGCATTTTATGATATAGAAAAGATGACATGTGGCTGTATAGTTTGTTTTATTAGAATAGATAGATTACCGATCATGGAAGCATGTGACAAGCAAATGATCGTAAAGAAAAATTTTAGTTGATTGCAGCAAGGAGTAGATAGTGACATAGGATATAAAATGAATAAACTAAAGCTAGAAGGATCATGATCATAGAGGAGCATTAATTACTTGATATATTGATTGGGCGACACCAAAGTTTCTATGTATTTCCCTCCTGGCGAGACAAGCATGTTTTCGTTGGCATTAGACGACAAGACTATGGTATGGTTCTTCATGTCTAATTCGTAAACACAAGCTCCATCATAGATGAGCACATTTCCGTTCCTCATCAAGTGCAGTCGTTGGTAAAGCTGAATATTAGAACTAAATATCAGGCCCGTACTTACCACTTTGGTCCAATTTCCATCTTCGTCCATCCTCCACAACTCGTTCTCAGAAGTGAAAGTCAAAGAATCAGCAATGTTCACCCACATGTGAACGCAGTCTCTTAGAACCGTGAAACTCAACCAAGTTGTTGTTTGACTTTGCGAAAACGGAGTTGCTATCAGTTTGAGCGTTTCAGTCTTTGTGTTGAACCTCATAATTGAACATGAGTCGTGAACATCATATTCTAAAAAATATAGGTTTTCATTTAACGAAATACTTGGTCCCCAATAAATTGATAACAAGATGGGTGATGGCCTAATACGTTGGAGATCCGACTCAACCTTTCTCCATGAGTCCGCTTTCAAAGAGTATATATAAACATTGGGATGAGGGGTTACTCGTAGAAGCTTGTAGTCGTCGTCCCACGAGCTATGATACAACCCAAATAGACTTTCATGGCTCGTGTAACAATCATTATAATAACGGGCTAAGGGCTTAGACAACGTCTTATGGTCGCTCGTCGTTGGATTCCATAGAATTAGATTTGAGTATTTAACCCAAAAATTATAGCCCCGACGACTAGGCTTGGTTAGGCCTATGCATACCAGTCCGTGCACAGAAGTTAGAATCCGGATATCTTGACTAGGGCGGATTTTGAAGGGGAAGGGGCGGCCGGCACTGAAACCTTCTTTAGGTGTTTCACAGTCGATGGTGTGGAACCATTCAGTTGTGGCTGATACGACAACCATTTTGTTGGTGATTGCATGCTGGCGGTGCGTCTTGACAAACTCAGGCGTTGTTAAGAACGAGTGCCATTGCTTGGAAACACACGTAAAACGCCCTACAGACTTCGCCGGCAGCCTTGGTAGTATGTGCAGGAAAATTATGTCCGGTGACAGCTCCGTCGTGAGGTCATTACGGAGAGGGTGGGCCTCCAACCTGCTTCGTTTTCTTACGTGCATAACAAAGGTTAAGGGTTAGGGTTCTTTGATGTATGGAAGGTGATTAATATGAAAGGCCTATTTATATCAGGACAATATTTCACATTCCGTCATATATACTATGCGAATTGATTAATTGTAAAAAACTGATTAATAGGATTAAAATATTCTTTTAATATTATGACTCTTAAATATTTGACAAGATTAATAAACAACTATAACAATTAATAAAGTTAGTAAATAGTAGTGAAATATTATTTTAATATTAAAGTTTCTTAAATCTCATATAAAAATCATTTAATTGTAACAATTCAAAAGACTTTTTAAACTTATCGTACAATTGATATTTATAATATTTATTATTGTTATTCTTTAATATTATGTATTATTAGATTATAAAAACGATAATTGATTTGAAAATTTATAAGAATGGTTAGAAAAATAATATACGGAAACATTTAATATCAGAAAGTTGAATTGGTTTAATATTGCTAATTTATTAGTTTGAATTAAAATAATATAAATTACTTTTTGTAGTGATTAATTTCATACACTAACAAATAAAAAAATACTAAATTTTATCAAGTAGTGTTAAAAATAAGATACAAAATCCATTAGTCTGATTACTACATGCTTTTTGAAAAAAAAAAATTTGTTTTAATATTATTACCAATAAACTACCTTAAATAGGTAAAACACTTGTTAACTCAAACTAATTATTATTCTAATATTTTTACTGTTTTACATGAAAACCCTACTTTAGTAGTAAAAATAAATTCTATTTGTGCAATTAATTTTATCAATCATCATATTCATACGTTTAGATCATTGGTCATTTATCTCATTTAATTCAAGATTTTATGGATCGATCTAAGTTGCGTCACACGTCCATTCAATCCTACATAAATCTCGATATTGTTTTACTTTTTATTCAAAACCACTTTCATCTGAAATATCATCATATTGTTGTTTAGTTAAAATATCCAGAAACTTATCCGTACTTTTTTGTTTGACAGAAGGGGATATAATTAAAACACAACATTTTCAACATTTAAGATCCAAATCTTTTAAATTATATATATATATATATATATATATATATATATATATATATATATATATATATATATATATATATATATATATATATATATATATATATGTGTGTGTGTGTGTGTGTGTGTGTGTGTGTGTGTGTGTGTGTGTGTGTTAGGATCATTTATATATGACTAATTATTGTGTAACTTTGAGACTCAATATGGACCAATCATTTTGAAAATTTGGATAAAGGCATTATAGTAATTGAACAAGTATCAATTAATTATATAGTTAATTAATCCCATTAATTTTGTAACTGATCCCATTATTATAGCTAATTGACTTCTTCTTTCCATTATATTGTATTCTTCTTTGTGCATATCGTGTTCCATCATCAGATGCGATGCTGCCTTCTACGCCTCCACAGTAGCGACAACCACCACTACCGGACCTTCTACACCACCATAACAACGACAACCACCGACCTTCCTTGACGGGCAACAGCACTGATCTTAAACCCATGTTCGCAAAACTGAAAGGGAATTAGAGATAAAGTGAGAAATAGAAACACTGATTTTGAGAGAAAGATTGGCGAGAAATAGAAGAATTTCAGTTTGTACTTGTAAAGATAGACGAGAAATATAAAGATTGGGGCTAGATTGAAGAATGCATTCTGTTTAAAATAAGTTTCTGTGTAAGCTTTTATTCTATGAAGAACTGATTCTGTTAAGAATAAGTTTTCTATTCTTCGTTTTTTATTAAGCATCGATTGCAAGAGAAAGTGGGAGGGTTTGTGATCGATGAAGATATACAGAAGAATGGGTTGCTGAGATAGGCATAATTTTTTGAAATCTTACACACGCAAAAACATTCTTTTAAGAATGGCTAGTCTATTAGTTAGAATATTGTTGTTTTTTATGTAAAATTTGTACCATTCTTTTTAGAATGGTTACATTTTTTATAGATTCTTATTGTTTTGATGTAAAATTTCCAGTAACTCTTTCATAATGTCTATAATTCATTACATTCTCGTTGTTTTGATGTATTCAGTTCATTCTCTTAAGAATGAGATTCTCTTAAGAATGTCTAACCTGGTAAGAACTCTTTTTGTTAGAAATGAGTTTTCTAGTAACTTAATTTTAATTCTTTGGTATATAGGCATTCTTTTATATCTTAACAAGATGAAACCTTATCAAAATAACAATGTATTGTACCAAAATAAAATATTTTAATTTTTTTCATTCTTACCATAATGAAATCGTATTTTACCTTTTTGAAATTGTTTAGAGGCGTGAGAGAGCAGAGAGATAACAGGTTTCCAAAAAATCAAGGACTTTCCTCTTTTAGATTGGTATAATGTCTATTATGCCCTTACAACTGTTTTTTAATAATATAATTAATTATATCCGTTTTATTTACAATCCTACCCTCTCAATCATAACCACTAATTTTTTCAATCTGATGGTCAGGATCAATTACAAGGTTACACAATATTATCATTTTTGATATAACATAACCCTATATATATATATATATATATATATATATATATATATATATATATATATATATATATATATATATATATATATATATATATATATATATATATATATATATATTACAAACTAACCGATAAAAATAGTATGAAAAATACAACTTTTAATAATACGAAAACACAAAATATCATTTATAAGATTTGTATGTGGAAAATTTTTCAAACACTCCTAAATTATAAAAAACTTTGTAGAAGCAATTTCTTGATTTTATAAATCACAACCAACTAATAACAAAAAGGGTTAATGATCAAAAATAGCAACCAATAATACAAAATTAATTTATTAGGTCACTGAAGTTTTAATTGCACCCAATAGGTCACTGAACTTTCAATTTTGGTTTTAAAATATCATTATCTCTAATTTTAACCACCATTTTCCAGTTCTGACAACACCTCCATCTCCGCCAACCGCCAACCAGGCGTAGACCATTTTTCTCAACTCATCCATAGTTCTACCATCTCGAGTGTTCAAAGCTTATCCACAATCTCACCACAGTTGTACCACCTCGACCACACCCTCACGACTCTCCTCCTCTGATACCCAATCTGCCTCTTGTCGCTACTACTCTCTTCGTCAGAAGACAACAACCAGTCATGATGTCTCATCACAGCACCGATTAAAATTAAAAACGGCGATATTCTAAAACCAAAACTGAAAGTTCATTCACCTATTGAATGCAAAATTGAAAGTTTAGTAGCTTATTGGGTGCAAATTTGAAAGTTCAGTGACCTATTGAATGCAATTAAACTTCAACGACCTAATGGGTAAATTTTATTTTATTGATTGCCATTATGTATTATTAACCCTAAAAACTAAAAAGAAGCTAGATAACCATTACAAATACACGGCATGTAAAGTTAAATTACTTACGCTTTTATTTGACGTAGTTTTAATTATTGCATCTGTACTTTTTAGTTATTGTAAAATTGAACTTATTAACCTTTTTTTACTGTAAACATATAAAAGCATTTTTCTTTTTGTTTTCGCTTTGTGATTCAATAAGAAAATCATATATTAATTAAATAACAACACGGACCGTTCATAAACTTGTAGATGATTAGACTAGATTTATAAAAGATAAAGATTCATATATTGGGAAAAAAAAAAAAAAAAAAAAAACCCAGTAACAGCTTCAAATTTGTGTTCCCTTTGTTGATTCAAAAATAAAAGAAAAACTTAAGGTTCTTTCCTACACACTAAAGCACATACCAGAGACCTACTATATTAAAAGTCAACGAACAAACACTGGTCAACGCTTTGACTATACAGCCTTATCAAGGACTGATGGTCTTGACCTAAAATGGCAAAAAGCCATGTACCGAAAGAAGCACACACGTATAAACCATAAAATGTCACCATCTTTCTTTCAGTTTTTATGCTCTAAAACAGCTCCATCAATTGCTGCACAACATCTGCAACCAGAAAATAATGTCAATACACAAGTTAAGATTTTAACTCTACACGTTTTAATTAAAACTAATGAAATTTTATTTACCGGAATGAAAAAAAGTTAATAATATTTATAACAAAATATTTTCTAGTTGTTTTCGGAAAACTATACTGGTATTTCGATAGAATCATAATTTTTTATTTCTATTGGTAAAAATTACATAAATAAAAAATGAAAAGGTCAACAGCCTACATTTTTCAAAGGGTTAATTTCGTAAAAACCACTATCGTTTGGTTTTTTTTTCGGGTTTAACCACTGAAACTGAAAGAATTTTTTTCTAGTTTAACCACCAGAGTTTGTTTAATTTTCTGAAAACCACTACATAAATCTTTGGATTCTATAAAAACCATTACTATTTGATTTTTTTGCAGTTCAACCATTCAAACAATTGATTTTTAGGATTAAACCATTCAAACTTTGAATGTTTTTCCAAAAAAGCCACGTCGTATCTCGAAAAATTATTCTTCCAAATGATTTTTGCAACTCATTACCGAAAAAAAACGTATAGTGGTTATTTTGATAACAAAACAAACTTACAGTGGTTTATTTGAAAATAAAAACAAACTTTCAATGGTTAAACTAGAAAAAAAAATTCTTTGAGTGGTTAAACCAAAATAAACCAAACTATAGTGGTTTTTATGAAATTAACCCTTATTCAAATAACAATGTACGTACATTATTTCGTTACCAATATGAACAATATACTTCATATGTTACATATTGCTGGTATCGGTAAAGAAATGCAACATAAATATGACGCAAAATAGTAAGGAAATGACATAAATACCCTTGAGTACGGATGGTGGTGTGTAGAACTCCTGCCAAACATTTTGATACGAAGTAAGATCCATATTTAAAGATCTTGCAGCCAAATACGCAGCTCCAGCAGCGATCTGATGGGGTTTGAATTGAAGCCAAAGAGAGCTACGCAACCTACAAAAAAAAGTATTCTATTTTAGAATATAACATCAAATCAATTAAACACTACATTTAAAAAAAAAACTATCGAACAATTATCTGATGATTAGAATTAAATTAAACACACCATTTTGTAGCAATAGAAGGAATGATCAAGATCTGGCACAAATATGAGCTCCAAATTTTAGTAGTAATTAGAAAGAAATACGAGTAGTTAGTTAAGTTACGTGATGCAATTTTCTCTTACCAACAAAGAAAGCAGAGCATCTGGTCATGTCATTGTCATGTGTGTGTACATATTCCAAGTATCTTGCACAGAATTGCTGATGGATTAAAAAGATTTTACACCAAATCTTCACTTTGATGATGAAAGCTTATAAAGCTTTAATTTGCAACTAAATTCGCATGCAACATGGTTTGCTGGTTTCTCTAGGATTTTGCAAGAATTGGATATCAATTCTTTTCAAATCCCGCGCTTCATGGATTCTAAAGCCACCTCAATACAATTTTTAAAAATTTTTTGGGTACTAATGATGCCAATTCTCCTCTCTGAACCTACCATCTTAGATTACTTTCACGTGTCTTTTTTTCTACTAAATAAAAAATAGATAAGCTGGCTTGTTAATCAAGTAATGCACCCGGACTGGACAAACTTTCTAGAGCTATTCACGAAGAGGGCATTCACGTCTTTTGCACAGAGCAAGAGGTTAGTTGTATTTATTGTCGCATTAAATGCATACAAAAAGTGAAGGTGAGAAGGTTATGTTGAAAAATGAAAGTGATTAAGGGTGTGTTTGATAGCCTCTTAATCTGAATGGTTAAGAAACTCTGAACCATTCAGCGCGCTTGTTTCGTAAAATTTTTACCTCTTAATGAGCCTCTGAACCATTCTTTTTTCAAAAAGCTTACACATATGTCTGTTAACCTAAAAACGTCTGTTTGTTTGTTTATTCAGAGTCTCTTAATGGTTCAGACCTTTGAATCATTCAGATCTAAATCATTCAGATGCTACCAAACAAACCCTAAAACTGCATCGGTGTGTCTTTGAAGTTGAGACGAGATATAAAAACTTTAGACTGCTATCAGTATCCACCGCTAACAAAATCACTCACACACGTGTGCATGCATGCTACTCGTCTATTCCCCCTGCAATTATATGCCAATCCAAATAAAATCAATAAACAATGCACTCAACTACTTTACTACATGCGCCCACCAACCAAATATCAATCCAACTTTCTCAACAAGTAATAATAGCAACCAACTTTCTAATTTTCATCTATTTTATCTCCAATTAAATAAGCTTACCCTTCACTAACCAAGCTCAATGCCAGGTTTACCAAAAGAGACTGTGCGAGCCCTAATTTGTCAAGAATGGATGTCAAATGTGCATATGGATGTTGCACATTTAGCTCAAAGTTTAGGGTGGTTAGAACCATTTGTTCGGCTTCAATTACGCGTTCTCGGTATTGATCGAACCAATCCTGTTTTAATTATTTTTCGTTAGATACAAAAAAAGAATATAAAGTAAAAAAGAATAATAAAAAGTTTAAGTGGTAACCATAGGGAGTAGATAACAGAGCACATTGAAATCTTGTTTGTGGAAAATTTCGGAAGACACTCTTAATACATCGTTTAAAGGGCATGGTGTCTCTTCTGACTTTGCAGCAAGAAAAAGAGCAGCAGTAGCAATCAACTGCAGGATAATTTTATAAGTTATAACAATAAAAAAAGTATAAAGATCATATAATTTTATTAACTTACAAATCTATCATGGGATGCATGTGACCTGCGGACAAAAAACCGGTGGCATAGAACCATAGCAGTTCCAATAGTAGTTTGTGGACTGTCAAAAAAAAAAATAATAAAGTTCATGTCAAAACTCAAAAACAAACACAATTTAACAAAAGTTTATATTTCCTAATTTCAAAAACGTATCCAAATAAAAAAATTGAATGTTTCACTTACAGTTCAAGACGTAATCCAAGATTCTGAAGAAACGCACAGTAAGAGTACCGTAAATGTGTTTCTTGTAATGCATCAATACCATCTTTTCTTGAAGGAGAAAACCTCTCAATTTCATCTCTTGACATAAATTCAACATCTTCGTCTTCAAATCGTGTACGGTCACGTTTATAGGTGGTAGATGTAGAAGCTTTAGGGAATGTGATCTTGGAGCTTGAAGGGGAATATTCATATGTGAAAGATTGATTATTGTGATTACTATTATTGTTGTTGTTGTTGTTATAAGATGTACCATAACCTTCCCAATTGGTGGCAGAAAACTTCCTTCTTTTAAGAGAAGGTAAAACTTCGGGATCAATGTGATTATAAATGTTATATTGTTGTCTGGATTCGTTTGAGAAGTCATGGGAATTGTTGTAGCTTCTTCTATGGTTGTTGTTTGTATTGTAACGCCTGTTGGTAGTGAAATCTGTGGAGGCTGAAGAATACATGTGAGGGTAATTTCGTCCAAAAGAAGATCTAAAATCACCAGGGAATTGAGTGTTATCTGTGTGATGAGGCCGAGCAAGTGACATTGTTCCTGTAGAAATAAAGAGTTTATAAGAAAAGCAATCAATTTAAGAATATTAGATAGGAGATATGTGAGATAGATATTTGGATAGTTGTTGATATCAGATCTGATAAAATTTAGGTGAATTGTTGAAGTTTCTCATTATTATTATTGATAATCGTCTTCAAGAGCCTACACGCAACCCAAGAAAAGATATTCCTTTATGCTCGTCAACAAAACAAAGAGTTGAAAGCTTCTTCAACGAATAGATCAGCAAGCGAAGGAAGTAGAGATCTTGAGCAAATAAAGAAAAGTTATTCCTTTATGCTCGTCTATAGAAAAAAACATCAATCAATTTCTTTTCTCTTAATCCACTCCTAGACGAAGCCATAGGCAGCAATTCTCTACGGAATTTAACATGATTTTGACGTCAAATAACACAGTACATACTTAATTTTAGGTTTTCTCGCAGATAAAATCCAGATTGTATCAATCCATTGGAGAGAGCTTGAAAGACCTAAAAATATCTGAAGTTTAAAGAGCAAGAAAAATCTCGCCACGCCTAAACTTTCCTTACAACAAACAGACTATCGATACTCAATTTCCGAAAGCAAAAAATTCCTGCCTAAAATATCAACAACCAGCTTTGCTTTGAATCGTACCAAACAAAACCGTGTATTACAGAAGTTCAAAAGACCATACCAATGACTATTGTGTCAAGAGGAAAACTCGATCTGACGATTAACAACTACTCGATCTTCGTCGTCGATGGAGGATCGGAGAAACTTTTGAGATTGGGGAGTTAAGGGGAAAAGTCGTGTCTTGAAAGAAACCGTCTCTCGAAGGCAACCATTGAAGAGGATGTAAAAGAGATCTCTAAGGGTGTGTTTGGTGGCAAGAACTAGGAAGGACTGGACAGCACTAAAGATTTTAAAGGGTGTTTGGCAAACTTGGAACAAGAACAAAACTGAAATTTGACCAGGTCAATGGGACAACTTGGTAAAATAATAGTCCAACCCAATTAGGTGGAACTGAATGGAACACGCGTCTTATTTTTCTGCACTTGACAAATATACCCCTATGACTTCTTCTTCCTGCTTTCACGTATCCTTAGCTATCGGCTCTTTCTTCTTCAATTTGTTATCTTCTTCTGCAGATAAGCAACAGTCCAATCCTTTCTCGCCATCGCTTTCAGTTCCACGCCTCTTCTTATTTTCTGCAGTTGACGAATATACCCCTAGTTCATCAGTTCCACGCTTCTTTTTTTTATTGCCGGCAATCGTCGATCAGTTCCTCACCCAAATCAGGTACGAACCAAGTGATTCTCCAACTTTTATTTTTCATCCACGCACCTCAATTCTTCTGTGATATCGATTTGAGATCTGAGATCTTCAGTGATATCGATTTCAGTGATATCGCTTTTTTTGGTATAATTGTCGTAATCGTATTGAGATGTTGTAGCTCCAAAACGAAGTGCCATTAGGGTAATTTAGTGCTTCTGGTTATGAGCCCCACCGACTTCCACCTTTGTAACTTTTATTTTTCATCCACACATGTGGCCTTTATCTCTGTTTATTACTTCATAATATCCACCGGCTTCCACCTTTGTTTTACTCTCTTCTCTCAGGGTTGGTCTAGAGAAAGTGCAGGCTGAGCGATTGGCATGTGCCCCAAAATAGCTAGGAGCCCCAACTATACACAAACACACACATGTATTTCACTTGCAACTAAAATCTATTGTAGGCTAGTTGGTTAGTATGCTTTCATGTCATGAGAAACTCGTGTTCCCACTAATCACAATTCTCTTTTTAAATTTGATTCAAATGAAAGAAAGTCGGTTGGAATTCACTTCTATATAAATATTTTTCCTACACACTAGGAATATGCATTAGTCTAGTTGTATTGAATTGCCAAAAAAAATCATGCATATATGATATATATCTATTCCCTGGTGATTCCCAATTTCAATTTTGCTGTATGTGGTCGATTATACCCCTGGCGGTACTTCACCCAGTTTTGGCGTGTTTTTTATAGGTTTGGATTTTCTTTATAAGCATCTAATTATCATATCAAAAAGTATATGATATCATATTAATATTTAGTAAAACAAAGAAAAAGAGAAAAAGACAAATGGAGGAAACGTGTGATTGTCAGAGGCATGAAATAAAATAATACAAAATAGTTCCTCTCCCCACTTATTTCCCATGTGACTTTGCCTTTCTCCACATTTTATTTTCCAGTTTTATTGTTTGGACGTTTTTCTTGATAAAGTGTTATCCTTCATAAATAAAGTGATGATACTCTTTCACATCGTATCATGTTCACTAATTCGAAGATCATTATGTTCAAAACTCAAAGGTGTTTATGTTGTCAAATGAAAAGTACTTTGTTGTTGTTATGTAATGAAGTCTCACTTATTTGCTTTAGGATTTAACCTGATCGGAAAGAATAACTACTATTATTAAGCTGTTGTTAAGGTTTTCATTACTTGGTTATTCAAAGTTCGCTTTTGTTGGAAATTATTAAGCTGTAGTTAACACTTTCATTACTTGGTTAATCTAAAAGTGTGTTAGATATGTTTCTAATTTGTTTACATGTTTTTTTATAAACTTGTAGATATGGATCGTAATCTTTTGCTCATGTATGTTAAAGTATTAGACATCTACATTAAGTTGTTAATGTGTCTAGCTACAATTAGAGTTTGGTTACTTGAATGTGAGGAGAAAGAAGCTCAAAGGAGACAACTGGGCCAAAGTACATTAGAATCACATTCGATAAGGTCTACAGTAATACAACGTATCACACGTGCATCTGATATTAACTGTATAAAGGAGTTACGTATGGATAGAAATGCATTTGCAGTTTTGTGTCAGTTACTACAAACTCGTGGTGGATTACTAGACGATGGTTTTGTGTCCATTGAGGAGCAGGTAGCTATATTTTTAAACATATTAGCTCACCACACAAAAAACAGAAGTATTCAAGTTAGATTCTATCGGTCAGGGGAAACAATAAGTCGCTATGTTCATCGAGTATTGGGTGCTCTAATGCATTTGCAAGACATATTGTTTGTGAAACCAACGCCTGTTCCAAATGATAGTACGGACACCCGATGGAAATGGTTCAAGGTAAGTATTATAACATTATCATTATATATTACAAAATAACATAGGTTTTTAATTAAAAATGAATTAATTTTTAATTTATAGGGTTGTCTAGGAGCAATTGATGGAACTTATATTCAAGTTAATGTACTTGAGTCAGATAAACCAAGGTATCGAACAAGAAAAGGTAATATAGCAACCAATGTGTTAGGTGTTTGTAATCACGACATGAACTTTGTCTACGTCTTAGCTGGTTGGGAAGGTTCAGCTACTGATTCTAGGGTTTTGCGGGATGCAATTACTAGACCTAACGGATTAATCGTCCCATTTGGTAAGCTAAAACATTAATTACTAAACATTGAATGTACACATAGTTGCATATTCATAGCTAATACCTTAATTCTTATAGGTAACTATTATTTGGCTGATGGAGGTTATATCAACGGTGAAGGTTTTTTAGCACCATATAGAGGTACTAGGTATCATTTACGGGAATGGGAAGATGGTACACGTGCACCTACAAATAAGGAGGAATACTTTAACATGAAACACTCACAAGCGAGGAATGTTATTGAGAGGTGTTTTGGTCTACTTAAGAGACGTTGGGCTATATTAAGAAGTCCTTCATTTTATCCTATAAGAATTCAAGGGCGAATTATCATAGCATGTACGTTGCTACATAATTTTATTAGGACGCACATGGATATGGATCCAGCGGAAAGCATGCCAATCACTCCTGAGGATATGCCTCTCGAGGAAGATCAACCAAATCAGGCCGAAGGGGTGGATGTTGTTGAATCTAGCAACGAATGGACTCAATGGAGGGATGATTTAGCCCAAGAAATGTTTGAATCTTGGATGTCAACTAGAGCTTAGTTAATGTTTTTCGAATTTTAGAACTTCTATTTTTATGTTTGTTATGTTTAATTGTTATCGATATTAGGCACTTTGAATTTTGTGTATCTTATTATTAATTGTAATGAACTTGGTGGATGAATTGTTATAAAGTTTTCCATTTTTTTTTCTATTTACATTTGTTATGGATAATATGTCAAATGCAGATAACAAATCATGGCAGATAGGCGTCAATGGACTCAAGAAGAAGAGGATGCATTGATTACCATTCTTCAAGACATTGTCGTGATCGGTGGTAGAGGTGATAACGGAAGTTTTCGGCCTGGAACCTATGACCAAGTTGTTCTAAAGTTGCGGGAAAAAATTATCGGGATTAATATAACGGCCAAACACGTGCAAAACAAAATCAAACGTTTAAAGGATAAATTTTCTGCTGCATATGATATGCAGAATACAAGTGGATTTGGTTGGGATGATGTTCGCAAATGTGTAATAGTTGATTCTCCTGAGATTTTAGAGGAATATTTAAAGGTCAGTGGTTATATATTATTTTTTTCATATCTAACTATTAGTTATATCTTATTATGTGTAACAACTCTGTTTGTTTTGCTAGAAACATCCAAACAAAAACTATGTCGCGAATAAACCATTCCTTGCGTATGAGCGTCTAGCAAATGTGTTTGGTAAGGATCGAGCTACAGGAAGTATGGCTGAATCTGCGGCTGATGCGAATGAAGAAGAAGGAGAATGTTTTCCATCGCCAAACTCTAATCCTCCAAACTCCACAGCTTCCTGCAATCCAAATCCTAGAGACTCGACAAAAAAGAAAAAGAGAAAACTCACCGCATCTGAAGAAGTAACAAAGATAATTGAAAAGGGATTCACTACTGTATCTGAGGATATCCAGAAAATGACTAAGGCTGTTATAACATCTTCTACTAACGACCTAACAGAGTTAAAAGCCATACATGAGGAATTGAAGACCATGGATTTTTCTTCTTTAGAAATCATGCAGGTTTATTTAAAGTTCGCCAAAAACGCGAATTTGTTACCGATGTGGAATAGCTTGGACACAGCTAGCAAACCATTTTTTGCGAAGGCTATATTGGAAGAAGGCAATTGAAGTTCGTCATTTTTTATTTGAAGTTATGTAGTTTGAAACCGTTTGAGTTAGGAACTTTGTTAATTTTGAAGCGATTTTGATTATTTGGTATTATGACTACTTTTAATATATGCATTTTAATTAATTTATTTTACAATTGTTAATTTTGTAGTTACGTTTGTTATATGAAGTTTTTCTATTATTTTTGAAAAAGGGCAATATGGTAATTTTATCATCTTGTTCTGTTCTGTTCCAGTCTTACCAAACACTATACAAATCATTTGTCCTGTCCAGTCCAGTTCTGTCATGTCCAGTCCAGTCCAGTGCTGTTCCATCTAGTCCATCTGCCAAACGCTACCTAATATCCGGAAAAGGGAATAAAGTTTTTAATTTTATTTATTTATATTTTGTTTTTCAAAATTGATGGGTTGAACGTTGAAAGAGCATCGTCAACACGGAGAGGTGAGTTATTCCAATAAATGTTTGGTATGGGGTCATAACTACATTAACAAAACCTAAAACTTAACAAATATCCAAAATAACATAATAAAGACATGCATGCTATTAATGTTAACTAGGTTGGATCCGTGCTACGCACGGGTCGGGTTATGTCGTTGGGTGTTCCAGTTTTTTAAGTGGGTAGGTGGTTTTCTTTTCGCGGGTCCGGGTACTTCGTGGTTTTAATTGGAAGTGTGTTCTTTGGTTTCGCCGTTCTTGTTTTTTGGTCTTCTTTTTCGTCTTCTTTCAGTTGTTGTCTCGATCGGTGTTCGTGTTGGTTGTGTGGGTATTTGATTTTCGTTATTTAGTTTTCCTTTTTGTTAGGTATTTGATTGTGGTTTGTTTGTATTTGTAGGATGGTGTTCAATGTGTATCATTTGGGTGATCGTTTCGAAGTTCTCGGTACCGAAGTCAGATTTGAAAATTCGTATTTTGCTGTTACGATCGTTGCATAGTCGCTGGATTTTTTTGGGAGTTCAGTATGAGATGCTGTTTGATGACGAAGACGATATGCTGTTGGAGGAGTTGGTGAGTGTCGATAATGTTCGTCCTTATCCAGCTAATGTGCTCGTGGATTTCTTTCCTGGCGACGTCGTTGACGTCTGGTACAATGACGGTTGGTGGAGAGGAAGGTATCGTCGTTTCGATGCTCATCGTCAGGATGGTAGGTTTTATAGGGTTTATTTTGATTACATGGTACAGGGGATGCGTCATGAAAGTTACCGTTTGGAAGACCTTCGCCTACATCAGGAGTTTTATTTTGAAGATTTGTTCGATTTCATTCATGTGTGGACAGAAGGGTTTAGATGTGGTTTGTTCTTTGTGTAACTGGTGGTTTTTGGGTTTTTGGCGGTTTTCTGATGGGGATTTTGTATACATGCCTTGTATGTATGTAAGTTGATGTAAGCGTACGTGGATACATGATGGATCTTCTTTTGGTATTGAAAGTATGTTGTATATATGAACTTTTATGTGGTTTATGATGATCAGTACTGTTTCTAGTGTACGTGTCAGTCCTTTTATATGGTTAGTTTACATATGTGTTAACAGGTGTTGTTGTTCTTTGTTGAATACTGTAGTATATGGGAATGTTACTGTCATATGTGGGCTTTGGGAGAGTATGGTAGAGAGATCATATAGTGATCTTAAATAAATCTCATCTATGTGTATGAGTATATGTATTGTGTAGGTTAATCTTCGATAGGTATGAGTATAGAGAATTAGTTAATGTTTAGCCAAGAAGTATTTGTCTTTATTTGAGTTCAAAGTTTATGTGGATTGAATTGATGATGGAAGTTGTTTTACCTATTAGTTTGATTACCGATATAATGGCGGTAATGTATTAATTCTGTCTAATCTCTGTTTTAGTAATTTCTACATCATTTTAGTGGAGTTGGTTTTTTAAAGTCTTTAGAGTTGAGGGATAGCAATAAATTTCGTCTTTTTATTCTGATTGTTTATTTACATTTGATATGAAGTTTTTTTCTGAGATGGAGATGACTAACAAATTTGTTTGCATATTGGTCTGATTGGCGATATGATGGCGACAATGAATTGTCTCCAACTGATAATTGTCTATTTTTGTTAACATTTTGGTTGAGTTTGAGTGTTCAAGATTTCTGATTTCGAAAGTAGATCGAATTTGTTGAAGCGATGAATAAGGTGATGACGAATAGATTCCCTATTGGTTTGAGTTTCCAGAATGATGGCGGAAGTAGTATTACCTCTGTCTGATCATCCGCTTTCCAGTGATTCGTATTTTCTATTTCTTGTCATAATTTTGTAGTTGCATGGATCAAGCTAAAAACTAAAAAGTTGTGCTCTAGTCTTCGTGACCGATGATTTGTTAAATGTTTCGACACATTCAGTGGAGGTTGTTTTTGTAGATTATATATAGAGCAATTTTATTTGTTGCCTATGTAGCTCTTCAGAGCGGCTTCAAGGCTCGAAAATCGGGGCCTGCTCTTACAAGGAAGAGTTAGAATTTCTTCTTCAGCAAAAGAAATCGATGCTCCAGGATGGATGTAAGAAGATCATTGTGGGGAAGACGAACTGATGCATTTCATACACAAATATGCTGGAGGTCGATCGTAATGGATGTATCGGAGGATATAGTTTGGTTCCTGTGGTTTGATAATTTAGTTGTTTTTTGTTACTGGATTTTATCTATTGGTTTTCTTTTAGTGAATGCTTTGGTTATGTACGGTTGTATTTGTTATTTGGATAGTGTTTTGTTCCTCTTTTTTTCTAGTGTTTTTGTGTGAGTGTGATTGTGTTTATGTTGGGAATTTGTATGTTTGTTTTTAATACTACAGTTTTCTTGTGGATATGTTACATATTTTGTATTGGGAGGCTCTATTATACACTGAAATCAAAGTTCATATGTTTTCTGTTAACAAATTATGACGTACGTTGGAAAGGAACTTTTATTTTTATTATGCTTCAAACCGAGGTGCAAATACAGAGTAATGAAAGGTAGTGAAATCATTTTTTTGGGGTTACAGGCGGTAAGGTAACTCCGTTAGATAACTGTTGAACTCTTTAGTTGTCATCCATATTTTCAAGAGTTTTGATAATCTATTCTTGTAGCGTGGTCATTTGTTGGATGGTTTCATTGATCTGTGTTATGATGTTGCTTTCAGTTGTTGTGCGGCGTTTCTTGCTGTCTGTAGTGTAGTTGAGTTGAGAGCTTCGTCCAAAGCTTCGATAAGTTTTATCGCAATGTCATGGTTCTCTGTTGCAACATGTAGCAGGTCCTCAGCAGTGGTCAGTTGTTGATACAGTCCTCAGCAGTACTGCAAAAATGGTCCCGTCACGCCCCCGTTTGACTGCCGCTCGGGGATGTAGTTGTAGATACGTTAGTCTTAGTGGGTCGTTGCCTCCACTTGTTATCTCCTTCTATGACATGTTGTTGTCGTCGCCATATTCCATATGTCACTTAGTTATCTCTGCCTCGCTGCGGGTCAGCACCTCCAAAAAAAAATGGAGGACTTCATTCAGTGACCCCGCGATCGCCCTCTGAACGATCAGAATAAGGTAAAGCTTGAAGATAAGTTTTGTACTCTATTAATTTCTCAGTCCCTCTAGTCGAGTGGGCGCCGGCCGGTCTTTCGACCAGATCCCCCTAAAAATCGTACGTGCGGGTCTCCCCGCATGCGGCTCACGCCATTCGAGGTGGCCCAGCCCGGCATTCATTCTAAAATCATGTAGTTAAATTGAGACTGCTCGACTTCGGAAGCAAATTCGCGTGTAGGCAGCGCTTTCTATCGTACCGTTGACTCTATCTATTCATTGAATTTGCTTAATTCCATTTTTTATATAGGCTCGCTCCCTCTTTTTCCAAGAATTCATGCACTTCCCTTTACTCCATAGGTCCTTCTTTAAGAGGTTCATAGTCAAAGCCTTCCATTTCCGTCAAATGACCCAGCCTACCTTGGCTCTTCCACCATCCGGGCTCCCTTTCCTCCCTATGTTCCCTCGGCGCAGGCCTACCATGCTTCGCGCCTACGGCGTTTTCGCCAGACGGTCTTTGCCAGTAGTGCCATCCTCCCCGTTGGCTATATGGGCGGGTTGCCCCTCGCTGTTGCGTTCTGTTAGGCTATGGATTATAAGAACAAATGTAGTTGAATGGAACAGCAGGCGGGTTACACGTTCCACTGTGCTGAGATTTGAGGTGCAGGTGGTGATGATCACCCCGGGGTATGCGCTAGCGCCCTTGACAGGTATTCCAAAACCCACCAACGCTCGCGAAAACCCGAGTCGGTCGATCCTCCATTCATCCGACCGGAGGTGTGGATAACTAGGCCACCTTCACAACCTTCTCCCTTCTGTCCTTATGTTGTAGTAAGGTAGGGGGTTCGCTTAAGTTGCTCAACCGCCCCTTAGCCCGGTGCTCATGACACGCTACGGAACCTCCACCCTGTCGTGGGACCAAGCAAGGCATAGCTAGCGGCATAGGAGCTGACTCGGCATCAGCAGCTTCCTGCCGCACTGGAGTGATCCAATATGTGCTTTCGCACGTTCCACCACTTCTCCGTTCATTTCCAATACTGATCGTGAAACACCATGAGCAGTAGGATGTTGAGGTCCGAAATTCGAAGTGAAAATTTTTATTTGCCCGTTCCTAGTCGTCATGGGAAAGAAAGGCAGAAAGAAGAAATAAATTATTCCCTTTTTTCTTGTCCAATACCACCAGTACCAGAAATGCATCTCCTTCGCCCGCGCGAGAGACTTCTATGCCAGCCGGGAATAACGGCTCTATTATGAAATCAAGTGGCAGACAGACTCATTTGGTCGGTATTCCCTAATTAATGGTTTTAGGAGATTAGGGTCCCCCTTATATTCTCTACCCATCTGCGGGGGGTTTCCGTATCCGTCTCCGCGAAGATCTCCAGATCGTAAGACATTATCACCTTCGCGGCACTAGACTAGATTTCCATCATTTCCGGAAAGTGCACGGACAGTAGCCCTTTCCCCTTTTTACAATGTTCGTGCAGTTGCTCATGAATTCAAGTTTGAATGTCCCTTCGAAGTCCTGCATGCTCTTTTTTTTATCGGGAGCGGGGTGGGCAACTTCAGTCGGTTCTGGCGCCTGCGGCAGCGCCTCTGGAGCCGTCCCCTGTTCTGGAGCCAGCAGGTTCTGAATGACCTCCCTCTCACGGTTAAAAAAGTGGTTAACCATCTCGAAGAAATCCATATCGTCCATCCAAATTGTCTCCATTACAGCCAACTCCCCTGTCTCTTTCCTTATCGAAAAACTAGCCTGACTCTCCGTCTCCATTTTTTCTAGAAATGCTAACCAAGTGACACACTGGGGCCATGGGTCATGAAAGAGGTTGGCCCCCATCCTCCTTAACTATGTGTGGCCAATGAACTCCTTGCTTTAGTCCGTTCGTCTTTTTCCTTCTTTGGGCTCGGGTCGATAGTCGTCGTGGTAGTAATGTCCTGGAGCCCGGCTACCGACCCGAGGCGCCGATCGGGAAAGTCATAAAGGGACGTTGAACGCAATTCGTCAAGGGCGTTACCACAAGAGGCTTGGCAATTCAAGTGAAAGTTTCTTAGACTAGTCTCAGCAGGGAAACTTACTTCCGAGAGAGCTGCTTTCACCTCGGGAATTCCCTAACGAGAACGAGAGATAGCCGATGCTAAAGTAGCCCTTGACTCGAGGGAACGCCAGACAGACTGGCCTCTGCTAACTACGTTTTATATAGACTGGAAGCTAGAGAGAGACTAAGGTATAGTGCCGCTACCAGAGAAGGCTCTTGCGTGCTAGGCGTCCAGACCCACTACACCCGAGCCGCCTCCCCGTCACACTTGTTATATCCACTAAGGCTTCATCCCACTTCATCCTACCAACTATGCCTGATATAAAGCCGCTCTATAACAATTCAAGACAACAAGAAAGCAAGAAAAGGATGGCGATCGATTTGGGAGCGTCACGGGGGAGGAAGATCGAAAGGTAACTTATGAGACCGGGGAGTTATGCTTTTTCTCCCGCCTCAGCTTCGCGGATGGGAGGAGTGCGAGAGCCGAGCCCGCACGCTCTATGCTTTTCCCCAGCCTTCCCTCCAGTAAAAAATTAGTTCGTACCCCCGGGATTCCTGGGGCATGAGTTAAGCATATAGTGGATTTATCTTTCTTTCGATTGAGCGTCGGTACTTTTTGAGTCTCTCTCCGTAGGCGCGCAAATCAACAGAGCCACTACTCTTCGGGGCGGTGAAGTGCAAAATCCCTTATTCCAGCTTTAGAGGAGCATCTTTGCATGAATCAATACTAAGTCCTCAGCCCGTATGAAGTCCTTCGATTTCGGAGATTAGAGCAGAAGAACTCCGTAACGGCGGGGAAGGCTTTCGCCTCGAATCCAAAAGATTTATCGTCTTTTCTTAAGAGATTTCTAGTTAGGACTTGATTGGGATTAATTTTATCCGGAACATAAAATAAAAAGACCAGAACCCCGTGTGGACTATGAACCAACAAAAAAAAGAGCATCAGCTCCAAAAAAAGGATTGTTTGCATTACTAAAATGTACAAATTTTTTACTCTGAGATCTATTCCAGCATTTCCAGAAGAAACCATTAAGCTTTGGTTGAAAGATGCAACGTACATCAAAGATTCTCTCTTCATATTCGTTAATATGTGGATTCCGTTTTCGAATCTTCCGATCTATTTTTTTCAAGACTACTACTATTGCTAACGTAGTAGGCAAAGTGCTATTAATTGGATGGTCCGACCCCCATCTCGACCCGGTGTCGCAAGGGTATTGACATGCCTAGGTCGTCGTGCAGTCAAAAATAAGAGAAATACCTAACACACACTAGTACAGTGGTAGTCAGGGTCGATCCGCAGGAGCTTCGTGGTTAGACTAAATGACAGATTACCAACTAGTAGTGTCACGCTACAGTCGGAGGACCTGGTTCCTAATTCTCAACTACTCCAAAGAAAACAATCACCAACCAAAGTCAAGCTAAGCCTAAGCTAACTCAACTCAGAGTAACCTAGTCACTTTCTGAAATCAGAAGTGCATCTCTGAATCAGAAGCAAACAAAGGCATCCAAACCAAACAAAGCATAACCTAACTAGTAACTAGGGTTCTGACTGAACAACTACTAGCTAAGATTCAATGCTCAAAACTAACCTAATTGGCTACTGATTTCAGCAAAGGAAAACAGTCCCAAAGAAGGCCAAAATAACACTCAACACAAACCAATAACAAAAACCAAACACAAACATCCAAAACACCGAAAAACCAATATTAATTGTAACCGAATGATTTCATTAACCAAAACTGAATTCCAAACATCCAAACAGTAACTAATGATGCTAAAACAGAAACCTAAAGTGCTCAAAGTCAGTGGTTGTCACTCCCAAGGACTTTAGCTACAAATACTACTTGCTACTAAAAGGAAATTAAATTCAAAAAAATAAAATACCAATTAAGATGTTGCTGAAACGAAATCCTGGAGTCAAAGAGCAACAAGGTCGATTTTACACCCGGTCTTTGCTAGGGTTTTCGGCTGTAAATGCCTCTATTTATAGTTGCAAATTTCCCGAGGCCGCGCCGCGCTTTTATGGATCCCGCGGCACGCGTACTTATCTTTTCCCGTTTCTTCGGCATTTGAATGTGTTCCACCGCCTTAAGCCCGCGTCGCGCGTTTCATAGATCCGCGGCGCGTGTACGTTTTTCCTTGATTTTTCATTCTTTTCCAAACTTCTTCCTTTTGCACACTTTTAGTCCCTGTTTCCATTCTTTTCTTCCAAACAAGTCCTGGCACGAAAAGTGAGAATACCAAGATATATCTGATATAATTTCATCAAGAACAGGGCTCAACAACGCCTAAAATACTTGATATCACTAGGCGTTGTCAAACACCCGACACTTGTGCCTTGCTTGTCCCCAAGCAAGAGAGTTTTTAACAAATTATAATAAGGAATCAAATAATTTTTGACTGTGTTCAGTTTCAAAGTTTATTGCTCTTTGAGTTAGAGTGGAATAGTTCGCGAAAACATAATTGGATTGCTCTTTGGAATTCATGACTTTCTAGAGAACCCTTGATTACAAATTTTCTGTCCACAATGAAGTGTACTTACTCATTCAGATTCTATAGGCCATTAAAGAATTGTCCATGACTTTCGATGTTGTTCGTGTAGCGAGCTTTCGGAAATACCATCCCAGACCAGATGATCTTAGGTGGTAAGGTACATAAGTCCCACATATTTTAGACTTACCGGCTCGAACAACAAAGGCCACAGATTGACTTTTCCTTCCTAAATTCCAATCCTAAAACAACTCAATCTTCTAAACTCATAAAACTCAACTTATTTGACTAACTAATAGCATGATCACAACTAAATAGTATCTCTTGAAAAATACTGTGCTATCACAATCACAAACCATTCATTTCAAAATTGCAATTTATTAAAATTTTTGAAAAATGTTGCTAAATTTTTTTTTGAAAATTGATCATTTCTGCAAAAATTTCAAAAATACTCTTTCGACCGTCCACACCCCACACTTAAAACCGTACAACGTCCCCGTTGTACATAAATTATTTCAAAATAAGGAAGAAAGAGTTACCCCTTTTGGACGATAGATTGCTTGGTGCTCAGTATCACATGTATAATTGCGAACAAACGGCTCCCTGATTTCGTATTCCGGAGTTGTAGCGCTACAGTGAACACGCCGGTGGTCAAGACAAGTGGAGGGGGCACGGTGACCCCACACTTGTCTGAGACAACTCCTTCCCATTTGGTATATCATGCATAACTCAACAAACAAATTAAAAGCAAACATGACAAATATAATATAATATAAGCAAAGATACAGATAATGGTGCCATAGGTTTTATACATATATCCTAAAAAAAAAGTAAAAAGAAAGAAAGAAAAGAAAAGTACATCAATCACCACCAGGTGGCCTGGAGGGTCCAGCCTCATGATCATGGGCCCTAGCTGGGAATGGTCGGGGATGCTGACCCTGAGCTGATGCCATCTGTAGAAGTACCTCCCCGATCCACTCAAGCTGGTCCTCGATCCTGGCAACCCTGGCTGCCAGGTCCTCCTGCTGTGGCTGCGGTGCTGGCTCGGCGGGTGCCTCCCGCCTCGGTCGTCTCCGACCTGGCTGGACATACGCGGGCTGGGGTGGTTGGGGAGGCTCTGTCGGTGCTCGGATGTACTACCCTGGACGCTGCTGCTCGATGAGCCGCATCCACTCTAGAGTGCGCGCTGTAGTGCGAGACGGAGGCAGAGCGGTCAAAGAAGCGGCCACGGGGGCAGTGAGGATACCATATGAACTAGCCAGGCGGGTGATGAAATACCCCTGGCTAGTGGACTGGTGGGATAAGCTCCCGTCGCGTGAGTGGAGAGGGCAACTGCGAGGGCGAAGGGGAGGTGGAGGAATCTGGATGGGTCGAGGAGGACCCACAGGTATGTCATGTCGTCGCCCGACACCTTCTCGCCCCCCTCCCGATACATGATGGAGGTGGAGACGATACGGTGCATGAGGCGATGGAGTGGGTCCCGAAGATGACTCTCCCTGGAAGTCCCCGCCTCGTATCTGATGTTGGACAGCGGTGCCCAAACCTCCATGTTGGGAGCCCTGTCCGGCTCCCCCTGAATGCAGGACCCGAAGAACCGGGTGAAATAGCGATGCTAGAGGTCTGCTGGAGTGTATAGGCCGACTCTCCTCCCGAACTCCCGAAGGTTGCACTCCCTGTGCTCACCTCCCAAACGAAAGCGTACTATCCTGGAATGCGGGTCTCCCGCCCGAGGTGCGAACTGGATGGTGGATATGAACTCCAGCAGCAGCTCCGTGTAGACCACGTCCTCGTCTGTGGCCATGATCCTATCCCAGCCACGGCATGTGAATGATGCCTCCTCGTGGGTCCAGGTACGATGTAAGAATGGCTCAATCGCACCCCAGAGCCCTGCGTCTCTCAGAATATCTCTATCAATGACTGTCGCCTCAAGAACCTGGCGAGCAGTCAATGCGTCCCTCCGCGAGGTGTACTCTGCCGAACTGGCAAGCTCCGCGGCCGCGGGGAACTGGAGGAAGGGGTGGTCCAATCTGAACATCATCTGCAAAAGAAAACATATAACCACAAAACAAAATTTTTTTTTGCAAAATTAGTCATCTTCTTCCTCAGCACACCGCGGCGCGGCCCAAGAGCAAGGGCGCGGTGCGGCGTGCGTCTGTTTCAAAACCCTGATCCCAACTCATGATTTAGCCTGCTATAACACAATCCAATCATACTACAAGGTAGCGTAAGTGCCGACTAACTCGTCTAGGGTATCTATTTGGCAAAACAAACACCCTATGAGTTAGCGTTGGCGATTCTAAGTTTTGAACTTTTTTTTTAATAAATCACTAAAATTAACTACCTAATCACTAGTTTCAACGAGTAATAAGTAGTTAGAATAGCGTACCTTGGTAGTAGAAACAAAATGAGCAAGAAAAATTGCAAGAGAAATTCGTTGATCAGAGCTCCGAGTCGTGTGTGGGTTGTGTGAGCCGCGGGTTACCTTTATATATGAGAAAACTGACCGATCGTTTCCCGCGGCGCGCATTTTCACATTCCGCGGCACGCGTGTCACCAAATCAACCCCTGCGCATCGGGTTGGTTTCCGACCCCGCGTCGCGCAATTCAAAAAGGCGCGACGCGCTTATTCAAAATTTCAAAACTTTTCATACGACCCAACACTTACCTTAGACCACTAATACCTGCAAAGATTGATGTATTTTCCTAATTATTCCTAAGAAATGTAAAACCTAACCTATGACACGATGGGTTGCCTTCCAACAAACGCTAAGTTTAACGTCTTCAGCCAGACATACAGTCCTTTTACAGCTACGGTGGATCGTACGCCTTCTTCCTTCGCTGAATTTCAGTCACCACCGTCCCTTTATTGTCCACATGCTCCTTCCACTTCCCTAGGTCGAATGGCTTGTTGGTTCTCCTGTTGCTACCCAGCTGCCGTCTTCTGATGATTTCCCGCGAGTGCTTGGAAGTAGCTTTGAACCTCCAAGCTCGGTCCTTCCTTCTATATCTCTTCAAAATCACTGGCTTGACGTGAAGCACACCCAATGCCGCTTCCAGTAGTTGTTTTGCATCTCGTTTGCTAGTGTCTCACATGCTATCTTCAGGTTGCAATTTTGGTTTGCAGTACCAATAAAAATTTTCCAATCGAATGAAATCGGAAGGCAACATATCAGGATGCTTCCATATGTCCTCATCGATAGTATTGATTACATCTAATTTTCCATTCATGAATGGATCATGAGTGGCGATAAAATCATGTTTCTTATTTTCAAAAACAAACTCGCCAGCATCATCTTCTTGATCATCGTCCAACAGGTGGATCGGGACCAAGAGTGAGCGACTGGTTTGATCTGGTGGTGGTACAAAGTTACCCATCATCAGATCCTTACTTTCAAATTTCTCAACATTTTCAAAAATTACAGGGTCGGGGGTAATATTGTCATCTACACCCCCTTCCTCAAAAACATCAACAATTTCAAAAAATTCGAGAATTGTTGGGCTGGGATCTGTACTGTCAGTTACAGTCCCCTCCACAACATCCTCATCAACCAAATTGTCTGATGATGGTATGGATTCACTCATCACCAGCTCGGTATTATCAACATTTTCAAAAACATCAAAAGCTATTGAGTCAGAGGTAGCATTGTCACCTACAACCTCTTCCTCAACAACATTTTCGACCATCTCAATGGTCTCTTGATTTTCCCACGGTGTATGCCCTTCCATCACATATTCAGGTGATGCAAGCTCACACACATTATCATTGGTATAAAAATCACTCACCTCCGGTTCTGGCGTAAGTGGTGAACATTTCCAATTTTCCTCTAACCTATCTAAAGAAGCTTGCACTTTTTCAAGACCTTCAGCCTGGTCCTTCTGCTCGTGGTAGTTGTTATACATGAGTACCCAAAGTTGGGCCCAAGTTGCAGAATTCTCAGGCTGAGATGACTCCTTGGTCCGCCATCCATTGTCATCGAATGATCCATTATAACAATCATCCTCGTAATAGGTGTCGGCCGGATTTTCATAATCTTCATAATACTGATCCGGGTACATGTAATCACCCATTATAAGGATGTACACATACCAAAAATCAGCAAACTAAAATCAAAAATCAGAAACTAATCCTACAAATCACCTAATCTAAGCGCACAGCTCCCCGGCAACGGCGCCAAAATTTGACACGCCTAAGTCGTCATGCGGTCAAAAATAAAGAAATACCTAACACACACTAGTACAGTGGTAGTCAGGGTCGATCCGCAGGAGCTTCGTGGTTAGACAAAATGATAGATTACCAACTAGTAGTGTCACGCTACAGTCGGAGGACCTGGTTCCTAATTCTCAACTACTCCAAAGAAAACAATCACCAACCAAAGTCAAGCTAAGCCTAAGCTAACTCAACTCAGACTAGCCTAGTCACTTTCTGAAATCAGAAGTGCATCTCTGAATCAGAAGCAAACAAAGGCATCCAAACCAAACAAAGCATAACGTAACTAGTAACTAGGGTTCTGACTGAACAGCTACTAGCTAAGATTCAATGCTCAAAACTAACCTAATTGGCTACTGATTTCAGCAAAGGAAAACAGTCCCAAAGAAGGCCAAAATAACACTCAACACAAACCAATAACAAAAACCAAACACAAACATCCAAAACACCGAAAAACCAAGATTAATTGTAACCGAATGATTTCATTAACCAAAACTGAATTCCAAACATCCAAACAGTAACTAATGATGCTAAAATAGAAACCTAAAGTGCTCAAAGTCAGTGGTTGTCACTCCCAAGGACTTTAGCTACCAATACTACTTGCTACTAAAAGGAAATTAAATTCAAAAACATAAAATACCAATTAAGATGTTGCTGAAACGAAATCCTGGAGTCAAAGAGCTTCAAGGTCGATTTTACACCCGGTCTTTGCTAGGGTTTTCGGCTGTAAATGCCTCTATTTATAGTTGCAAATTTCCCGAGGCCGCGCCGCGCTTTTATGGATCCCGCGGCATGCGTACTTATCTTTTCCCGTTTCTTCGGCATTTGAATGTGTTCCACCGCCTTAAGCCCGCGTCGCGCGTTTCATAGATCCGCGACGCGCGTACTTTTTTCCTTGATTTTTCATTCTTTTCCAAACTTCTTCCTTTTGTACGTTTTTAGTCCCTGTTTCCATTCTTTTCTTCCAAACAAGTCCTGGCACGAAAAGTGAGAATACCAAGATATATCTGATATAATTTCATCAAGAACAGGGCTCAACAACGCCTAAAATACTTGATATCACTAGGCGTTGTCAGGTATGCGTTGAGGTAGATCTTCTGAAGAAAAAGCCTAACCTAATAGGGTCTGGTTAGGCATGGGAAAAACAAAGGAAGATGGCACAAAATTATCTATGAGAAAGACCCCACGGAACGATATTGCACGTCTTGTTCCAAACAAGGTTATTCAAAGTAAAACTTCAAACTTCGTTCGAAAAAACCAAGTACAACTGATGCAGCCAACAAAGAGAAGTACAACCAGCAGCCGTCAGCTCTTAAATCTAACGCCTATATGTAACACCAAGTTACTTTCGATAAGTATTTTTAGGTTAATCGTAATGTAATTATGATTTAATAAGATGTTAAATGTGTTTGGAAGGTTAGAATACCTTTTGGGTAAAGTTTTCGCATGAAAAACACAAAAAAATGCTTACACGGGTCATGTAACTATCGGTAATTTTATGTTTTCCGGTTACTGTAGCATTACACGGGCATGTTAAAATTAACACGGGCACTGTAGCATTACACGGGCGTGTTAAAATTTACACGGGTCGTGTAATGCGTGCAGATTCACTTTTTTATATGCGATTTTTAGTCATTTTGGGTATTTTCTCTAGAACAAAAAACCTCCAAAACCCTAGAAAATATTCCCCAATCATCTTAGAACCAAATTGGAAGGCTAGAACTTGATGGATTGAAGTAATCTTCGGTATTTCGCTTCTTGAAGGTAAGCTTTACCGTTATTGTTCAATTGAACGGTTGATTTGGTTGATTTGGTTTGGTTTGAGTGGTTATGACAAACCACCTGTGATTTGTTGGAATTGAGTAGATGACTCATGTTTGGATGTTTTAAAATATTCCTAATTTTGAGTATTAACTAAAAGGAGAAAGCTTTAAGCTTTGATGGTGGAAATACAAGGTATTTACCTCTATTTGGTATGTATATGGTTGTGTAGGTGTAGGGAATTATTGAAGAAGAGGTTGTATTTACTGTTGGTGCTAGCTAGAACTTCAAACTAGGTGAGTAATCTCACTTATATCAAATGTGATATTTGATGGTTGAACTCTTATAACTTGTAGTGGTTTTAGAGTTGAACATGGTTGTTTAAAAGGATAAAATCTTGCGGAATCCATTTCAAGGCAAGAAATAATTAAAGCTAGTGGTAGCAAGCATTCAGGTGAGTAATCTTGACTATATCTAGTGTGATATATGGTGATTACAATGACACTACTTGAAGTAGTTGAATATGAGATAAGGTTAGAATACCCGAATGATATGCAGATATGACATTGGATTGAAAATTCAAATGGTGCAGCCTCATGGCTATGATTACTATCCTTGAAACTAAATTGGTGCGGTCTTAGGACCATGATTTTGGGTTACTGAACCTAAACTGGTGCGACCTTTGGGCTATGATATAAATGATAAAACTGTTGGTGCGGCCTTAGAGCTATGACTTGATTAACTAAAATGTTTTGGTGCGGCCTATATGGCTATGATGTTTGGTGCGGCCTATATGGCTATGATATATGGTGCGGTCAGTGATGACTATGATATATGGGACAGAAATTGTTTAAGAGTTTAATTGTTATTATTCTCTTATATATATGTAATGTTATTTGCTGATTACTCACTGGGCTTTATAGCTCACAGTTTTATTTGATATGTCCCTGCAGGTGAGCGTGATTCTGCTAAGGGGAAAGATAAAGTCCGTGACTAAGGACTTAGGATGGTGAAGTGACAACAAGGCTTAATGGATGTATAATATTTTATGTATTGTAATCCTTGATACACTTGTACCTATTTATGTTGACAAATACCCTTTGGATAATATTTTATTGTAAAATATGGTTTGAAAAATAAAATTTTTTACAGGGTGTTTTGTTAATAAGTCGGGTGTTACAAGTTGGTATCAGAGTCGTGGTTTAAGTGAACTAGGTGTCTTAGATTAGATTCCTGGACTTAAACCTTGAGAGAAAATAGACAAATGGACTGTTAGACATATATAAGTTTGATATTATATATGTAATCTAACCGTTTGCTGAATTTTGAAGCATGAGAAATACAAGAAGTAATCCCACTGGTGCAAATTCGGGGCGTGGACCATCAAGGAATGGACCAGCCCGATCACATGGTTCAGTCGGGCGAAGAGCAAGGGAACCAGTAGTGGAACCAGTGAGTGAAAATCCACCAGATATACGGGCTATTGTGGCTGATGTTGTTAGGGAACTTATGCCTACCCTAATGAACAACCCAAACCCGAGTGAAGTGGCATTAAAAAGCATTCATGACAAGCAGCCGGAAGATGAAAATCATGGAGAAAGCCATGCCCGTTTAGAAAAAGATAAACAGGGTGGGGAAGCTTCTGCAAAGAAAGTCGGATGTACTTATAAAGCTTTCCTTGGTTGTAAACCAAAAGAATTTTCAGGGACAGATAATCCAGTCCAGGCAATGGAGTGGATAATGCATATTGAGAAGGTGTTTCGGGTCAGCAAATGTGCTGATGTGGACAAGGTAGAATTTGCCACAAATCAACTCACAAGCAGTGCATTACATTGGTGGCAAATTTACTACAAGTCATTGGGTACTGATTCGTCCCTATCGATACCTTGGGAACAATTCAAGACCAAGTTCAACGAGGAGTATTGTTCAGAGGTAGCCATAAAGAAATTAGAAGATGAATTTCTGCACATGGAACAAGGTTCCCAATCTGTCCAAGAATACACTCTGAGCTTTTTGGAGAAAGCAAGATTTGCGGAACACCATGTCAATACCGAAAAGAGGAAGATTGATAAGTATGTCTGGGGGCTGACGACCCGAATCAGAGAAATTGTGCAACCATTGAAACTGTCTACTTTCTGACAAGTGGTGGATAGGGCCACTGAACGGGAGACAGAGTTGAAGCGACAAGAAGATGAAAAGAAAGCCATGGAAACTAAAAGAAAGGCGGAAGACCAAGGTTGGACGCCTCAGAAAAAGTCGCAGCAAACTGGGTCTAAGGGTAAAGGCCAGAAAGACGAAGGAAAATGGTGCGAAAAGTGCAGAAAAAGGCACTCTGGGAGTTGCCGGGTCAACACTACATCTGCAAATTGTCGAAATTATGGAAAACCGGGGCATGATGCTAGTAACTGTCGGGCGGAGCGTAGGTGTTTCCAATGCGGAGCTACGGATCATATTCGCCTCAACTGTCCCGAGTTGAAATCTGGAGCATTCAGTGATAGATCCAGAATTGATCAGGGAGGAAAGAAAGAGGAGGTGAAGAATCGAGGAAGACCGGTAGCCTTGCGAGCCTTTCAAATGACCGTTGAGAAAGCTCGTGAAAAGACAGATGTGGTTACAGGTATCTTCACTCTCAATTCCATACATGTATATGTTATATTTGATCCAGGGGCTACACATTGTTTTGTATCGGAGTCTCTGATGTCTTGCTTGAATATACCATTAACCCCAATGGATGAAAGCTTGGAAGTGGCTGTAGCGGACGATAGATATGTTTGGGTTTCCGAACACCTGGAAGATTGTCAGCTTAAAATCTACGGGACCACTTTCCCTATAGATTTGAAGCCGTTGACTACCAATGAATTTGGTGTAATTGTGGGTATGGATTGGTTGGCAACGAATTATGCTAATATGGATTGTAGAAATAAAAACATCACAGTATTATCACCGGATGGGGAATGGATAAAGATTCAGGGTGAACGACCTCGGTTGAGAATGCCGGTTATCTCCTTTGCTCAAGCTCGAAGCTGTATTAGTAAAGGAGGAATGTCTTATTTGTCCTATGTAACAGTGGCTAAGCCAATAAAGGTGGGGGTAGTGAATGTAAACGTGGTAAACGAATTCCCAGATGTGTTTCCAGATGAACTTCCAGGGTTACCACCAGATCGACAGGTAGAGTTCACGATTGAACTGGTTCCGGAAGCTGCTCCTGTTGCTCGAGCTCCATATCGTTTAGCACCTTCAGAGATGGTGGAACTGCGAAAGCAACTGGAAGAACTGTTAGATAGGGGTTTCATCAGACCGAGTACATCGCCTTGGGGAGCCCCTATCCTGTTTGTTAAGAAGAAAGACGGGTCGATGCGCATGTGTATTGACTATCGGGAATTAAACAAGATCACGGTGAAGAACAAATATCCGCTACCAAGAATAGATGACCTGTTTGATCAGTTAAAGGGAGCATCTTATTTTTCCAAAATTGACCTGAGGTCGGGTTACCATCAATTGAAGATTCGAGAATTTGACATTCCGAAGACAGCTTTTCGTACACGATACGGTCATTATGAATTTTTGGTGATGCCTTTCGGGTTAACCAATGCTCCGGCTGTATTCATGGATCTCATGAACCGGGTGTGTCGTCCGTTCCTTGATACTTCGGTGATAGTATTTATAGATGATATCCTGGTGTATTCACGAAGCCAAGCCGAGCATGAAGTGTACCTTCGACAAATGCTGGAGTTGCTTCGCCAAGAAAAGCTGTATGCAAAATTCTCCAAGTGTGAATTCTGGCTAAGAGAAGTTCAATTTCTTAGCCATGTGATTAATGCTGAAGGGGTGAAAGTCGATCCAGCAAAAATTGAAGCTGTGATGAAATGGGAACCGCCTCGAAGTCCAACTGAAGTACGAAGTTTCCTTGGTTTGGCAGGTTATTATAGAAGATTTGTCGAGAATTTTTCCTCGATAGCTGCCACCAAGTTGACCAAGAAAGGTGAAAAATTTGAATGGGCGGAAAAACAGCAAGAAGCTTTCCAAAGGTTGAAACAAGCCTTATGTGAAGCACCGGTGTTAGCACTACCGCAAAGCGGAGAAGAATATGTGGTTTACAGTGATGCTTCAAGAGTCGGCCTTGGATGTGTGTTAATGCATAAAGGTCGGGTGACAGCTTATGCGTCCCGCCAATTAAAAGAAGCCGAGAAGAAATATCCAGTTCATGATCTGGAATTAGCTGCGGTGATTCTAGCATTGAAGTTGTGGAGACACTATTTGTATGGTGTGAAATTTGTTGTCTATACGGACCACAAAAGTTTGAAGTATCTATTTGACCAAAAAGAGCTTAACATGAGGCAGCAAAGGTGGATGGATCTACTTAAAGACTTTGAATGCGAAATCTTATACCACCCTGGCAAGGTGAATGTGGTGGCAGATGCTCTAAGCAGAAAAGAAGCTCCTTTGAAAGTTACATCCGCGTGTTTGGGTGTAGCAAGCCGGTTACCCGAATTGATCCGTTTGGCACAGGAAGAAGCGTGCAAGCCTGAACATGTAAAAAGCGAGCGAATGGTTGGGTATTTGAAGCATTTGGATGAAAATGCACAGAAATTGAAAGCCTTTAGAGGTCGCGTGTGGGTCCCAAAACAAGGAGAGGCGCGAAACTTGCTTCTAGAAGATGCACACTGTAGTCGATATGCAGTTCATCCGGGCAGTACCAAGATGTATCGAATGCTAAAACCGTTGTATTGGTGGCCTGGAATGAAGAGAGATATTGGAATATTTGTAGAAAAGTGTTTGACATGCCTGCAAGTGAAGTCAAACCATCAGAAACCATACGGAGAAATCCAACCATTTCCGATTCCAGAGAAGAAGTGGGACAATATCACTATGGATTTTGTAACAAAGTTGCCACGGACACCGCGAGGTCATGATACGGTGTGGGTGATTGTTGATCGATTGACAAAATCAGCACAATTCATACCGATTAGCGAGAAGTACAGGGTGGATCAACTGGCGAAAATCTACATAGATGAGGTGATTTGTAGACATGGATTACCGGTATCGATCGTGTCAGATCGAGATAGTAGATTTACTTCCCGGTTTTGGAAAAGTCTTCAAGAACAACTGGGTTCAAAAGTACTTATAAGTACTGCATACCACCAGCAGACCGATGGCCAAAGTGAAAGAACTATCCAGACTTTGGAAGACATACTGAGAACCTGTGTAATAGACTTTGGTGGAAGCTGGGAAGATCATTTACCTCTTGTAGAATTCGCGTATAATAATAGTTACCATTCCAGCATTCAGATGGCCCCGTATGAAGCATTGTATGGAGCACCGTGTCGTACTCCGACTTGCTGGACTGAAGTTGGGGAAAAGCCGTTGGCTGGACCTGAAATTGTAGCACAAACTGAAGAAAAGATCAAACAGATTCGAGAAAATTTGAAAGTAGCTCAGAACAGACAGAAGCAATATGCAGATAAACGGGTGAAACCACTGGAATTCCAAGTGGGAGACATGGTAATGCTTAAGGTATCCCCTTGGAAAGGCTTAATTCGTTTTGGGAAGAAAGGGAAATTGAGTCCTCGTTTCATTGGACCTTTCCGCATATCCCAAAGAGTTGGAGCGGTAGCGTATAGATTGGAGTTACCTGATGAACTTCATGGTATACATGATGTATTTCATGTGTCCCATTTGAGAAAGACCTTGTTTGGCAAGTCTCAGCAGGTACCTCTCGCTGAAATTGAAATAGATGAAAAATTGAGATACCCAGAACAACCCGAAAGGGTGTTAGATCGAAAGGTAAGACAACTGCGGAACAAGAAAATCAGCATGGTTAAAGTGCTTTGGCGACATCACAGAGGTTCCGGCATGACGTGGGAAACCGAAAGCGAAATGAGGGAGAAATACCCTCAACTATTTGTATGATTCCGAGGACGGAATCATTTGAAGGGGGGAAGAATTTGTAACACCATGTTACTTTCGGTAAGTATTTTTAGGTTAATCGTAATGTAATTATGATTTAATAACATGTTAAATGTGTTTGGAAGGTTAGAATACCTTTTGGGTAAAGTTTTCGCATGAAAAACGCAAAAAAATGCTTACACGGGTCGTGTAAATGTTACACGGGTCGTGTAACTATCGGTAATTTTATGTTTTCCGGTTAATGTAGCATTACACGGGCGTGTTAAAATTAACACGGGCACTGTAGTATTACACGGGCGTGTTAAAATTTACACGGGCCGTGTTACGCGCGCAGATTCACTTTTTTATATGTGATTTTTAGTCATTTTTGGTATTTTCTCTCGAACAAAAAACCTCCAAAACCCTAGAAAATATTCCCCAATCATCTTAGAACCAAATTGGAAGGCTAGAACTTGATGGATTGAAGTAATCTTCGGTATTTCGCTTCTTGAAGGTAAGCTTTACCGTTATTGTTCAATTGAACGGTTGATTTGGTTGATTTGGGTTGGGTTTGAGTGGTTATGACGAACCACCTGTGATTTGTTGGAATTGAGTAGATGGCTCATGTTTGGATGTTTTAAAATATTCCTAATTTTGAGTATTAACTAAAAGGAGAAAGCTTTAAGCTTTGATGGTGGAAATACAAGGTATTTACCTCTATTTGGTTTGTATATGGTTGTGTAGGTGCAGGGAATTATTGAAGAAGAGGTTGTATTTACTATTGGTGCTAGCTAGAACTTCAAACCAGGTGAGTAATCTCACTTATATCAAATGTGATATTTGATGGTTGAACTCTTATAACTTGTAGTGGTTTTAGAGTTGAACATGGTTGTTTAAAAGGACAAAATCTTGCAGAATCCATTTCAAGGCAAGAAATAATTAAAGCTAGTGGTAGCAAGCATTCAGGTGAGTAATCTTGACTATATCTAGTGTGATATATGGTGATTACAATGACACTACTTGAAGTAGTTGAATATGAGATAAGGGTAGAATACCCGAATGATATGCGGATATGACATTGGATTGAAAATTCAAATGGTGCAGCCTCATGGCTATGATTACTATCCTTGAAACTAAATTGGTGCGGTCTTAGGACCATGATTTTGGGTTACTGAACCTAAACTGGTGCGGCCTTTGGGCTATGATATAAATGATAAAACTGTTGGTGCGGCCTTAGGGCTATGACTTGATTAACTAAAATGTTTTGGTGCGGCCTATATGGCTATGATGTTTGGTGCGGCCTATATGGCTATGATATATGGTGCGGTCAGTGATGACTATGATATATGGGACAGAAATTGTTTAAGAGTTTAATTGTTCTTATTCTCTTATATATGTGTAATGTTATTTGCTGATTACTCATTGGGCTTTATAGCTCTCAGTTTTATTTGATATGTCCCTGCAGGTGAGCGTGATTCCGCTAAGGGGAAAGATAAAGTCCGTGACTAAGGACTTAGGATGGTGAAGTGACAACCCGGCTTAATGGATGTATAATATTTTATGTATTGTAATCCTTGATACACTTGTACCTGTTTATGTTGACAAATACCCTTTGGATAATGTTTTATTGTAAAATATATGGTTTGAAAAAATAAAAATTTTTACGGGGTGTTTTGTTAATAAGTCGGGTGTTACACTATAGGAAAAAATCTTCACAAGGTCAAGGAGGAAAAGCTCCCCTACGTCAAGTCTACAGGCCAACGGGCAAGACCATCCAATCATCTTTTGAGAATACATATAATCTTCCAAAAAAGACTGCGGACAATCAGACAGAGCAGAATTTTTTTCTTTTAATAAATAATAAAAAGACTTCTCAGCACATACAGATTTCTGCCGATCCTTCAACCAGTACTGCTTATCATGATTCTCAGTGAAAATGAAGCGAATTATTAATTGTGTCATAAAGGCCCTTATGCCCACTTCCCAATCGTCCTCCCGGAGGGATATGTGCATCTGAAAGATCTTTCATACTGTGCCCAATCCCAAAATTAGTTCTATACATATGCCCAGCAATAAGAAAAAGAAATGCAATAGCTAAATGATGATGAGCTATATCAGTCAGCCATAAACTTTGGGTTTGTGGATGGAATCCCCTGAGAAGGGTTAAAATGGCAGTTCCTGCTCCTTGGGAGGTACCAAATAAATGACTAATTGAATCGGAATTTTGAGCATAAAGATTCCATTGACCTGTAAAAAGTGGGCCTAACCCTTGGGGATGTGGAATACATCTAAGAAATTATTCCATCGAACGTACTCCCCTCTGGATGCCGGAATAGCGACATGGACTAAATGCCCTGTCCAAGCCAAGGAACTTACGCTGAAGAGTCCTGATAAATGATGATTGAGACGAGATTCTGCATTTTTGAACCACGAAACACTCGATTTCCATTTCGGTTGTAGGTGTAACCAACCCGCTATTAAAGATATGGCAGAAATAAATAATAGAAAAAGAGCTCCAGTATAAAGATCTTCATTAGTTCATAAACTGATTGTATACCACCACTGATAAACACCAGAATATGCGATATTCACTGGGCCAAGAGCACCCCCTTGAGTAAAAGCTTCTACAGCCGGTTAACCAAAATGAGGATCCTAAATTGCATGAGCAATAGATCTTACATGTAAAGGGTCCTGTACCCATGACTCAAAATTTCCTTGCCAAGCTACATGAAAGATTTCCGGAAGTCCATAGAAAAATTATTGCTAATTGACCGGAGTGAGAAGCAAAAATATTTTGATAAAGACGTTCCTCAGAAATATCATCATGACTCTCGAAGTCATGCGCGGTAGCAATACCAAACCAAATATGACGAGTAGAAGGGTCCTGAGCTAAGCCTTGGCTAAACCTTGGAAATCTTAATGCCATAATGCCTTTCAAATCCTCCTAGCCATTATCCTACTGCAATAATTCTTGCTAAGAAGAACGCCCATGTTGTGGCAATTCCACCCAGAAGGTAATCGGTTACTCCTACAACACGTCCTTGTACAATGCTTAAAGCGATAGCTGGGTAGCAGGAGCAACTTTTAATTTATTATGAGCCCAAACGATGGATTCAATAAGTTCTTGCCAATAACCACGTCCACTGAATAAAAACATTAAACCAAAAGCCCATACAAAATGAGCACCTAGGAAAAAAAGGCCATATGCGGATAATGAAGAACCATAAGACTGAATTACCTGGGATGCCTATGCCCATAAGAAATCGCGGAGCCACCCATTAATAGTAATAGAACTCTGCGCAAAGAATGTCTTAGTCCCTCTTCCTTTCATGAACCTGTGAGAACACCCTAAGAATATGCCAGCAAAGACCTTATTCAAGACTTTAGAAATTGCATCCATCACTGTCGTTTTTATGTGGTTGAGTAAGACGGCGTAGCTTCCCAGGTTTATTGGGTTTTGGAATAAACGATCTATCTATACATGAAAAGGATAAAACCTCAAGAAAGAAGACCTTAATGCCTTATCAATGGAAAGGTCTTCGAAACTATGATTCATCTCTTCTCCTCCCACGATAAGGAACCTTTGCAATTTTGTATGGATGGTCCTTTCTCACCGGTTTCTTTGTGGATTTGGTCCCTGACCAAATTGAAATGTCTTTTTTGCCCTTTTAATTTATTTTTTCTATTTCTTTTGACCCATTTATATTTTTTATCAATTAAAGAAAATAAAATTTCCAACCCCATCCCCACATCCCCCTTCTCTCTCTCTCTCTCTCTCTCTCTCTCTCTCTCTCTCTCTCTCTCCTCCTAATTCTAAAATCTGTAATCTCCTTTCTCGAGCTTCATTTATCTTTAGGGCATGATCCTCTTTCGCATCTCCAAAATCGATGTCTTCAAGTGGATTAGAAGATTCGTCTTCTACAAAGAATGAATAGCCAACCTTCTTATTGCCTGCGAACTCTTGATTGCTATCCTCGTTAATGAGCATTAGAGCCTGATCTTCATCTTTTTCACGAAATGGCAACAGGTCCATTTGATCGTAGATTTTCTTCACATTCCCACATCCGACAGCGATCTCTCATCTTTGGGCCACCCACCTGCTTCCAAAAAACCAATAGATGATGTTGATTACAAACGCAGGTTAGAGATTAGAAACACTTGCCATGTGGCTCCCAGGTCAGATGAAGAAAAAATCAGTCGATGATGTTGATTGTTCGTGCATTCATTATTGTATTTGATTTATTTATATAAATCGGTAAACTGGTGATGATCAAAACCTAAATTATGCAGAATGGAGTAGAGAAATCGAAGACTGTGCAGATAAGGATCTAAATCTACCGTGAGTTAGGGTTCCCTCATGGCTGCAAAGTTCTGAAATTCATCCAACACCACCCCTAGTTTTCCAAACATACCACCACTCCAATGACAAAATCTGGTTCGGATTTACAGATTTCATGGAGTCATTTCTGGAAGAACAGAAGATGATCATGGACGAGATGGAAAACGATCGAATTTTGACAAACAAGATGAACAAAAATTGAATCTGTTAAACACTCTCCCTCTCATTTCGCTTTATTCTGATGGGGCGAGTTTGGATCTTTGGACATTGGAGGCTGAGAAGTTTCGGGTGGGTGTTCTTCATGAGTTCTTGAGTTTGACATTGGAGAAAAGAAAAGAGCATCGATTCACCATATTGTGGAGTTCAAAGAGGAGTTGAGTTTAACGAAGCATACTTATGGTAAAATAATTAAAAATGGTAAAATTATTTAAAAAACTGATAAATAATTTAAAATAATAGGAAAAGAAATTAAAAAGGGTAAGATAGACATTTCAATTTGGACAGGGACCAAATCTACAAAGAAACCTCCTGATAAGGACTATTTTCACGATTTTAAAAGTCAAGGGACCTTATCCACAAAAAATTGCAGATCACAGGGACCATTTTTGCAGTTTTGTCTTATTTGTTGGATGGTTTCATTGATCTTTGTTATGATGTTGCTTTTCGGTTGTTGTACGACGTTTCTTGTTGTGTGCAGTGTAGTTGAGTTGAGAGCTTCGTCCAAAGCTTTGATAAGTTTTATGGCAATGTCATGGTTCTCTGTTGCAACATGCAGCAGGTCCTCAACAGTGGTCAGCTGTTGATACCTATGCAGTTATCGCGGTCGAAAATCAAATCGCGGTCACCAAGCGCTATTTGATTTAGCGGTTCTCGCGGTGGTATAGCGGCGGTATAGCGGTTTTTTTTAAACAATCTAGCCAATATGTTAGTTACATGATATGTTCATCTATAACATAACAACCAATTCAAAAGGAGATAGAAAATGAACAACCAATACTCTGTAACATAATAACCAAATCAATATTTAGATACAAAATGTTTAAATTTCATCATTTTCTTTCTAGCATTTCATCAAACACCCTAAATGCATACACCTTCATCCATTTTTGCTATACAGGTTGTTGATATAGCTTCATCCATTGCAGCAAGAATTTCATCAATTACAACATAATCGCAAACCAAAAGACGGACCAAGAATTCTTAATCCCGATTCCCGAGTCTGCAAGAATCGCAAACCAAAAGCTGGAATTGATGTCTAATTCAAATTTCAAACCCATAATCGCAATCAGAAGCTGGAATCAAAAGACGGACCAATTCAAACCCATAATCGCAAACCAAAAGCTGGAATTGATGTCTAATTCAAACCTGCAATCATGGACCAATTCAAACCTGTAATCGCGAACCAATTCAACCCTGCAATCCTGAACCAAAAACGAATCTAACCTGAATCGAAGCTGAACCTGCAATCCTGAACCAAAAACCAATTCAAACCTGTAATCGAGAAGTCTGGTTGCAAATCAGGAAGTCAGGATCGAGTCAAAACCTGCAATCTGTATCGTTTGACATCTAACTTGAATCGAAGCTGAACCTAATCAAAATCGGTACATGTGAATTAATCAAAATCGCGAACCAATTCAACCCTGCAATCGATGTCTAAACTCGTTCCCGTCGGATAATCATAAAAGACAAATGGAATTACTGAATCGTTTGACATCTAAACTCTATCGAGGAATGGAACTGAAGTCGAGGAATCGATGTCTGCAATCGTTTGAATCGATAGCAAAATGAGAACCTGAAATCGACAAGTTTGAATCGATAGCAAAATGAGGAATAGAACCTGAAATCGACAAGTTTGAATCGATGTCTGCAATCGTTTGAGTCGAGGAATAGAACCTGAAATCGTTTGAATCGATAGCAAAATGAGAACCTGTTTAGCAATTTGAACGAAGTCGTGATCTCTACCGATGAAGTCGTTGAAGTTTCGATGTTTAGCAATATGAACTAGGAAGTCATCCCACATCGCTCAATAATAAAACATTGGCTGTGCCCTCTTGTTATAAATAAGAACCTTGGCCAAGAGTCTCATCCACTAAGCCTAGTATAACCGGGTTCAACCTGGGTTAAGTTTGGCTTAGTCATTGGGAGTGCCTTTTTGGGTGAACCCATGTGTAAATATTCAAATTTTTTAATAGCGGGATAAAATTGCTATCGCGGTTGGCTAAATCGCGGAGAATTGCGTTAAATAGCGCCGCTAATAGCGGAACCGCTATTTCTTAACGCTAAATGAGTTTTTGTAGCGGTCGATGGGCGCTAAGCGCTATAGCAACGCTATAGCGGCGCTATAGCGCGCGATTGACTGCCCAGGTTGATACAGTCTTTCGAGTTCCTTTTTTTTTCCTCCATGGATTGATTTTCGTTGGCATTTGGTTGTTCACTCGGTAGGAGGGGGAAGCCATGATGGCGAAAATTGATTCTAGGTGGTGAGTGATGGTAGTGGGTGCCTTTGGTTGTTCATTTTTGTGTTGATGGTGTTCCTTTATATATAAGATGTAATCTCGATGTTGTTGAGTTTTTAATTGTTTTTTCTATTGTTTCTAGATTGTATCGAAACATTAAAAGTAGATATTACTTCTGCAATCAATGTTTTTGTTTGTGAGTAGATATTACTTCTGCAATCAATGTTTTTGTTTGTGAGTAGCACACTAGCATGTGATGTCTACACCTGTGTAGTTCTAGTTCTGTGGGGTATTCTAGTGTTTGTTATGAGTTAACATTGGAGACTTGTGGATTTTTTTTACTTTAATTTTTTTACTGCATAGTGGGTCTATAGATTTAGGTTCATATAACATCCAAAAACAACTTATATTGTGATATTACTTTAATTATTAACTTGGTAACTAAATACACGTCCTTATGGATATTTGGTAGGCATGATATTTATATTTTTGTTGGGAGATTTTGCAGGTGGATTCTTTGGGATTATAGATGATTGTTTATGAAGGGTTTTATGCAAATCTATGAACTAAAACCCTAAGTTCACATGCAACCTATGAAGATCTATGTTTTCTACTATTGAACATATAAATATTTCCTAAAAGTCCACAATAAAAATTACTAAAGAATAAAATCAGAAAACTAACATTTTAGTTGTTTCTTGCAAGCTAAGCAACGCAAGTGCCTTGCCTCAAATGAAGTCACACCCAAAACTGGGTTTTCGAAAGTTCCAGAGAGAGGGAAGAGTAGAAAAAGTCGTGGCTTTTATGGTGCCTAGGGTCTCTATTTATAGTTTCCAAGTAGCCACCAGATAAGCCTTTAGAGATAAACATTTTTTAATTCAAATAAGATAAACATTTATCTATCAATTCAAATTTATTTATTCTAACATATAATAATCGAAATTATGGATAATCCCTCCATAATTTTGTTGGCCACTTAAACTACTATAATTGTCACTTACTCAACTATTGAATAATTACAATTCAGCCCCTGCACCTTTAATTAATCAAATTAATCACCAAATTAATTCCAATTAATTCCAAATTAATTTCTAATTAATTAATATAGTTTCTAATTAATATATTATCACCATAATATATTAATAAACTATTTATTTTATTTCTATTGATTTATTAATCATATAATAAATCAATCTTTCTCTTTCCTGGATTTTCTAGCTAAACCTCTAGCCATGAGGGCAACCCAAATGGACTTTGCTACTATCAATTAGGTAAATACAAATTATTAGTCATGGCTTAGACACCTAATCTAACAGTCTCCCACTTGGATAAGTCTATGACTATAATTACTAATTTATCCTCTAATTGATCAACAAACTGTAGCTTCCTGGAAACTGCTGCCGAACTCTGACCCAGTCAGTTCTGTCCATAGATAAGTGATCATATGATCCTCCGTCCAACAAGATATTTTCAGACACGAGACACGGATTGAGGTCGATCTCTGTCCGATACTCTGTTTCCCGATTTCCGATTCTGCTTATGACTTTAGAACTTCTAATTGAACACATCAATTTAGTCCAGGCTGGCCAGCACTTTAGTCAACTTCAAAATCATCGAGAGGCCTACAGATATCTGTTTCCCATCAGGGTCAAGGAACGAATAAGCTTCGACTCATATGCTTATATCTTTACCAGTCAAATTATTCACAACAGCACGTTTTATAACATCGAGTTATCGATACGTTTTCGTACTATCAATGAACAACTGCCTTTGTAAATTATAACTCATATCTCTCCATTTCAAGATCATAAGATATTATCGTCTCAACATTGCTTGTGATATAATCCATGAAGCAATCTATTGAGCGTGGGTTTATCCAATACTCAAATCTCTATTTCTAAGTACTCATGAATGTTGCAGCAATCCTATTGCTATGTCTAACTCCTTAGACAGTCTACAAACCAATTCATGACAGTCTTGATTCAATACTTACTTCCCAAAGTATGAGCGATTGTGGACCTTTCTGAATAATTAAATTATTCGGGAAGTAAACATGCGAAAGCAAAACATGAAGATCTGACTGGCAGCTACTCTTGCTTATTACCAAGTCTCGACAAGATAATCACCAAGTCGGACCTTGTTATAAACTATTATCGATTTCAAGATTTCTTTTAAAATTTCAATTCTAATTTTATAGCTATGTCTTTATGAACCTTACACTCTTTCTATGTATCCAAAGTATCTTATACTTATACACTTTATTGCAGATGATCCAATCGGATGCTCATCCGATAACATCTCAATATGTTATCCTATCAATTTCTCTCCTAACTCCATTTTGGTAATGTGTACTGAGACTTTCTATGGTTCTGGGGTCTTTAGTCAACTTGACTGCACCCTAAGACTATTTCGAGGTGTTATGATGTGCCGGTGAACCACACGCGCTCTATCAGAATACCAACGAGATTCTTTAACCATGAAGTCCTTTAACATCATGTACTGACGTTAATAATTACCACTTTGAAAAATCTTTCAAATTAACACTATCACTTTCACCCCAATCATTTCCTAATGAATTCTCATTTGAGTTCAAACAATCCATCCACTATTCCCAGCCAGACAATATCCTGAATCCAACTTACAATCAAGTCAACATGATATGTTCATGACATTATGATCGATCCAAGAAACTTGTGGAACCCTATCCAATCTTATTCCAAACCCTTTCGGAATCCAAAGGTTATTTATAATCCTTGTGTCATGATTTTCGAAAAACTATTTCCTTTCGGAGACTCTTCTCATGCATCTTGAATCTTATCAAGATCATGCTTACAATGGCTAGGTCTATGCTGGCAATTTCATCTATCCAATAGATGTCTGTGAATTACACGAGTATGTTGCACCTTCTTTATGCCAAGTCATCACACTTTGTAATGATAGGAAAACCGTTACCTGGGTCTACACATCTTGAATCTCATCAAGATCATCTTGGCAGAGTTTGGATCTATCTCATAGACATCTACAACCACCTGAGTATGCCGTATTTCCATTAAGTCTTTCATAGCGATCCGTCTCTTAACACCAAGTCATTGCACTTTGTAATGAAAAGAGACGTTTCCTAGAAACAGTATGTAACCCCCATATGGAGATAGTAGATAACAGCGACACTCCCATTGGCTTTGACACAGTTATGGACTATTCACAAAATCCAGGACTTCTGGTACATTTTGGGAATTCAAACCTTCTGATATGTTTAATGGAAATCTTTCAGTCCTTTCTCAAAATCCAATCCTTTGGCATATTTTTGAGAATCTGAATATCCTTTCTTGCGAGATGCCCGTGGGGAAATCCTGGGCTCATGTACCTTTGTACTGGGACACTCTTTATGAGTCCCTATTAGTGTGCCGGTGATCCACACGCGCTCCATTAACGATTCACAATGTGTCATAAAGTATCCTTTCAGATTTCATCCTCTATTGAGAGTGCTTCTCCCGGAATCAATTACTTGACTCTGAGTATCGTCTCATTCAACCAGATGTTCTGAAGGTATGTATCTGTCCATGTTGCTTTCTTTTGATGATTCTGTTACTCCCACTGGTTTTTAGACCAGGTGTAAAATTAATCAAATTTTCACATAGACTGTGTCTCGCCCTAAGGTTCTCTTGTTTGGCAGCAACCAGGCTCACCAATGCTTCCAAGTAGTCGGATTGTAAATCCGTACCAACTATTGTGCTTAACCACCAATCGGTATGTCATCCCGATCATAACTACTTATGATGGTGATCAATCCTACTGGTCAAGAGGAGATTATGTCAGTTGTAAAACAGAAATCTGATTTCTACTCCAAACCTAGTGATGACTAAAGGTTCTTTCATTTGGCTAATCCTAAACTCATTCAGGACTGTCCCAACTCCCACTGTTTCCTTAAACCATGAGTTCTTTCTAAAGGAGCTATTCTTTTACAGTTACAATGGGATAGCCAATGAAATGACAATGCTGATCATGTTTAGGCTAGTCATGAGGTTCGGATGAACACTACAAGACCCTGGACTTTCTATGTATAAGTGGAATAATCCCAGCTTTACATTTCAGACAGTGTCTGCAAGACCTACTCAGTCTAGGATGTGGTCGTGATATGGTTTATATAGACTGAGTGGTATAGTATTCAACTTATTGGAAACTAATTGGCAATGTATCTCATACATCGAGGATCGAACTGTTTCGACCAATGCTCCATTATCTTCCCTAAGACACATTATAACTATTAATGTTCTTGGAAGAGAATGAACTGTGAAACATCTTTCTCATTTTACGTTACCGCTCAGGTTCTGTGGAACTTGTACTTCCTTTGAAGTCCTTGAACTGTTCATGGTTTCAATTCAATCGCTTATCCCGATAAGCGAATTCATATTCGTCATACCGAATGATAAATGAAGTACAAACAATTGTGTTTTATATCAAGATTCGAGCAATACACAGCAATAGGTGTGTCCGTTACTCTTAATCTCAATGTCTTTTACATATCTATGCAAACTTATGACTTTGTTAACGTTGTTCAAGACTTGTAATCTTCAGTTGACTCTAAGTCAACTGATTCCAAAATCCTATCCTCTAGATCTTTGGGTGATTCATTTCTTGTCACATGTGCTTTATAAAGAACTTAATCATCATCTGACTCTAAGTCAGATGATTCCAAAGTCATGTCCAACTGGACCTTTGGTTGATTCATTTCTTGACACATTAAGAACTCAATTCATCAAGTGACTTTAAGTCAAATGATTCCAAAGTCCTGTCCAACTGGACCTTTGGTTGAATTGATTCTTATAACATTTATATTAACAATCATAAATGACACAATTCTTGAATCCAAACACTTTGGATGCATCAACATTCAAGTTATTACTAATCATACATTCAATACATTCATATGACATTTTAAGGACAATTTCAGACAACAGGTGTTAAAAGAAAATTAACAAGTTTATTAAAAAACAAAAATCCTTGAACAATGTAATATATGATAGACAATGTCAAAACGCATCTAAAGGCTAATAAAAATATTTTTTAATATCTATCTAAACTTTAAAACTACACGAGCTGGAGATCCAATCCAAATGTGCTCCCATGCGCCAGAGTCCCGTGTCTTATTGATTCCCTGCATACAAACCAAAATGTGACTATCACATTATGTATCAAGAAATCTTTGAAAGGAGTTTTAAGGTTCTTAGATATACCTGAGCTTTCAAACGATTTTGACCTTGGAGCGTCTTCCAATCTTTCCGTGACTGTATCCGATTTAGTGGATTCCCAGTTTGAGACATGTCTAGACAATCTGGAAAGTTTCTTGTTATGTCTCTTCACCGGACTTAATCCAGAAGTAGCTGAGCTATTGGAGCTATGCTTGTCCAAGAGTGACTCGTATAAAGTCAACAGTGGACGCATTTCCATGAAAGCCTTTTCTGGTCTTCCTTTCTATACGTCTGAATGAACAGATCGTACTCACTAGTCAGCGAAGCGAGTAGAATGTTAACACTCGTCTCCTGACTCATGGAATAACCAAGTTTGTACAATTCGCCTATGTACGCTTCAATCTGAAGAACATGCGAGTTGATGCTACTTCCTTCTTTTAGCTTGCACTTTGCAAGTCTTTTGAAGATCCTAGCTCGTTCCTCTTCAACTGGTTTTTGGAACCTTTCCTCAACCAGTTTCATTAACTCATATGGCCCCAAGGATTCTAAATCCTTGCGGAACACGGGGTCAATGGTCAATAGCATGAGGTCAGGTATCTTTTCGGATTCATCAACTAAGAAGTTATGTTATCATAAGAACATTTTATGATGACTTGTTTCGGTGGGACCGGGATCGGATACTCGGTAAGATGTAGCTTGCCAGCAATGCGAGAACCAGTCTCCAATTGCGAAGCCATTCCTTACAGTTGAGGCCAGTCAGTCTTTCCATATTTGGCAGGTGCATTCTGATGCTTTCAGAAATGGGTGAAGGAGGAGAATTGACACTTGACATCTATAAAAGAAACAGAATTTATTAGTTTAAGTGATCCTTTTAAATAATTACCCAATATGTTATTTAATAAGGCTAGGATCCAAAATACCCCAACTATGGTGTGAAGAGGGATGCCGTAATCACAACATAATGGTCATTAAGGTAGATAAACACTTATCAATTTCATCTTAAGAAATTCCTAGATCTGTTGAGATTCATTGAACTTTTCAATGGCATGTTTAATCTCGGATGTGCTCCACTGTTTGTGACTGTGATGCCGAGGATCACAAATTGGATGTGAATAACCATGCAAATTAGCTTGGTACTCTCGGGTTAATTATCATCTCTAATTGATGTGCCGGTAAACCACACACGCTCCATCAACAATGATAACACCCGGGAAACCCATTGCAACTCTTTATGAACCCCTATTGGTGTGCCGGTAAACCACACACACTCCACCAATGTTTTATAAAGTGCAATATGCAATTTCATGGATTAGCACCAATTCACATTTTTCCTAAAGTAACTAGATTTGGGTTTTATTAAGATGTTCCAGTACTTTGAATAATATCATTATACTTTTAATGAGATTAGACGGTCCTATCAAACCCGTTCGGCTAACGACCCTCCGCTGGTCAGGAGAGCGGTGGGTGAGAGTGGACACCCATTAGACCGCCATTTTATAGGCAGTCTCCTTATACCCTCTTTATAGATCAGCTTCGTGAATGAGGCCTACTATTGATTTGACTGACCATTAAATCTTATACATATAATATTAACTTTTAATTATAATATATAAGATGAATTTTAAAATCCTTTAAAATGTTATCTTTTAATTTATTGGAATTTAAACTATTAAATTTAAAATTAAATTAAACCTTTAATTTGATTTAATTCATCCTTTAATTAAACAATTAATTAAATTAATTAAATCCACATATTTTAGACTTTTAAAATATTCATAGATTTATCCTTTAATTTTTTGAAATTTAAAACCATTAAATTTAAAATTAAATTAAATCATTAATTATCTTTTAATTAAACAATTAATTAAATTAATTAAATTTAGATAGGTATCACAAATTAATCAAATTAATTTAAACCTATCTTAAACCCCTTAAAAATCAAAAATCAAATAATGGGTTTAAGATTATCCAATTATTAAATAATCAAAGTTACCAAAAATAGAAAACCTTCTAAAACCCTATGCCATTTTTGATTTTAATAAAAGGGAGGGGCTAGGGTTTTCAAAACCCTAACCCTAAATCGATTTCATATATATTAGGGTTTATAAGCTTTAAACCCTAATTTTTAGGAAAACAATTATAGCAATTCAACAAAAAAACAACCAAAAAGCTCTGATACCACGGAAGGGTTTTATGCAAATCTATGAACTAAAACCCTAAGTTCACATGCAACCTATGAGGATCTATGTTTTCTACTATTGAACATATAAATATTTCCTAAAATGACACAAGAAAAATTACTAAAGAATAAAATCAGAAAACTAACCTTTTAGTTGTTTCTTGCAAGCTTAGCAACGCAAGTGCCTTGCCTCAAATGAAGTCACACCCAAAACTAGGGTTTTCGAAAGTTCCAGAGAGAGGGAAGAGTAGAGAAAGTCGTGGCTTTTATGGTGCCTAGGGGTCTCTATTTATAGTTTCCAAGTGACCACCAGATAAGCCTTCAGAGATAAACCTTTTTGAATTCAAATAAGATAAACCTTTATCTATCAATTCAAATCTATTTATCCTAACATATAATAATCGAAATTATGGATAATACCTCCATAATTTTGTTGGCCACTTACACTACTATAATTGTCACTTACTCAACTATTGAATAATTACAATTCAGCCCCTGCATTTTTAATTAATCAAATTAATCACCAAATTAATTCCAATTAATTCCAGATTAATTTCTAATTAATTAATATAGTTTCTAATTAATATCTTATCACCATAATATATTAATAAACTATTTATTTTATTTCTATTGATTTATTAATCATATAATAAATCAATCTTTCTCTCTCCTGGATTTTCTGTTAAACCTCTGGCCATGAGGGCAACCTAAATAGACTTTGCTACTATCAATTAGATAAATACAAATTATTAGTCATGACTTAGACACCTAATCCAACAGTTTATTTTTAGGTGTTTTTATTTATTTTGTATATGTACACGATGAAAAAGGTTTTATATAGCAAATAGACGTTTGAGCTACTATATATGGTGACCATGGTTTTACATTTATATTAATTATTAGTAAACGACTGCATTGTTAGATTTTTTTTTTGTGCGGCAGCTGTAAATAGTATCTAATCGCCAAAAGATTGTATATGTTTTGCATACATAAGTTTAGCTAGAATGTACCTATTGTATATGTTAAGATAACATCTAAGTGCAACTTTACATGGTTGCTATTCCGGTTACAAAATATATCTATCCGCCAAAAAAGGACATGTAGGTGCAAATCCTATTAGGTTGGACTAGAAAGTTAACGGTTAAGTTTCTGGAAACTTATTAATCTTCGTGGTGGGGTCGCTTCTTCTTTCCTTGTTGGGAATCCTCCTATGTGAAAATAAGCACAGTTTAGGATGCGTTATATTGAATGTTGAGATGCTTCATGGGCCCGCACTTTGGATTAGCAGGAGTTTCTGACTGTTTACTGCTTGCTTCTTCTCAGGATATTGGTGTATCAGTTGAGGGAGGCGGTGTTGAAGCTGATGAGGCTAGCATAGCCATTTCCGTTGTTGATTGGGTTGTGGTCTGTTTGGTAGAAGTGGTGGACACTGAATGGCGATCCGGGGTTGAGTCATCCGCGTTGGAAGTTTTTATAACATCTACTATAGCAAAGCTTATCTTTCTTGGAATTGAACGCTTTGTCATCTCAAGTAGGAAGCCTTCTGTTTTTCCCACAAGTTCTTGAATTGGTGGAGGCAGGATACATTGGTCTTCGTATCCATTTTCAATAACCAATTTTTCACAGCTGCAGCCAACCATTCTTTCCACAAAGACGTTTGTGGCGATGGCAGGCATCGTGCAGGTGGGTTCAATCAGATTTACAGAAAAATTGTAGCTGTTTTGCGAAAAAAGAATAAAAAAGTAAGTTTTTTTTGTCGGGCAGAAATGTACTAAAAGGTTGGCAGATTTGCTTGTCCGTGGCTGATACAAAACCAAATGTCACCTTGTTTTGGAATTCGTTCATCACATTTTGGACATATTGTTATGTACCAATTACCAGAAACTTTATAGCTTTCTATAGCACCCTTTTACCTTGTAATATATAGTTATGTGGTAAGGGTTGTCGGTATTGAGTATGTTGTCCAAGGAAATTAAGTGTGGGGCTTACAAGTAGGTCGGAGTGTTCTTTGCTCAGAAGTTGATCTATGGTCATCGTGGTGTATGGTAAGGTGATAACAGAGGACAAACCTACCTGGGGCCTGCAGTATGCGAATGAAATGTTAGTTGGATAAATATGTGATGTGTATATTGAGTTGTGTGTCATACCTTTGAAGATCAAGAGTTCCCGGGTTGAGAATTGGGTTTATGATGACGTGAGTAGCGTTTGTAGAAGCTAATTTCAATCTGCCAGTTGCGATTCATGTTAATGACATTATTATTGGGTTCTAGTTGTAATGGTAGATGCAAAAGCGACAAAGATAATGCTGAATATACATCCATAGGTTTCCACTTTAATTGCTACTGGAGTGGCTGTAGTTGCGTCTACTAAACCTTGGCGGTTTACCCTATGTGCCGATTGGTAACATTCCTTCCAAAGTGTAGTAACCATTTCCTGTCCACTGGTATATTTTATAAAGTATAAGAATCAAAATAATTAACATACAAGTATCAGAGAATGCAATTGATGTTTTATACTACTTACTCGTTTCCTGTTAAAGTTAGGTACATCAATCGGCCACCTTCCTTTTTTTCCACGTTCGTAGGACTTGAAGAACCCTACATAGTCTGCATTATGAAAATTGTCAAAGACAGTTACGAACTTTAACTGTATCAGTAGCAGGAGTACAAAATTTGAGTAAAGAAGAAACCTATAAAGTAATCTGGACTTGCCAATAGCCTGTGCAGTTCTTCATTGGTTGCTGGATGGTACCATTACGTTTGTATATCAGTAACATTTGCCAATTCTTCAATTTTTTGACGCCCGTCCAACATTGATGTGAACTGCTTTTTGTAGCATCCTTCTGTACGTTTCTGTGTTTGAACATGTGTAATTCTGAAGGCTGTAACAACGCGAAAGTTGGAGCTTTGATTCCCCGAATGCCTGGTTGGTTTTCTCAGCAAGGACATGAATGACATCACCCTATTATATGTAAACATTTGTGAGTAGTAAATTAAAGTTGTAAACTGTTTGTCAACCGAAAGTACAGCAGGCATCTTACCTTGTTATATACTACAAGAAACCAGATCTCGTGGGTTCGGAAATATGGTACCCATTTTCGAACGACACGTACCTCTAGCCGGCGACTCGGACAACCACATACGAGTTCAGAGATTCCTACCATGATTGCGTACCTGTAACGTATACAAAAACAGTAAGTGTCTATGTGTCAATGTAAACTAATATATAGAAGATATTGTTTCTCATTATAAACCTCAACACTTTCAATAAGTCTAAGAAGATCCTTAAATACTATGTTTGTGGTGGTGTTTCATAGATGGCCATCGGGATCTTGAAGGAGAATCTTTATGGAATCAGGTGATGTGGCTCTTGAAAGGGCCACGTAAAGTTGCCCATGTGTAAAAACAGCGTGGGGTAAATACACACCGATTTTCTCTAATGACTGACCCTGGCTTTTATTGATAGTCATTACGCAGCATACCCTACACGGAAACTGTTTTCTAATGAAGACATAAGGCATTTCCTCGTCTCTATGAATCAGCTTAAATCTAGGAATGTAGACACGCTTACCTACAAACGTGCCTTGTAACACCCCACCTATCATACACCTTACGTGGTGTATTAATTTATAAAACATCATTAAGTGAAAATTTCATTCTTTTAAAAACTTCTCTTTTAATCAAAAAGACATCGTTAAAAACCTTTGGTCCCAATGAAAACAAATGCGTAAAAAGATATTTAGACAACATTGGGGGTTACAAACTCAGTTATATGTATAAGCTATTGTGTCAATTGCTGCATCAGGCATCCTGCTTTGCCTAATTGTGTTTTCTCGGGTTTTAGCATGGAATTTTAGTAACTTTCTGATCTTAACATGTTTAATAAGCAATATAATTGCTTAGATGTCAAAACATCTATCAATTTACCCATTTATATCATTTTTAGCATTTTAAGCCATTAAAGTTTCTAAAAATAAAAATTGTCAAAACTTGGATATTTTCTACCAAGTTATCATCCACATGAACCCAATACCTTAAAGTTATCATTCCAATTAAGTTTTAGGTTCCCTTGAACATTATTCCATGTGTATTAAATTTGTCTCATTAAGGTTGGAATGTATCATTCCATTCCAATCTTGCCAAAACTTCATCACCTTTACGTAAGATGTGATTTATTCCATCACTTGTTCTTTGCTTGCATAACCATTTTACATAGAGCAAGGCGTTTTCTACCTAACCATTTATCCAAAGTTAAGTTTTGTACAAATAAGCATTGACTAATAATCCCAATTCAAGTATTCTTTCTTTTACCAATATACAACAATTTTATCACTACCTTTTATGCTTACACATCATATAAAGAGAGTCATTTTCACCATTCTTTTACTAGAACTTTAACATATTCACTCCCTTTTTAATTCATTCAAGTTTCAAATCATGTAATGGTTCTTTTATGTATAATTTCAGCGAGAATTCTGGTTCCATAACTTTAAGTTCCAAGAACATAAGTAATGTTTGTCCCTTTAGCATATAACCTAACTCAAGGATCATACAAATAAAATTTCTAAGTGTTTCTGAATTAATAACATGAAATATATCCGAAAATTACTTCCAAACCTAACATGAAATCAAGTATTTCCGACTTCAACATTTACGGCTCAAAAATCAGAAATTTACCTTCCAAAATTTCTGTCAAAGAGAAGAAATTGAAGCTAATTGATTATTTTCATGGATTCCGGCACTCAAATCATCGTTCCCGACCACCGCCGTCGTCTCCAGCGGCTCGCCGCCGTCTGTTTTCCGTCCATCTTCTCCGAGAGCAGCAAAGGCTGGTGTCGCTCTGTTCTTTCTGTCCCAAACCAAGAAATCGCGAACCACATAGACCCATCAGTCCTCGATCCATCCCTCTGTCTTTGATTTAATCGAACACGCACACACAAAAATCAGTTTTTTATGTGTTCTTTCTTTCCCGATTTCCCCTCTCTCGGTAACCCTCCTTTGCTTTTCTCGATTTATCAGATGCGCACACAAGGCAAAAGAGTGGTCAAAGCTGATTTTGACCAAGTTAATGAGAAATTACAAAAATACCCCTCGGATAAAATTCTAACATTTTGCCTATTTTTGTTTTTCAAACTTTACGGCATCATAACTTCCACGTAAGATATCAAAATTTTACAAAATTTATACCTTTAGAAAGGTGAGAATGAGCTTAACATGTCTTACTTACTGACTTGAGGCTGAATCTAAATAAATTTTACATTATAGACCCTCAAACATGACCCTTTGATCATTTTTATCACTTTTTGGCTATCTTTAACCTGTTTTAACTTCTTCGTTATAACTCCAAACAGCCTGAATCTTTTTCCTGTATTCTTACTGCATCAAAATATACAAAAGTCTCCTTGATGACTTTTTCCCAATTTCTTATAGATTTTTATATATTAATTTTTAAAATTTAACAATTAATATTTTCACTTTTGCACCTAATTTTCCATTCTTGTCCTCAAGTCTTTAAATCAAATTTCCAAATTAAGTAATACTTCATTATGACTTAATAAAAGGTCTTAAAACCCAAGTTTCCATATTTTCACATTCTTTGACCATTTTGCCCTTTTACATACGTTTAAGTTGTTTGGACATAAACCTCTTAGCGTCAAGATACTTAACTTAAAGTCCTTATTACATATATTAAAATTTAGGTTGTCACAAATATCTACCCCTTCAATGGATTCCGTCCTCAGAATCACTATAGAGAAAGGGAGTTAACTTACAACTACATAGTTCACATGAACCTATACTTCTACGAAGTCTTCAACCCAACCCTTACTACAAATTCTTATTGCCTTGTGCAATCTTTATTACAACAATTCCTTTTTTGATGTCATTTATCTTCATTTATCGTATTTCCTTTACTTAGCTCATAGTCACTAAGATATATTCCATTTGAAATTTAGATAACTTCCTTATTCACATTTCATAGCAGCTTTGACTTTTCAAAGTCAACATGCAATTCAATTACTTTCTCTTCATGAATTAGTACTCAAACATGTTTAATTCTTCAACACTTTTGTTTTCAAATGATCAAGTGTATTAATTTTCACATAATAGAGTTTTGGACTAATTATCCAAAATAACATTGTACTTTACCTGTCATAGTTAACTTTCAATCTACCCCTTAAAAGAAAATGAAGATCATCTTTCTTTTAAGGTCCAATTCCTTCATATGATTTCTACATAACAATATTCTATTTTCTTTAATTTACTTTTACCTACTAATTCCTCATAAAAATCTTTAGATACTATTAAATTATTGTTCTCCATCCATTCTTAACCAGTTTTATCTGTTATGCAACCAGATTACCGTGATGTTCGCCATTATATGTATAAGCTATTGTGTCAATTGCTGCATCATCTTTAAGATAATCAAATGGTGAGAAACTGTTAACCCATCACACTTCATGAAGACCTTGCAAGTTATCATCATCCTGGTGTTAGTTCTAACTTACTAACTAAACAATATTGCTAACCCAAAATGATTCTAACGTCCTCTCATAATAAGCTACATAAGTTGTGAATTAACAACTTACAATTTGAACAATTGTCTTCAACTATTGAGTATATGTGTCATTATGCCTTAACAACATAATATACATTTACCAACACTAACCATTAGCTGCTATTATAAACTTGTAGAACTAACAGTTCATAACGACTTCATTCTCTCAAAATACTATATAGAAATAATGACATACCTTCATTACTTTAACTTCTTGTTGCGAAATCTTCCCATGTGTAAATTTCCTTCTTGATCTTCAAAATCCAATGATTATGCTTAAACACAGTATGAAGAATGAGCATCAACATGCTACGCCTCGCTTCATGATCTTCATTTCCAATTCAAATCTTTAATCCAGGTTTGAGAACTTTTATCAATTTTCCTTATTTCATGTTCTTATAGTCACATTATAATAAGGCAAAATACTCAATTCTCATAATCTTTTCCACTTTTCATTTCTTTTCCATTCGGATAACTTACTTTGTTATATTACTCATTATAGCACTATACTTACGACTTAGTCATATTATAGCACTATACTTACGACTTAGTCATTTGCTCCAATCATAGATGTCTTTACTTGTCATATCTCCTTCGGGTTTGGAAGTCACGACTTCCCATTTCTTAATTTTATTCTTTCTTCTGATTCTTATTTTCATTTCTGTATTTGATTCCTTATCTAGTTCTTAACTACTCTACTTTCATTTTCTAATAACATATTTGATCATAACATTTAATAATCATACTTAAATCCCGTGGTTGTCATGTGAGACACACCATATTACTTTCTTTAATCTTTCTTCTTTACCTTTTGATACAACCATTGGGTTTGTCCTTAATTACAAAAATCCAGCTCATTTTTGTTTACATTTCCAGCTACGTGTTTTCATACTTCTTTCTTATATGAATTATATGCATATATGTACTCATATTTTCCAATCTTTCTTTACTTCAGTCATTGTAATGACACTCCTTTAATCTTTATTCCATAGTCTTAATTCATTTCCGTTAAACAATGAAGTTATTAGCTACACAAATTTGGAATGATTTGTATAACATAGTTACCTTTGGTTTCTTTCGTATTTCCTCAGCTAATTGGCATATTACATACTAATCATACGTTTCTTAGTGATTTCTTTCATACTTCCTTTTATTCTTATACATATACTTTATAGTGGTAACCAACCCATATAAGGTATCTCAGTTGTCTTAATTGATTCCTTTTGAGTTTTCGTTTCACACTTCATCTTATTATGATAGATATATTTTATAGTTGTAGATTCTTCATATAGAGTATGACAGTTGTCACAACAGTTCCATTGGGTTTTCCCAACTACATAGCACATACCCTTTATCTTATCTTTCATATTTGTAGTCATACTTTATCTTATCACATAGGTATAACAATTTTATGTCATTCAGACTTTCTTTCTCCTTTTCGCTATTTCGTACTTGCATCCTTTACCAGATTCCCATGATCCCATAGTGATTCCACCAAACTCAAATACATATCCTGTGATTATGATAGTACGGGCCCATATTATTATAACCACCTATACATATTTGTTTTTGGTATCACCACTAGGTCTCCTGGTCCACTGGTTCAGATTAACTTATAAACTCCCTATCACTCTTGTTTTATCTTAGACTCATCCTATTAACCATCCTATAGGTCTACAAACTATCTTAGGATCTTAGGTTCAACAACTTATCTTATGATACATCTTATCATAACCCTTACTTTCTTGCTTACAGTCTTATCTTAAGTCTGTAGTCTCATTTAAACCTCACATAGTTTAAGCCTAGGTTCGAGTCTCGACACCTAATTCGCTTAAACTATGGCTCTAATACCAAATTGTAACACCCCACCTATCATACACCTTACTTGGTGTATTAGTTTATAAAACATCATTAAGTGAAAATGTCATTCTTTTAAAAACTTTTCTTTTAATAAAAAAGACATCGTTTAAAACCTTTGATCCCAATGAAAACAAATGCGTAAAAAGATATTTAGACAACATTGGGGGTTACAAACTCATATCAAAACAACCATAGTAAAGCCTTTAAACGTGTCAAAATTATGTCCCGTATTAATCTAACATTTCTACCAAAAATTCGGCATGACCTTTGGGCAATATGGATAAATCCATACCGACCCGACTCAATAAAACAACCCAAAAACAATACGTGACATAACACAACTTTATTTTACAACTACAAGGGAATTCTAAACCATGAGCATAATATCTCTCATTTACATGATATAACTATACCGCACTTGGGATAACTCTATCTTCTGAACATCCTTTCTATCTATATTCCTCATATCAGCTTCTAAGTCATTTCCTTCTATCGTCTGCTAACAAGCTTCCTGTTACTGAGTACATAGCATTTTAAAACAAAGAATATGTAAGACATAAATGTCTCGTGAGATACATGGGTTTTAGACCCAACAAGTTTAAATCAATTTGAATATCATTAACCAAGGTTGTAAAAGTCACTAGGCAGTAGGCGGGCGGTCGACTTAGGCCTAGGACTAGTCGTTCTAGGCGAGGACTAGTCGGGCGCCTAGGCGGGGAGTATTAATTGTAACAAAATTTATTTAAAAAAAATAATAGTACATATGCCTTAACAAAATAAGTTAATAACCATAAAATTGATACATTTAGAACGTGATATCAAACATTGGAATAGAAGTTGATATCAAACCTATGAAATTAAACATTGGAACCAGAACTTAGAACCAAAACTTAGAACCAGAACTTAGAGTACTTAGAGTACAAAACATAAGAACACAGACAAGCACCAAAACTATACAACAATAGCAATGTACTTTTGCTAAAAGAGATGAAACCACAACCCCGGCATATACAACAATAGCAATGTACTTTTGCTAAAAGAGATGAAAATGTACAGAAACATAACAACACAGGATAGAGTACAACAATAACAATGCTGGATAGACTACAAAACATAATAACACAGGAGTAAAATCGTCCCAGCCCACCAGAAAATGTGCAGAAACAACATCAGCCCCTAAGCTATACAAGATCACCAGCAATTAGCCAATAATATTTGTTAGATTCAAACAGATAATAAAAGTATAAAACCAAATGGAATTGTTTTCAAAATACCTAAAACCAGCAAATCGGTACACCAAAGATGTGCAACAAGTCCGTGTAAGAAAATTCATCCAGAAAATCAGAGAAATCCAAAAATCAGATAAACCAAACCAAAATCAGAGAAATCTGAAACCAATATCAAACCAATATCAGAGAAATCAAACTGAAAATCAGAGAAATCAAACCAATATCAAACCGAATCGTGGCAATCAATAACGAATCTGTAATCCGAAAATCAGAGAAATCTAAAATCCTTGGCAATCGATAACAACCTTGGCAATCGATAACGAACCTGATGAAGCCGGAGGACGAGTCGGAGGGAGCCAGAGGCAGGCGGAGGCGTGTCTTGATCCAGGCAGAGGAACGCAAGCTGAATCGAAGAAGGGAAAAAGGGAACCAGGGAGGAAGGATAGGCGGCGACGGCTAAGGAGGCCTGTTGCGGAGCCGAAGGACTCCATGTCTGCATCGGAGAAGAACATCAACAATGGAGGCAGGATCGATTGGGAGGGAGACGAGAGACGAGAAAATGGGAGGGAGAGTGGGAGACGAGAAACTTTTGGTCGATTAGGTCAAAATTGTGAAGGAAACGCGAAAATTTGAGGGGCAACTTTGAAAATTTTCACCAGCGCATTTGACGCATTTGACCGGTTTTGACCGATGTTGACCACGCCCGACTAATTAAGCCGCATAGCACTAAACGTGTGCAGTTTTGGTCCGCCTAGCGCCTAGGCCGACTTTTACAACACTGTCATTAACTATTATAAATCAAGAAAACTTTTCTTTCTTTTCATAACCAGCAAAATCCACTTTATTGTCAAAACATCAAATTATAGATCAATACTTCATGATAAAATCTTAGAATCATTGATTGATCATCAAAAGCATAAAATCATTAGATATCATCAAAACAAAAGTTCATTTCTATAACAATAAAACATAAGTAATTACTTCATCATAATGTTTTCCACTTTATCATAAGCAAACATAAATTAAACCATTTCTTATCAAAACATAGACCAACTATAATTCATGTTTCATTTATTATTATTTGGTTTCATCCGGGTTTCCCCGTATCTTCCCTCCCCGGAATAGAACCAATTTATCCGTGAGTGCGTGCTAGTTTTCTTCCCTTCATGGAATAGAACAAATCTATCCATAAGGGCGTGCTGAGACAATTACTTCACAACGGGAGGTACCATCCAGTAGTGTCTTTTGACCTCCCCTCATTAGGGTAAGATCCTTGTCCGGACGTCTTTCAGATTTCTTACATTTAGTTCATATTTCATTTATCATTTCATTACATGTTGGTCTCGATCATAAACATCATTAAATCATATAGAAATCATAACAACCTTTGCATAAAACAACTTTTAAAACTTTAAACTTTAGAATCATTTGTAAACCATTTCAATCAGTCAACATAAACCAATACTTAATACTTCAAGCTTTGAGCACATTGAAAAACATTATTCATGAACCCTTTAACATAACTTTTGAAAAAGCATTTGTCAAACTATTAATCATAAAACAATTAGCATAATAACAAAACTTGTTGCTATGTACCCAGAAAAGTCTTCATGTACTCACCTCAGTAGCTAGGTATGTCTAGCTACACTAATCCACTAGCTCTAGACTTTTACCGCTTCCAAGTATTCTTCACTATCTATCGATTTAATAATATATCAAAAACATAATTAAGCAATCAAACACATAATATGTATCCATTCATTCTTGAATATCTTCTAATTAATATTTTCTTCCATTCCAATGGCTAAACCTTCTTTACAAAAGCTTAACACCCAATTTTGCCAAGTTTACCCTTTCTGTCCCATTTTGACAAATTGACCCAAAACTCATGTATACTTGTGTTTAACTCAATGTTATATATCACAATAAGATACCAATAGTGTTTAAAACATGTATTAAGCTTCATAGAACCTTTTAAGCTATTTTTTGTTTTGACACTTTTTTTATCTTTTTCCCGTTTAGGCATCCTGCTTTGCCTAATTGTGTTTTCTCGGGTTTTAGCATGGAATTTTAGTAACATTCTGATCTTAACATGTTTAATAAGCAATATAATTTCTTAGATGTCAAAACATCTATCAATTTACCCATTTATGTCATTTTTAACATTTTAAGCCATTAAAGTTTCTAAAAATAGAAATTGTCAAAACTTTGATATTTTCCACCAAGTTATCATCCACATGAACCCAATACCTTAAAGTTATCATTCCAATTAAGTTTTAGGTTCCCTTGAACATTATTCCAAGTGTATTAAATTTGTCTCATTAAGGTTGGAATGTATCATTCCATTCCAATCTTGCCAAAACTTCATCACCTTTACATAACATGTGATTTATTCCATCACTTGTTCTTTGCTTGCATAACCATTTTACATAGAGCAAGCATTTTCTACCTAACCATTTATCTAAAGTTAAGTTTTATACAAATAAGCATTGACTAATAATCCCAATTCAAGTATTCTTTCTTTTACCAATATACAACAATTTTATCACTACCTTTTATGCTTACACATCATATAAAGAGAGTCATTTTCACCATTCTTTTACTAGAACTTTAACATATTCACTCCCTTTTTAATTCATTCAAGTTTCAAATCATGTAATGGTTCTTTTATGTATAATTTCAGCGAGAATTCTGGTTCCATAACTTTAAGTTCCAAGAACATAAGTAATGTTTGTCCCTTTAGCATATAACCTAACTCAAGGATCATACAAATAAAATTTCTAAGTGTTTCTGAATTAATAACATGAAATATATCCGAAAATTACTTCCAAACCTAACATGAAATCAAGTATTTCCGACTTCAACATTTAGGGCTCAAAAATCAGAAATTTACCTTCCAAAATTTCTGTCAAAGAGAAGAAATTGAAGCTAATTGATTATTTTCATGGATTCCGGCACTCAAATCATCGTTCCCGACCACCGCCGTCGTCTCCAGCGGCTCGCCGCCGTCTGTTTTCCGTCCATCTTCTCCGAGAGCAGCAAAGGCTGGTGTCGCTCTGTTCTTTCTGTCCCAAACCAAGAAATCGCGAACCACATAGTCCCATCAGTCCTCGATCCATCCCTCTGTCTTTGATTTAATCGAACACGCACACACAAAAATCAGTTTTTTATGTGTTCTTTCTTTCCCGATTTCCCCTCTCTCGGTAACCCTCCTTTGCTTTTCTCGATTTATCAGATGCGCACACAAGGCAAAAGAGTGGTCAAAGCTGATTTTGACCAAGTTAATGAGAAATTACAAAAATACCCCTCGGATAAAATTCTAACATTTTGCCTATTTTTGTTTTTCAAACTTTACGGCATCATAACTTCCACGTAAGATATCAAAATTTTACAAAATTTATACCTTTAGAAAGGTGAGAATGAGCTTAACATGTCTTACTTACTGACTTGAGGCTGAATCTAAATAAATTTTACATTATAGACCCTCAAACATGACCCTTTGATCATTTTTATCAATTTTTGGCTATCTTTAACCTGTTTTAACTTCTTCGTTATAACTCCAAACAGCCTGAATCTTTTTCCTGTATTCTTACTGCATCAAAATATACAAAAGTCTCCTTGATGACTTTTTCCCAATTTCTTATAGATTTTTATATATTAATTTTTAAAATTTAACAATTAATATTTTCACTTTTGCCCCTAATTTTCCATTCTTGTCCTCAAGTCTTTAAATCAAATTTCCAAATTAAGTAATACTTCATTATGACTTAATAAAAGGTCTTAAAACCCAAGTTTCCATATTTTCACATTCTTTGACCATTTTGCCATTTTACATACGTTTAAGTTGTTTGGACATAAACCTCTTAGCGTCAAGATACTTAACTTAAAGTCCTTATTACATATATTAAAATTTAGGTTGTCACAAATATCTACCCCTTCAATGGATTCCGTCCTCAGAATCACTATAGAGAAAGGGAGTTAACTTACAACTACATAGTTCACATGAACCTATACTTCTACGAAGTCTTCAACCCAACCCTTACTACAAATTCTTATTGCCTTGTGCAATCTTTATTACAACAATTCCTTTTTTGATGTCATTTATCTTCATTTATCGTATTTCCTTTACTTAGCTCATAGTCACTAAGATATATTCCATTTGAAATTTAGATAACTTCCTTATTCACATTTCATAGCAGCTTTGACTTTTCAAAGTCAACATGCAATTCAATTACTTTCTCTTCATGAATTAGTACTCAAACATGTTTAATTCTTCAACACTTTTGTTTTCAAATGATCAAGTGTATTAATTTTCACATAATAGAGTTTTGGACTAATTATCCAAAATAACATTGTACTTTACCTGTCATAGTTAACTTTCAATCTACCCCTTAAAAGAAAATGAAGATCATCTTTCTTTTAAGGTCCAATTCCTTCATATGATTTCTACATAACAATATTCTATTTTCTTTAATTTACTTTTACCTACTAATTCCTCATAAAAATCTTTAGATACTATTAAATTATTGTTCTCCATCCATTCTTAACCAGTTTTATCTGTTATGCAACCAGATTACCGTGATGTTCGCCATTATATGTATAAGCTATTGTGTCAATTGCTGCATCATCTTTAAGATAATCAAATGGTGAGAAACTGTTAACCCATCACACTTCATGAAGACCTTGCAAGTTATCATCATCCTGGTGTTAGTTCTAACTTACTAACTAAACAATATTGCTAACCCAAAATGATTCTAACGTCCTCTCATAATAAGCTACATAAGTTGTGAATTAACAACTTACAATTTGAACAATTGTCTTCAACTATTGAGTATACGTGTCATTATGCCTTAACAACATAATATACATTTACCAACACTAACCATTAGCTGCTATTATAAACTTGTAGAACTAACAGTTCATAACGACTTCATTCTCTCAAAATACTATATAGAAATAATGACATACCTTCATTACTTTAACTTCTTGTTGCGAAATCTTCCCATGTGTAAATTTCCTTCTTGATCTTCAAAATCCAATGATTATGCTTAAACACAGTATGAAGAATGAGCATCAACATGCTACGCCTCGCTTCATGATCTTCATTTCCAATTCAAATCTTTAATCCAGGTTTGAGAACTTTTATCAATTTTCCTTATTTCATGTTCTTATAGTCACATTATAATAAGGCAAAATACTCAATTCTCATAATCTTTTCCACTTTTCATTTCTTTTCCATTCGGATAACTTACTTTGTTATATTACTCATTATAGCACTATACTTACGACTTAGTCATATTATAGCAGTATACTTACGACTTAGTCATTTGCTCCAATCATAGATGTCTTTACTTGTCATATCTCCTTCGGGTTTGGAAGTCACGACTTCCCATTTCTTAATTTTATTCTTTCTTCTGATTCTTATTTTCATTTCTGTATTTGATTCCTTATCTAGTTCTTAACTACTCTACTTTCATTTTCTAATAACATATTTGATCATAACATTTAATAATCATACTTAAATCTCGTGGTTGTCATGTGAGACACACCATATTACTTTCTTTAATCTTTCTTCTTTACCTTTTGATACAACCATTGGGTTTGTCCTTAATTACAAAAATCCAGCTCATTTTTGTTTACATTTCCAGCTACGTGTTTTCATACTTCTTTCTTATATGAATTATATGCATATATGTACTCATATTTTCCAATCTTTCTTTACTTCAGTCATTGTAATGACACTCCTTTAATCTTTATTCCATAGTCTTAATTCATTTCCGTTAAACAATGAAGTTATTAGCTACACAAATTTGGAATGATTTGTATAACATAGTTACCTTTGGTTTCTTTCGTATTTCCTCAGCTAATTGGCATATTACATACTAATCATACGTTTCTTAGTGATTTCTTTCATACTTCCTTTTATTCTTATACATATACTTTATAGTGGTAACCAACCCATATAAGGTATCTCAGTTGTCTTAATTGATTCCTTTTGAGTTTTCGTTTCACACTTCATCTTATTATGATAGATATATTTTATAGTTGTAGATTCTTCATATAGAGTATGACAGTTGTCACAACAGTTCCATTGGGTTTTCCCAACTACATAGCACATACCCTTTATCTTATCTTTCATATTTGTAGTCATACTTTATCTTATCACATAGGTATAACAATTTTATGTCATTCAGACTTTCTTTCTCCTTTTCGCTATTTCGTACTTGCATCCTTTACCAGATTCCCATGATCCCATAGTGATTCCACCAAACTCAAATACATATCCTGTGATTATGATAGTACGGGCCCATATTATTATAACCACCTATACATATTTGTTTTTGGTATCACCACTAGGTCTCCTGGTCCACTGGTTCAGATTAACTTATAAACTCCCTCTCACTCTTGTTTTATCTTAGACTCATCCTATTAACCATCCTATAGGTCTACAAACTATCTTAGGATCTTAGGTTCAACAACTTATCTTATGATACATCTTATCATAACCCTTACTTTCTTGCTTACAGTCTTATCTTAAGTCTGTAGTCTCATTTAAACCTCACATAGTTTAAGCCTAGGTTCGAGTCTCGACACCTAATTCGCTTAAACTATGGCTCTAATACCAAATTGTAACACCCCACCTATCATACACCTTACTTGGTGTATTAGTTTATAAAACATCATTAAGTGAAAATGTCATTCTTTTAAAAACTTTTCTTTTAATCAAAAAGACATCGTTTAAAACCTTTGATCCCAATGAAAACAAATGCGTAAAAAGATATTTAGACAACATTGGGGGTTACAAACTCATATCAAAACAACCATAGTAAAGCCTTTAAACGTGTCAAAATTATGTCCCGTATTAATCTAACATTTCTACCAAAAATTCGGCATGACCTTTGGGCAATATGGATAAATCCATACCGACCCGACTCAATAAAACAACCCAAAAACAATACGTGACATAACACAACTTTATTGTACAACTACAAGGGAATTCTAAACCATGAGCATAATATCTCTCATTTACATGATATAACTATACCGCACTTGGGATAACTCTATCTTCTGAACATCCTTTCTATCTACATTCCTCATATCAGCTTCTAAGTCATTTCCTTCTATCGTCTGCTAACAAGCTTCCTGTTACTGAGTACATAGCATTTTAAAACAAAGAATACGTAAGACATAAATGTCTCGTGAGATACATGGGTTTTAGACCCAACAAGTTTAAATCAATTTGAATATCATTAACCAAGGTTGTAAAAGTCACTAGGCAGTAGGCGGGCGGTCGACTTGGGCCTAGGACTAGTCGTTCTAGGCGAGGACTAGTCGGGCGCCTAGGCGGGGAGTATTAATTGTAACAAAATTTATTTAAAAAAAATAATAGTACATATGCCTTAACAAAATAAGTTAATAACCATAAAATTGATACATTTAGAACGTGATATCAAACATTGGAATAGAAGTTGATATCAAACCTATGAAATTAAACATTGGAACCAGAACTTAGAACCAAAACTTAGAACCAGAACTTAGAGTACTTAGAGTACAAAACATAAGAACACAGACAAGCACCAAAACTATACAACAATAGCAATGTACTTTTGCTAAAAGAGATGAAACCACAACCCCGGCATATACAACAATAGCAATGTACTTTTGCTAAAAGAGATGAAAATGTACAGAAACATAACAACACAGGATAGAGTACAACAATAGCAATGCTGGATAGACTACAAAACATAATAACACAGGAGTAAAATCGTCCCAGCCCACCAGAAAATGTGCAGAAACAACATCAGCCCCTAAGCTATACAAGATCACCAGCAATTAGCCAATAATATTTGTTAGATTCAAACAGATAATAAAAGTATAAAACCAAATGGAATTGTTTTCAAAATACCTAAAACCAGCAAATCGGTACACCAAAGATGTGCAACAAGTCCGTGTAAGAAAATTCATCCAGAAAATCAGAGAAATCCAAAAATCAGATAAACCAAACCAAAATCAGAGAAATCTGAAATCAATATCAAACCAATATCAGAGAAATCAAACTGAAAATCAGAGAAATCAAACCAATATCAAACCGAATCGTGGCAATCAATAACGAATCTGTAATCCGAAAATCAGAGAAATCTAAAATCCTTGGCAATCGATAACAACCTTGGCAATCGATAACGAACCTGATGAAGCCGGAGGACGAGTCGGAGGGAGCCAGAGGCAGGCGGAGGCGTGTCTTGATCCAGGCAGAGGAACGCAAGCTGAATCGAAGAAGGGAAAAAGGGAACCAGGGAGGAAGGATAGGCGGCGACGGCTAAGGAGGCCTGTTGCGGAGCCGAAGGACTCCATGTCTGCATCGGAGAAGAACATCAACAATGGAGGCAGGATCGATTGGGAGGGAGAGTGGGAGACGAGAAACTTTTGGTCGATTAGGTCAAAATTGTGAAGGAAACGCGAAAATTTGAGGGGCAACTTTGAAAAATTTCACCAGCGCATTTGACGCATTTGACCGATGTTGACCACGCCCGACTAATTAAGCCGCATAGCACTAAACGTGTGCAGTTTTGGTCCGCCTAGCGCCTAGGCCGACTTTTACAACACTGTCATTAACTATTATAAATCAAGAAAACTTTTCTTTCTTTTCATAACCAGCAAAATCCACTTTATTGTCAAAACATCAAATTATAGATCAATACGTCATGATAAAATCTTAGAATCATTGATTGATCATCAAAAGCATAAAATCATTAGATATCATCAAAACAAAAGTTCATTTCTATAACAATAAAACATAAGTAATTACTTCATCATAATGTTTTCCACTTTATCATAAGCAAACATAAATTAAACCATTTCTTATCAAAACATAGACCAACTATAATTCATGTTTCATTTATTATTATTTGGTTTCATCCGGGTTTCCCCGTATCTTCCCTCCCCGGAATAGAACCAATTTATCCGTGAGTGCGTGCTAGTTTTCTTCCCTTCATGGAATAGAACAAATCTATCCATAAGGGCGTGCTGAGACAATTACTTCACAACGGGAGGTACCATCCAGTAGTGTCTTTTGACCTCCCCTCATTAGGGTAAGATCCTTGTCCGGACGTCTTTCAGATTTCTTACATTTAGTTCATATTTCATTTATCATTTCATTACATGTTGGTCTCGATCATAAACATCATTAAATCATATAGAAATCATAACAACCTTTGCATAAAACAACTTTTAAAACTTTAAACTTTAGAATCATTTGTAAACCATTTCAATCAGTCAACATAAACCAATACTTAATACTTCAAGCTTTGAGCACATTGAAAAACATTATTCATGAACCCTTTAACATAACTTTTGAAAAAGCATTTGTCAAACTATTAATCATAAAACAATTAGCATAATAACAAAACTTGTTGCTATGTACCCAGAAAAGTCTTCATGTACTCACCTCAGTAGCTAGGTATGTCTAGCTACACTAATCCACTAGCTCTAGACTTTTACCGCTTCCAAGTATTCTTCACTATCTATCGATTTAATAATATATCAAAAACATAATTAAGCAATCAAACACATAATATGTATCCATTCATTCTTGAATATCTTCTAATTAATATTTTCTTCCATTCCAATGGCTAAACCTTCTTTACAAAAGCTTAACACCCAATTTTGCCAAGTTTACCCTTTCTGTCCCATTTTGACAAATTGACCCAAAACTCATGTATACTTGTGTTTAACTCAATGTTATATATCACAATAAGATACCAATAGTGTTTAAAACATGTATTAAGCTTCATAGAACCTTTTAAGCTATTTTTTGTTTTGACACTTTTTTTATCTTTTTCCCGTTTAGGCATCCTGCTTTGCCTAATTGTGTTTTCTCGGGTTTTAGCATGGAATTTTAGTAACATTCTGATCTTAACATGTTTAATAAGCAATATAATTTCTTAGATGTCAAAACATCTATCAATTTACCCATTTATGTCATTTTTAACATTTTAAGCCATTAAAGTTTCTAAAAATAGAAATTGTCAAAACTTTGATATTTTCCACCAAGTTATCATCCACATGAACCCAATACCTTAAAGTTATCATTCCAATTAAGTTTTAGGTTCCCTTGAACATTATTCCAAGTGTATTAAATTTGTCTCATTAAGGTTGGAATGTATCATTCCATTCCAATCTTGCCAAAACTTCATCACCTTTACATAACATGTGATTTATTCCATCACTTGTTCTTTGCTTGCATAACCATTTTACATAGAGCAAGCATTTTCTACCTAACCATTTATCTAAAGTTAAGTTTTATACAAATAAGCATTGACTAATAATCCCAATTCAAGTATTCTTTCTTTTACCAATATACAACAATTTTATCACTACCTTTTATGCTTACACATCATATAAAGATAGTCATTTTCACCATTCTTTTACTAGAACTTTAACATATTTACTCCCTTTTTAATTCATTCAAGTTTCAAATCATGTAATGGTTCTTTTATGTATAATTTCAGCGAGAATTCTGGTTCCATAACTTTAAGTTCCAAGAACATAAGTAATGTTTGTCCCTTTAGCATATAACCTAACTCAAGGATCATACAAATAAATTTTCTAAGTGTTTCTGAATTAATAACATGGAATATATCCGAAAATTACTTCCAAACCTAACATGAAATCAAGTATTTCCGACTTCAACATTTAGGGCTCAAAAATCAGAAATTTACCTTCCAAAATTTTTGTCAAAGAAAAGAAATTGAAGCTAATTGATTATTTTCATGGATTCTGGCACTCAAACCTTCGTTCCCGACCACCGCCGTCTCCAGCGGCTCACCGCCATCTATTTTTCGTCCATCTTCTCCGACTGCAGCAATGGCTGCTGTCGCTCTGTTTTTTCTGTCCCAAACCAAGAAATCACGAACCACATAGACCCATCAGTACTCGATCCATCCCTCTGTCTTTGATTTAATCGAACACGCACACACAAAAATTAGTTTTTTATGTGTTCTTTCTTTCCCGATTTCCCCTCTCTCGGTAACCCTCCTTTGCTTTTCTCAATTTATCAGATGCGCACACAAGGTAAAAGAGTGGTCAAAGCTGATTTTGACCAAGTTAATGAGAAAATAAAAAAATACCCCTGCCAGCCCATGCCTTCGATAAAATTCTAACATTTTGCCTGATTTTTGTTTTTCAAACTTTATGGCATCATAACTTCCACGTAAGATATCAAAATTTTACAAAATTTATACCTTTAGAAAGGTGAGAATGAGCTTAACATGTTTTCCTTACTGACTTGAGGCTGAATCTATATAAATTTTACATTATAGACCCTCAAACATGACCCTTTGGTTATTTTTATCACTTTTTGGCTATCTTTAACCTGTCTTAACTTCTTCGTTATAACTCCAAATAGCCAGAATCTTTTTCCTGTATTCTTAATGCATCAAAATATACAAAAGTCTCCTTGATGACTTTTTCCCAATTACTTATAGATTTTATATATTAATTTTTAAAGTTTAACAATTAATATTTTCACTTGTGCCCCTAATTTCCCATTCTTGTCCTCAGGTCTTTAAATCAAATTTCAAAATTAAGTAATACTTCATTATGCCTTAATAAAAGGTATTAAAACCCAAGTTTCCATATTTTCACATTCTTTGACCATTTTGCCCTTTTAGATACATTTAACTTGTTTGGACATAAAAATCTTAGCATCAAGATACTTAACTTAAAGTCCTTATTTCATATATTAAAATTTAGGTTGTCACATGCCTGTCATGATAGATGCCTCTATAATAAGAGAAGAAGCTGGGTAACAATGAGCCTAGTGCCATTACAGAGTCCGTTTGCAGGATCCATATTTCTTAACAAAAGGATTGGGGTATTTTTTTAAAGAACTAATTCGTGTAAAGGAAGACCCAGAATGACAACTGATTCAGATATTCTTCCGGATAAAGTAGGTCAATATTAGCCAATTTATCTATAAGTAGGGTAACAGTATCAGTGCTGCGGTAAATCTTTTGTGCGCCATTGTTCATGTTTCATACGATACTATTAATCTGATTAATGGTTTCATTTTTCGGGCATACAATCACTCTGTTGCACAAAGTTGCAGGTGTGGGGTTTATAAGGACACCGGATCCATAACAAAATTAATCAGATTTTGAATACAGTTTTCTGGCTCTATAACCAACATATATTGAGGAATTTCGATAAGGTTAGCGTTTTGTGGTTTTTCCGGATCAGGGCTTCCAACCCAGCCATTGCCAATATCCAAAAGCCATGATACAAAGTCGGCATGTCGCTGCTTTTCGGTTGTACTGTTGGTACTTGATGTTAGGCGCATGTTATGAGACAATTTGTAAACAGAAAACAGTGGACATAAAAAAATTAGGCAAGGTAGCAGCCATGATTTCTGGATCAGATGTCTTTTTCTTAACAGGAAGTTTCTGCCTAAAATCCCCTCCCAGAAGAACGGATATGCCTCCGAAGGGGATATTGGGTTTCTCTAGTATATCCTAAAAGGATCTGTTCGCTGTTTCGAAACAAAAACGGTCACTCATTGTAGCCTCATCCCAGATTATTACCGATGTAAGCTTTAATTCTATGAGTTGTTGCACGTAGAGGTGTTGGACACGTCTACAGGTACACTAAACCTTGAGTCTGCTGTCTGACCGGAAGGTAACTAAAGGGCTGCAATTCCGGAAGCCGCGACTGCCAAAGCAATTTTTCCAGTGGATCTAAAATATGCGAGTATTGTAGACCACAAAAACGTTTTCCCTGTCCTCCATGTCCATATACAAATACCAATGACTGTACGCCATTGGTGGCATCTTCACGTATGCGATTATAAACAGCTAGTTGGTCGGAATTCAACCTACAAACCATTTGTTGATGCTGTTGGCGTAAAGCTTCTTTGTCGTAACTACTCTCTTCTAACAGCAACCTGTTCCTCAAAATTCCAAAAACATTAGAAGATGGAATCAGTAATTGGAAATCAGAGAGGCTTTTTGATGGCGTGGAACCATTTAGATGCTTTTCAAGTTCCAAGAGGACCTGTTGCTGGACTGCTTCATCTGGAATGGAAACATTTCCCGAGGACGAAGTTGAAGCAAATGCATGCCGCACATAATCACTCATCTGTTGGATTAGGTGTGTAAGTCACGCCTAATAATTTGTATTTACCTAATTAATAGTAGCAAAGTCCATTTGGGTTGCCCTCATAGCTAGAGGTTTGGTAGAAATCCAGGAGAGAGAAAGGTTGATTTATTATGTGACTAATAAATCAATAGAAATAAAATAAATAGTTTATTAATATATTAAAGTGATAATATATTAATTAGAAACTATATTAATTAATTAGAAATTAATCTGGAATTAATTGGATTTAATTTGGTGATTAATTTAATTAATTAAAGGTGCAGGGGCTGAATTGTAATTATTCAATAGTTGAGTAAGCGACATATTTAGCAGGATAATAATCAGCGAAATTTATATATTGGATATATATAATTTTGATTATTATAATAAAGATAAATAGAGTTTGAATTGTAAGATAAAATGTTTATCTTATTTGAATTCAAAAAGGTTTATCTCTAAAGGCTTATCAGGTTATCTGCTGGAGCCTATAAATAGGGACCCTGGGGGACCTTATTTCTGCGCCATTTTTACACATAATCTCTCAACAATTTCATGACTCTCCTCAAGGCTTGGGTGTGATCTCATTTGAGGCAAGACACGTGTGTTACTTAGCTTCCAAGAAAAACTTGAAGGTTAGTTTTTCTGAATTTTCTTTTAGTAATTTTTATGTTGGCCTTTAGGAAATTATTTATATGTTCAAAGTTAGAAAACATAGATCCAATCTACGTTGCATGTGAACTTAGGGTTTTAGTTCATAGATCTGTAGAAAACCTTTCAGTGGTGTAAGAGCTTTTGGTTGTTTTCTAGTTGAATTGCTATAACTATTTTCCTAAAAAATTAGGTTTTAAAGCTTATAAACCCTAATTAGGCCATTCGTTTTAGTGATTAATTAATAAATGGATAACCTTAAACCCATTATTTGCTAATTTTTCAATTTTTAGGGGTTTAAGATAGGTTTAAATTAATTTGATTAATTTGTGACACCTATCTGGATTTAATTAATTTAATTAATTGTTTAATTAAAAGATAAAGTAAATCATTTAAAGGTTTAAATTTAATTTTTAATTAATTTTTTAATTTCGAAAAAATTAAAAGCATAAACCAAGAACATTTTTTAAGATAGGATTAAATTAATTTGATTAATTTGTGATGCCTATCTGAATTTAATTAATTTAATTAATTGTTTAATTAAAAGATAAGTTAAATCATTTAAAGGTTTAAATTTAATTTTTAATTAATTGTTTAATTTCGAAAAATTAAAAAGATAAACCAAGAATATTTTAAAAGGTTTAAAATACATCTTATATTATAATTAAAAGTTAATATTTTATGTATAAGATAATTGGTTTGTCAAATCAATAGTAGGCCTCATTCACGAAGCTGATCTATAAGGAGGGTATAATGAGACTGCCTATAAAATGGCGGTCTAATGGGTGTCCACTCTCACCACCGCTCTCTTGATCAGTGGAGGGTCGTTAGCCGATCGGGTTTGATAGGACAGCTTAATCTCATTAAAAGTATAATGTTATTAATGAAAGTACTAGAACAGCTTTATAAAATCCCAAATCTAGTTACTTTAGGAAAAATGTGAAAAGATGCTAATCCATGAAATTGCACACTACACTTTATGAGACATTAGTGGAGCGTGTGTGGTTAACCGGCACACTAATAGGGGCTCATAAAGAGTGGTAATGGGGTTCTCATGATTTATCATTGTTGATGGAGCGTGTGTGGTTAACCGGCACATCAATTAGAGATGATAAATGACATTGAGGTTACCAAGCATATTTGCATGGTTATTCACATCTAATTTGTGATCCTCGGCATCCCAGTCACAAACAGTAGAGTATATCCGAGATTAAACATGCCATTGAACAGTTCAATGAATCTCACAGATCTAGGAATTTCATAAGATTGGAATTGATAAATGTATATCTATCTTAATGACCACTGTGTTGTGATTACGACATCCCTTTTCACACCATAGTTAGGGTATTTTGGATCCTAGCCTTGTTAAATAATATATTGGGTAATTGTTTAAGAAGGATTAAAATTAAACTAATAAATTCAAATTTTATAAATGTCTGAAGATAGTGTCAGTTCTCCTCCTTCTCCTCCTTCACCCATTTATGAGAGTTTCAGAAAGCACCTGTTACATACGGTAAGGCTGACTGGCCTGAACTATGTGGTATGGCTTCACAAATAAAGAATGGTTCTTAGTTTTGTTGGCATACCATATTTGATTAAGTGTCTGCTCCTTGTTCTACCAATGCATGGCATTACACAGTAGCTTGTGATGAGCACGACCCCTTGACTATTGAGTTAAAGGAAGTTCGTTGCCTCATGCTATTGATCATTGACCCCGAGTTCCGTAGGGATTTAGAATTCTTGGAGTCAGATGAGTTAGAACAGCTAGTTGAGGAAAGGTTCCGAGAACCGGTTGAAAAGGAACGAACTAGTATCTTCAAAGAATTTGAAGTATGCAAGCTAGAAGGAAGTAGCACCCGTTTGCATGTTCTCGAGATTGAGGGATACATAGGCAAACTACATAAAATTGGTCACCCCTTTTGATCGGGAGTTAAGCATTAGCTCGACTCGCGGATCTGTTCATCCAGATGTACAGAAAGGGAAACTAGGGTAAGACTATCATGGGAATGCATTCAATGTTGACTCTGTATGAGTCGTTCATGGAGAAGCATAGTTCCATTGATTCGGCTGCTTCAGGATTGAGTCCAGCAATAAGGCACATCAAGAAATGATCCATCTGGACCGGTTCTTCGATGTCTCAAACTGGAAATCCACAAGGTGGGACACAGTCACGGAAAGATTCGAAAAATGCTCCGAAGCCAAACGGTTTGGCAACTCAGGAATATCTTAAAACTCAGAACTCCTGATCCTAAATTCCTTGATACAGGATGTGTTTCTCACATTTGCTCTATATGCGTGGACTCTGTAGGATGTGGGATGTTGTTGCATAGGAGCGTATTCGGATTGGATCTGAAGCTCATGCAATTTTGAAGTTTAGTTAGATATTATGATCATGTTATTAGCTTATTAGATGCGTGCGACATTGTCTGTCATATAGTACATTGTTCAAGGACATTTTGTTTTTATAATATGTTGATTTTCCTTTTGTTTAAATTATCCTTGAAATGTTGTATGAGTGTTGATTGCATGAATAGCAATAACTTGAATGTTGATACATCCAAAGTGTTTGGATTCATGAATTGTGCCCTCTATGATTGTTAAAGTAAATTTTTTAAGGATCAATTCAACCAAAGGTCCAGTTGGACAGGACTTTGGAATCATTTGACTTAGAGTCACATGATGAATTGAGTTCTTAATAAAATCATTTGTGGCAAGAAATGAATCACCCAAAGATCCAATGGATATGATTTTGGAATCAGTTGACTTGGAGTCAGATGATGATTGCATATCTTGAACAAAATTAACAAAGTCATAAAGATGTAAAAGACATTAAGATTATGAGTAATGGACACATCAGTTATTGTGTATTGCTCGAATCTTCAAAAAAACATAATTAGTTATACTTCACGATATTTGTCAATTAGTATGACGAATATGGCTTCGCTTATCAGAATAAGCGATTGAATTGAAACCTTGAATAGTTCAAGAACTTCAAGGGAAGTATAAGATCAACAAGAATTTGAGTGACAACATAAACTGAGAAAAATGTTTCACAGTATATCCTCTTCCAAGAACATTAATGGTTATAATGTGTCTTAGGGAAGATGATGGAGCATTGGTCAAAATAGTTCGATCCTCGATGTATGAGATACATCTTCAATTAGTTTCTGATAAATTGAATATTCAACCATTCAGACCATAGAAACCATATTCCGACCACATCTTAGACTAAGTAGGTTATGCAGACACTGTTTGAAATGTAAAGTTGGGATCGTCCCACTTGTACATAGAAAGTCCAGGGTCATGTAGCGTTCGTCCGAACCTCATGACTAGCCTGAACCTGATTAGCAATGTCGTTTCATTGGCTATCCCGCTGTACTTGTGAAAGAAGACCTCTTTTAGAAAGGACTCATGTTCTAAGGAAACAGTGGGAGTTAGTCCTGAATGAGTTCAGGATTAGCCAAGTGAAAGAACCTTTAGTCATCACTAGGCCTTGAGCAGGAATAAGATTTCTATTAAACCTGACATACTCTTCTCTTAACTAGTAGTATTGGTCACCGTCATAAAGTGTTATGATCGGGGTGACATACCGATTAGTGGTAAAACACTAAAGTTGGTACGGATTAGCAATCCGACTATTTGGAAGCATTGGTGAGCCCGGTTGCTGCCAAATAAGAGAACCTTAGGGCGAGACACAGTCTATGTGGAAATTTGATTGATTCTGCACCTGGTCTAAAACCCAGTGGGAGTAATTGAATCATCAAAAGAAAGCAACATGGATAGAAATGTACTTTCAGAACATCTGGTTGAGTGAGACGATACTCAGAGTCAAGTAATTGATTTCGGGAGAAGCACTCTCAATAGAAGATGAAATCCGAGAGGATACTGTGTGGCACATTGTGAGTCGTCAGTGGAGCACGTGTGGATTATCGGCACACTAATAGGGACTCACAAAGAGCATGCCAATACAGGAGGTACGTAGCCCCGAGATTCATCCCACGGGCGCCTCGCAAGAAAGGATATTCGGATTCTCAAAATGTGCCAAAAGTTTGGATTTTGTGAATAGCCTGAAAGATTCCCATAACTATGTCAGAAAGGTTTCGGATTCCCAAAATGTGCCAAAAGGTTTGGATTTTGTGAATAGCCCGAAAGAGTCAAATAACCATGCCAAAGCCAGTGGGAGTATCATTGTTATCTGCATATCACTGTATGTTGTTTACATATTGTTTCTAAGAAACATCTCTTATCATTACAAAGTGTAGTGACCTGGATTTAATAGATAGTTCGCTATGAAAGACTTTAAGAGATACAACATACTCAAGAGATACAACATACTCAGGTGGTTGCAATCTATTGGATAGATCGAAATTCTGCCAATATGATCTTGATGATATTCAAGATACATAACCCTAGGAAAGAGTTTCCCATCATTGCAAAGTGTGATGACTTGGCATGAAAGAAATAAAGAAGGTGCAACATACTCACGTAGTTCACAGACGTCTATCGGATAGATAAAATCGTTAGTATTGACCTGGCCATTGTAAGCATCATCTTGATAAGATTCAAGATGCATGAGAAAGAGTCTCCGAAAGGAAATAGTTTTTCAAAAGTCATGACACAGGGATATAAGTAATCTTGAGATTCCAAAAGGGTTTTGGAATAAGATTATATCAGATTCCACGAGCTTGTTGGATCGATCAGAAGTGTCATGAACATGTCCTGATGACTTGATTCTTAGAGCATTGTAAGTTGGATTTAGAACATAACCTGGCTGAGAATACTGAATGGATTATTTAAACACATGTGAGAAGTCATTGGAAAATGATCGGGATGAATGTTAGTAATAATTTGAAAGGAGTTTCAAATCGGTAGTCATTTACATCAAGACGTGGTACTGTAGAACTTCATGGTTAAAGAGTTTCGTTGGTATTCTGATGGAGCGTGTGTGGTTCACCGGCACATCATAACACCTCGAAATAGTCTTAGGGTGTGGTCCTGTAGACTAAAGACCCCGAGAACCATGGGTAGTCATAATACACATCACCGGAATGGAGTTGTGAGAGAGAAAGACAGAATGACAAATTGAGATATCATCGAAAGAGTGTCTGATTGGATTTTCTGCAATAAAGTGTATCAATGTAAGATATTTTGGATACATAGAAAGAGTGAAAGGTCATATAGACATAGATATAGAAGGCTTGAATTGAAAGTTTAAAAGAAAAGAAACCAATAATAGTTTTATGACAAATCCGACTTGGTGATTACCTCGTGGAGACTTGGTAATAAGTAGGAGTAGCTGCCAGTCAGATTTTATATTTCGCTTTTGCATGTTTTACTTCCCGAATAATTTAATTATTCAGAAAGGTCCACAGTCGCTTATACTTTGGGAAGTAACTATTGAATCAAGACTGTCATGAATTGGTTTGTAGATTGTCTAAGGAGTTAGACATAGCAATATGATTGCTACAACGTTCATGAGTACTTAGAAATGGAGATTTGAGTATTGGATAAACTCGCGCTCAATAGATTGCTTCATGGATTACATCACGAGCAATGTTGAGACGATAATATATTATGGTCTTGAAGTGGAGAGATATGAGTTATAATTTGCAAGGCGGTTGTTCATTGACAGTACGAAACCGCATCGGTAACTCGATGTTATAAAACGTGCTGTTGTGAGTGATTTGTCTGGTAAAAGATATAAGCATATGAGTCGAAGCTTATTCGTCCCTTGACCCTGACGGGTAACAGATATCTGTAGGCCTCTCGATGATTTTGAAGTTGACTAAAGTGCTGGCCAGCCAGGATTGAATTGATGTGTTCAATTAGAAGTCTTATGTCATATGCATAATCGGAAATCGGGAAACAGAGTATCGGATAGAGATTGATCTCAATCCATATCTCATGTCTGAAAATATCTTGTTGGACGGAGGATCATATGATCACTTATCTATGGACAGAACTGACTAGGTCATAGTTCGGCAACAGTTTCTAGGAAGCTACAGTTTGCTGATTAATTGGAGGTTAAATCGGTAATTATAATCATAGACTTATCCAAGTGGGAGACTGTTGGATTAGGTGTCTAAGACATGACTAATAATTTGTATTTACCTAATTAATAGTAGCAAAGTCCATTTGGGTTGCCCTCAGAGCTAGATGTTTGGTAGAAATTCTAGGAGAGAGAAAGGTTGATTTATTATGTGATTAATAAATCAATAGAAATAAAATAAATAGTTTAGTAATATATTAAAGTGATAATATATTAATTAGAAACTATATTAATTAATTAGAAATTAATCTGGAATTAATTGGATTTAATTTGGTGATTAATTTAATTAATTAAAGATGCAGGGGCTGAATTGTAATTATTCAATAGTTGAGTAAGTGACATATTTAGCAGGATAATAATCAGCGAAATTTATATATTGGATATATATAATTTAGATTATTATAATAAAGATAAATGGAGTTTGAATTGTAAGATAAAAGGTTTATCTTATTTAAATTCAAAAAGGTTTATCTCTAAAGGCTTATCAGGTTATCTGCTGGAGCCTATAAATAGGGACCCTGGGGGACCTTATTTCTGTGCCATTTTTACACATAATCTCTCAAGAATTTTGTGACTCTCGTCAAGGCTTGGGTGTGATCTCATTTGAGGCAAGACACGTGTGTTGCTTAGCTTCCAAGAAAAACCTAAAGGTTAGTTTTTCTGATTTTTCTTTTAGTAATTTTTCTGTTGGCCTTTAGGAAATTATTTATATGTTCAAAGTTAGAAAACATAGATCCAATCTAAGTTGCATGTGAACTTAGGGTTTTAGTTCATTGATTTGCAGAAAACCTTTCATCATCTTTAGCCACACGTACTCCCACATTTGCAACGGGTTCGATAAGTTACAAAATAGTAGTAAATGGTAGAATAACCTACGCAGCTGAGGTGAAGAAGCCCACAATGAAGCATCATCAAAAGCAACCTGCCATTCTCTGTCATCTCCAATCAACCCCAATGCCTCACATGCAAGACGAAACAACGGATATACAATTCCGTTAACTTTCCTTATATCAGAAAACGTCTTGTAGCCGATTTGGTGACACAACATCATCTGCAAATAGAACAGCTCAGCACAAGTTGGATGAATGTATGCAAGCCTAGAAAGCGGGGTTTTTTTCTTTGACGTTCTGCGCAACCACTCGTGTACACTCAGGTCCCATTTAAACTGTTTAAGATATGCACTATATTTAAGCTTTCTACCACTTGAGTCACAGCAGTTGTTAAGCAGCCACCCAGTAAGCGTTGTTTTGCCAAAGTTTGGGTTTGTAACCACTGATTCAAGATTAACGTTGTCCCTAAATGTACCATTTTGCATATTTTCTAAATGATCAGCAAGAATCTGAATAGATGGGAAGCATTCGTGGATCGAAAAATTATAAAGCCGCCATGAAGCCTCGTGGGGACATACAAATCGGTCATCGACAAAATTCTGGATCTCATCAACTGCAACGGTGTCCGAAGCAGAATGACTTGTGGAAGCAGATTCGTCCCTTTGAATAACAAAACTAACATGCTCAATGCCTTTGGAAATGTACTTAAACAGGTATTTGATCAACATGTTCCATCCACAATATTCAACGTTAATATGCGCATTAAATCTGCTGCACAAACGTATTTTTTGGAACTACAAACCCATTATCGACTCGTATTCCATTATTGAGAGTATGGAATGCAGAGTTGTTTCTTTTGTAATGTACATAACCTTGCTTATCAAAGAAAGTATGGTCACTGAAGGGTTTTGTAAATGACTTACTACATTTACCGGCATGCATACAAAAGGATTCAATATTTAGTAAACCACAAAATCATACATGTAGTGATCGTTTTGTATAATAGTGGATCCGTGACAGGATCTGGAAGCTCAGCATATATATACTTGTCAACATCAACAGGGCTTCGAATTTGCGAAGAAGTTGATACCCACACCAGTGTATGACAGTGTGGTAGTCTTCTTTTTTGGAACTCTATGCTGTACAAGTCTGTATTACAAAAATAAACAATTAAAAAAGTGAACATATAGAAAAGAAGTAAAAAAAAAAAGTTAAGATGAAATTTCTTACATGCAGATACCTCCCTGAAAGGTTTATCTTTCTTCAGAAAGTTGATAAATTCAGCAACCTTAATCTGGAAAATCCCAGCAATTATATCCAACTGATCTTAAGAGTATCTAATGTCATTTTCTGCCATATATCTTACAATCTTTGGCCAATTAACGTGACACGTGAAAGTAACGAAGTATTGCAGGTTTCCATGAACTCTACAAATAGCAAGTGCATCCTGATAGTGCTTATACATATACCTCGGACCACCAACGAAAGATGCAGGAAAAAGAATCGTTTCCCAATGATTCTACCATCCGAATCTCCTTGCGAAATTGCATCATAAACCCCGCTTACGTGCTCACATCGTAAGTTATTTTGATTATTACGAATAAAGTCAAGAAGACTTTCTTCAACACAAAGATACAACTGCAAGAAACACGGCATACCCGATCCCTCAGGACAAAATGACCCAATCCGATGACATATCTGACTAGAAACCTTAAAGGTATACGGACCTGATGGGTTTTAAGCAAACAATGAGCTTATTAAGCTCACATGCACCCTAATAAGGATCTATGTTTTTCTCAATTGAACCTATAACTAAGGCCAAATCAAAATTCATAAGGTTGTGTTCATACATTTGTTGACCTTGGAAGCTACCACGATAAGTGTCGTGCCTCTAATGGCTCACACCTAGAACCAAGCAAGCAAGAAACAAAAGAGAGATGAGAGAAACTCCAATGAGTTTGGCGTGAATATGAGGGGTGGAGGGAGCCTCTATTTATAGTCCCAAACTGATAAGTCATAAGGCATATAACTGCCTTATTTGAATTCCTGATATGATAAAGCTTTTATCACATAATTCAATCTACTTATCATTGCCATAAATAGCTCCAATACCTATATATGGGTTTCGAAATCCACAGGGCTCCAAGCCTAGAATTTCGTGTAACCCATTAGGTAACCATAATTTTCTGTTGCTCAACTATTGAACAATTACAATTTAGCCCCTGCACTTTTAATTAATCTAATTAATACCAAAATTAATTCCAATTAATTTCTGATTAATTATTAATTAAATATAACTATTTCTAATTAATATATTCTCCTCATAATATATTAATTTCTCTCTCTTTCTATATGTTATCTTGTCCTCTGCCAGTTATGAGGGCAACCCAAAAGGATTGTGCTGCTATCAATTCAAGTATATTCCTAAATTATAGTTATGGCTTAGACACCTAATCCAACAGTCTCCCACTTGGATAAGTCTATAACTATAATTCCATATAGCTTTTAAATTGACCAGCAAATTGTAGCTTCCAAAGCCGCTGCCGAACTCTGACGCAGTCAGTTACGTGTCCTTAGATAAGTGATCATATGATCCTCCGTTCTACTAGATATCATTCGGACTTGAGACATGTATTAGAATCAATCTCAGTCCAATACTCTGTTTCCCGATTCCCGATTTGTGATGATATAAGACTTCTAATTAAACACATCAATTTAGTCCTGGCTGGGCCCAACACTATAAGTCATCACCAAATCACCGAGGGGCCCACAAACATCGCTTTTCCTATTAGGGCAAAAGGAACGAATAAACTTCGACTCATATTCTTGTGCCATTTACTCATCAAATCACATACAACAATACGTTTTATAACATCGAGTTACCGATACGTTTACGCATTATCAATGCACAACCGACTTGTAAATTTCAACTCATATGTCTCCGTTTCAAGACCATAAGATATTATCGTCTCAGAGTTACTCGTGATATAATCCATGAAGTAATTCCCTGAGCGCGGGTTAGTCCAATACTCAAATCTCCATTTCTAAGTACTCATGAATATTGCAGAAATACTATTGTAACATCCCAATTTTTATGACAATTTAAAATTTTTAGAAAAACAATTTCAATAATAAAACATCACTTTATTTAAAACCTTCAAATGGAAACATTACTCAAATCATTAAAACCATTTTATTATCAACATAACTCAACATTTAGCGGAAGTCAAATCTAACATAAAGTGAAATCAAAACATAAATCTCCATAGAAGCTGCATGAGTGTGTACACGTCACGCCTTGCCAGCACCCACATCTGAACAACCTGAAACAGTAATTTTATAGGGAAAGGGTAAGCACACAGCTTAGTAAATTCAACACATACACCGCATGTCCATCACACATACTTGTTGTCGCCAACTATTCTAAGTAAGATGCGGAAAGAAAAGATTTGAGGAAAGTAAAGTTCCAAAACTGTGAGGTTTCAGAAGTGGACAAGTCCGAAGACTTGAGATGGATGCGGAATAATAGTAAAGATATAACACTTAGAATGGATCGTAGTAGCTCAAAAATAAATAGGGTGAATTAACAGTTAGATAACAAGAAATATAAAGACAGGAAGATTAAGATGTTGGAAATGTAAAGACAAGAGGAGATGCAGATAAGAACTTGAGAATTGATGGAATCAGAGATTATATTGATAATTGAAAAGTGTTACACAAAGTATCTCAAACACATGAGGACTGAAGATGGACATGGTCTCCCTTTTATAGGATAAGGGAAGACCTTCGGATAAAGACTAATGGACTGAAGAGCAGACAACACGTCTCTCTTCAGTCAGACAAAAAGGATAAAACTAATATAATAATACAATTTCAGACTAGGGTGGCTTATCTAGAATAAAGTAATATATTAAGTACACCCGACATGCTGGTAAAAGATCACGCCTGATCTAGTATAATCATCTCCTATAAGATGAGCTGCTTATCCTTTGTCTTATCTTCAAATTTTCAGTCTTCTATATTGAATGTATAAGTATGTACGTTCCCAGAAGTTGGTTAAATAGATGATCCGAAATCCTGAACGGATTTCGGAGCCCTGACATTTCGGAATCAGAGTAACTTCTGAATTTGGTCTTCATGGTCTTGGATAATCTTTTAAGTTAGTTCGGAACATGGTTTTCCGAACTTTGTCTTCTGGAAAGTGTATCTTCTGATCTTGACTTAGTTGGAGTTTCGAAATCCAAGACTGGATTTCGGACATATAAGTAAGCATATCATTAAACAGATTACTCGTGATCATAATAATATTCATCAAGCATCTTCAGAACATACAATTAGAACATTCAAAACATAACTATTGTTTAACACTTGAAACATACAAACATATACTTGTTCAATCAAACATTCCATCAAATAAGTTAACATCAAATACCATCAAAAGAAAAATGTCCTCAAAGACTGAGTTGGTCAACGACTCTCCTTTAGCACTAACAATTCCCCCTTTGGTGACCAATCGAGGGGTTTGAGTCTTTTTATCTTCATACTCTTTCCACGATAGCTTGTCTCCATGCGTATGACCAGAAGTGCCTTACGCCTATCATCCATTCCATTTGCAAGATCATCTGCTTCTTGGCTTCAGGATCTGACTTCTTTGATTTCTGGATGGCCTCTATGAAATTCAGAAGAGAGGAGTTGGTACCCCTTCTGATTTGTGAAGCTTTGAAGAATAGCTTGTGGGATCTATCTTCCGAGCTATAGACGATGCCGAGTTCTGGATCTTTTGTGGCACCAAGGACCCATTTAGCTCGATCATCAGGCAAAGATAGGTCCAAGTCTTCAAAGAACACATCGTTGACATCAGGGCGGACAAGTCTATATAATTCTTTATCATAGTAAATGAATTCAAGAAGAACTTGTTCCTGAAATTTCCTTGTAGTGACGTAGGCTTGTCTAGTGTCATTGTTACACTCAATTTTTGGAGATAACCACATCACCATTGAGTACAAGTCATTTGGATTCAATCTCCAAAAGTCGGCTTCAGTTATGGTGAATTTTTCATTGCCTCTAACTATTTGAAATTCATAATAGTCAGATTTTTTGAACCTTTTTCGGTTCAATCCGGAAATGGAGGTGATTGGGTTCTTTGACCATACAGCAGACAGAGGTTGTGAATGCCGGTTGAGAAATCTTTGAACTTTCTTCCGAAGGGTGGGATTCAGATGTGTGGCGACGATTCTAGAAAAAGTATAACAGAATTTCTCACCGTTGGGAGATAGAGGTAAATCCCAGTTGTGAGAGGGAGATTCCGGCGGATCATAAGAGCATACGGGTCGGAAGTCCTCGTCAGTTAGGTTTCGAGGGGCAAAGAAGTTGTTCCGAAATGGTTGATTTGCAGCTTTGGCTGCTTCTTCCGCTTTCATCTATTCGTCAAGTAGCTCAGCAAAGATTGCTGAGAGTTCATCGTAGTTAGCATTCTTTAAGGCTTTGAGTTGAGGAGGATCAGAATCCTTGATTGGGGAGTATTTGGGTTCGAGATGGTTGAGTTTTGGTGGATTGATGTGAGGAGAGTTCTTTTTGGGAGGAGTTGGAGGAGGAGAGTTCTTTTTGGGCGGAGTTGGAGGAGGAGAGTTTTGATCATCGTTTTCTTCTTCTTCTTTTTCTGACTCTGACAATTTGTCATTCCCATTGTCATCGTCATTGTGTTCATTGTTGCCGTCATCATTTTCATCGACCTGGTCGTTCCTATCATCATCATCATTGTCATTACCATCCTTGTGTTCTTCTTCATTGTCATCACCGAAAAGTCCAGTACCAGATGGACCAGCTCCTGAAGGTCCTGCTCCTGAAGGTCCTGCTCCGAAAGGACCGGAGAAGAAAGGACCAGTTCTGAAGAAGCCTATGGGATGAGGAGGCACTATTCCCCCTCTTGGGGCTCCTTCGCCAGTAGAAGTCACATGTAAGTGCCGTGATATGTCAGAAAGCTTGGCAAATACCTTATCGGAAAAGGATTTTAACTATTTAGAGAAAGAGTCAGAGGAAGGGGACTGGATTTGTTCAATCCTTGTGACCGGTTCTTCCAAGTGGTCAGAGGCAATATGGATGTTATCAAGGGGACCACGAACAGATTCCGAAATATCCTTGAGGGTGACGGAAAGAAGCTGAGTCAGGAGAATGTTGGTCTTCCTGAGGGACCTGTGATCCTCAAAAGTGCTTTGGATGTAGTCCTTGACTTCATCAAATAAAGAAAGAAATTTTGCTTCAATGGAGGAGTTGAAATCTTGAACTTTGTAGAACAACTGCACAGAGGCACTTTTGACTTTTGTAGCTTCCTCAATACTCGCCCTCGCATCCGAACGATGCGCTTCATCAAGTTTTTGAAGGCCCTCAATTATGGCCTTCTGAATGGAGGCGTCAAGTGACAACTCCTTCTTTTCAAGCGTCTCAACCTTCTGGCGTAATTCGGAGAGTTCTTTGAGGATGATTTCATTGGGCTGGGAAGAGTTGATTGCAGAAACCATGGAGAGAAGGAAGTCAAGCTTGGAGTTGACATTGGAAGGACTAGGGTTCGGAGATGGGGGTCGATTTTCTGTTTCATTCTGATGTTGGTCTTTATTAGAAGAGGAGGAGGATTCGTCAACATGAATAGTCACTTTTTCAGGAGGTCGATCCACCTCATCTTCTGGTCGGAAGAAATGCATATTTTTCGAGCCAGTTTTGGAAAATATTACTTGGGAGCCAGACTCAGTAGAGTGAGTCGGAGATTTTGAAGGGGACTTCTGTGTGGCAGTGGGGTGCTTTGGTTTGTTCTTGTCATTGAGAGCTTTCAGGAAGCTTTCAAATGTGATGGGAACAATATACTGAATGAGATTCTTCCAGTTCTTTTCGGTAGAGTTAAAGACAAACTGAGGATATGAAATTTTAGATAGTTCAAATTCCATCCATTTATTGGTTTCGTCGGCTTTTGTTTGAAGTTAAGCTCTTTTGACTTGTACGACTTCTGAGTCAAGATCGGATGGTTCTCCCAGGGCTCAGAGTTGAAGGAGTCTGGTGTTCCGAAGGTTGAATCTTTGTTCCATTCTGACAAGTAAATTCTTTCGATTGGCAAGAGCGTTTCGAAAACGGACTTCCATAAGACTACATGGGGCAAGAAAGGTAACATTTGGTGCCTTTTTTTCTTTTTTGGCACCTAGACTATGCTACTTGTTCTGTTTTTCTCGAGTCTTTTTGGTTTTAGTCCTTTTTAATTTTTCTCTTTCTTCTTCTAAGTCGTCAATCTCAAACTCAGTGATGGTCTGAAAATGTTTCTGATGTTAGAAGAATAACAAACAAGGTAACACATACCAATAGGATTTGATTAGAGAAACGGAATTTTGAAGTATCACAGAGATATAAATTCATGACCAAACTTGTTAGATTGGATTTCCAAAAAAATATTTGTTATACAAATTGTTTAGACTGAAGTCTGAACAGTTAGACCTAATAATACTAAATATGTACTAGGATTTCTCGAATGCCAATGACGATAAACAAGAATTTGTTAACAGGGCATTCAGTTTTGACTTATACGAAATAAGTTAAAGGATTTTCAAAATTCTGATTGAGGTTCCGAAAGTAATGGTTGTGGATTTGTATTCAGAAGGTGGCAGTGAGGTAGACAGATTCAGAATAGAGGGATTCAGAGACTTAGAATTGTGATTCAGAAGAGGCGGAATTCAGAAAGGGGGATTTAGAAAATGAGAAAGGGGGATTTAGAAAATTGAGAGGGGGAGAGAGAAAACTTTTGTTTAGAGAAGAAAGGTTTTGAAGAGTGTATTTGTATACAACATGGTGTTGAGTTCTTCCGTCGTTGGCTCATCGTACAGTTCGTGTCGCACTCGTAGTCGTAATGCTGTGCCAAAGGAATTTTTGTCCAGTTTCACTTCTTTACCGTTACAGAGAGAGATTAAGATGTGGTTTTCTTTCTTCTTTGCATTGAGAATGGTCTTCTCAAGCAACGGTACCGGAATCGGTGGGGGAGCATCAAAGAATGCTCGAGAGAGAGGGTGTCTGCTAAAAAGATAGATGACCACCTGCAAGTGATCTTTGAAATCCGATAGATTGTTGGAAACGGAAATGTTACAGTTAGCAATGGTAACATTCCCTCATGGAGCGGATCCGCCACTTTTAGATGAGGAAGCCATGATAACATTGTAGAGACAGAATCAAAAAGGCAAACCAAACTGAAACTTTTAGGTTTTGATGATGGTTAAAAGATCGTTGAATGAGCATATGTTCAGATGATTTAATGATATATGTGAAGAGAGGGTGTCCTTATAACCGAGTGTCAATATGTTTACGAGGAACCAGAAACCCCTAGGGTTTTCTGTGTTTCACACAAGAACAATAAAACTTAATGCATTTTATCGAATGAAAAATGAAGTAGTAGAACTTACCTTTGGAGGAAGACGAAAAATAAAGACCTTGAAGATGTAGAGATAGATGATTAAGAGCAGACCTAGCGGTTTTTGAATCGAGAGAGAGTATTTAGGGTTTCACAAATGGGGAAGAGGGTTTTGTAGAAGATGAAGAGAGGTGAGAGAAAGAAAAGAGGGAACGATTATTAAGTTTGAATATAGAAAATAACCGTCGGGTTAGAGAATGAGGGGACGTGTGAGGTGATATGTCAGAAAAGAGAGGGCTTGGCATTTAATGCAAGAAATGATGAAATTGTATGGTCCAATAAAGGACAGACACGTCTGACACAAAAGAGATCCGATCGACCAAATTCTGATTGCTTAATTCTAATTATTGAATATTTAATGTAACCAAATTTAATTCACATTCCTTCATTAAATTGGTCTGGTTCAAAAAGTTTTGATGGATACATTAAGTAAGTTCAGAAGATTTTGAGATCAGAAATTACATACCTTGTTTGTTGTGAGAATGAATTTAGAAAACACTTACTTTGTCTGCTGAGTTATGTTCAGAAGTGTTGAGATTTAGAGGTGTGTTTCGGAAAGTGAGGTAGTTCCAAAGATGAAAATTGGTTAGAGGATGAAATTGTTCAGAAGATGAAAAAATTCAGAGATAGAGCTAGAAAAGTGAGAATTCAGAATTGAGGTTTAGGAAGTTCAGAGAAGTAGAGAAGGCGGAAGTTGAAGAAAATCAGAGATTGAGACATAAGTGTTTGAAATCTGATATTGGGCTAGGTTACTCAGAAAGGTGGAGTTCCGAGTGGTGAGTATATGTAATCAGAGATTTTCAGAAGAATGGGGTTCTGACGACATTAATCAGAACCTGTGAGATTCTGAGTATGTGTTCAGAGATCTAAGTCAATTAGAGGTTGTGTTGGAGGCTCAGAAACTTGAGGTTGGTTCTGAAGTGGAGATTGTTTAGAGGATGAGTTCAGAAGTCATGAGTCGGAAAAGTGGAAGAGTTTGTTTCCTAAATGTGATTTTTCTGAGAGAGAGAGAGAGAGAGAGAGGTCACGAGAGAAGAAAAAGGATAACTATGCATGTCAACTCAAGAAATGAAAGCACTGCGATAAGTGCTTCTGCAAAAGTTATTAATGATGCCGACGGGGTGCGAAAAACTGTCTAATCAATGGTTGTGACAAGATTTAGCATTAATGAGTGCAAGAAGAGTATAAAGGACTCATAATTACGTCTAATGGCGCCAACAGGGAAGAGTGATCGTTCATTTGCCTGCCTATAAAAAGGAGGTTACTTCTAAGTAAGTGAAAATCACACAAAACGTAGTTTAAGCATAACGATGGCAGTTAGACGTCCTTTCAATCGTGACGAAAAAGTGGAGGTGAAGATGCAAGACGGAGAATTTGCTAGAGCGGTGTATGGTGGGGTGATCAAAGGAGTGTGGAATCACCGTTATGAGGTGAAGATGATGACCCTAACAGACGGTGCAACTGGTGGTCCGCTGAATGTCCATGTGGAGTTTCCATTTCTGCAACCGGTCCCTCCAAAGGTTCTGGTGGAGTTCAAACAATTTGACTTTGTAGAGGTCTGGTACTGTCGTGGATGGTGGCCAGCGACAATCACAAGAAAAACTCTATTTAATCAGTTCGACGTGATTCTGGTTGATGGAACTCGATTGTTCGTGGATGAGTCAGAGCTGAGGATTCATCAGAGGTACCATCTTGGTGATCCTCCGATGTGGCAGTATTATTAGCTTTAAGGAGAGGTGATTGTCGTTAAGTTTTAGGGGGAAGTGGGAAAGTGTGGTGTGTGATTTTACATTATGTTTGTAGTTGAAGTGATGTTGCTTTCGTTTAGATTTTGTAATGTTTTGGGTGTAGGTTAATGAAAGCATGTTTTTCCGTTTTGTTTATTGTGCTGAATGATTTGTGAAATTGTGAAAAATGTTCATTCTTAACTTGATTGTTGGAAGAGAGAAATAGAAGAGATTCGGAAGTGAGGTCAGAACGACGTGAGTCGGGAGTGAGTTTTCTGAGGTAGAGAGTTCAGAAATTCTGAATATCGGAGAAGAGAATTAGTGTTTGTCGTTTTTTAAATAGAGAGAGAAAGTGAGAGAAGATTACACGTGTGAACGTGTCAGATCTAGAAGGATGGAAAATCTGCGTTGGTTCGATAGAAGATATTGAGTACGCCGTCGGAGGCGAAGAAATATCTAATCAACTGCCTTGGACACGATGTCGATGTGATGAGTGCATTAACTATCCACTAGGGTCATTATGACCACTAAGGCATTGATTATAACGGGTAAAGGAATATCAACAGGCCAACGATTAGCCTATAAAAGGAGAGACTGGCTTAAGTTAAAGCTTTGTACCAAGAATAAAACTTACGCAAGATGGCTCGTTACTTCTTCAAATGCCAAGACGAAGTGGAGGTGATGTTCAAGACGGGAGATTTCGCAGGGGGCTTTTATAGAGGAGTGATTACGAAGACATGGCCAAGACGTTGTGAGGTCCAACTCGACAGTCTTCCCGATCCGGCGACTGGTGAGCCGATGATGGTGATTGTGAAGTATGGGCTTCTTCGTCCAGTTCCACCAACATTGTTGGTGGAATACAAGGAGTTTGACTACGTTGATGTTTGGTATCGCATGGTTGGTGGAAGGGAGTGACTGGAGGACTGATGGATGGGAGTGACTTGTATCATGTGATGTTAGAGGATGGAACACCAATGCGTGTTTATGATTCGAGTCTGCGACTCAGCCAAAAGTTCTCTCATGGAGATCCACCAAAATGGAAATACAACAAACGTTAGGATGTTGGTGTTGTTATCTTTTGTTTTTTACCTGGTTTTTAGATTAAGTCGTAGTATTTTGGGTTTTTGATGTAAGTCCTGTGTCTTTAATGAAAAGAAGTTATGTTGGCTTTTGATTTTTAGCAAAATGTTCGAACACAACGAACACATAACAAGTGATTATTGACAAATAGGTGAATTAAAACTTAACAAAAGTAACATGAGGAAAAATTAACAACTATCATGTTATGAGTTCAGAAGGTTAATATGGGAAGAATTAGTGTTTCTTGGAAGATTCATCGGAAAGGAGATTCCGAAAATATTTAGAGGGGGGGGGATTCCGAATGGGGAGGAGAGATGATTCCGAGAGGTGATTCAGAAATGTGATTTCGGAGAGACCTTTCTGAATGTGTTTTTGGAGATATAAGAATTCAGGAAGAAAGGTAAGAAGAGAGATCTAACGACAGGTAGGTGGGCTCATTCTCTGAAGAAATTTGAGTCAGGATTTAACATTCCCAGTTTTTCCAGAAAATTGTGGAATTTATTAGAGTCCAATGCCTTGGTAAAGACATCAGCTACCTGTTCTTCGATTGGTATAAAATAAAGTTCGATGTTACCTTGCAGAATTTGGTCTTTAATAAAATGATACCGGAGATCCATGTGCTTGGTCATGGAATGCTGAATTGGGTTGTGCGAAATGGCTATAGCACACTTGGAGTCACAGTAGATAGGGATTTGCAGGAATCTGTAGCCATAATCGAGTAACTGAGTCTTCATCCAAAGTACATGTGAGCAGCAGGTCGATGCAGCCACGTATTCAGCTTCTGCTGAGGATAAAGCAACACAGTTCTACTTCTTTGAAGACAAGCTAACGAGTCTTCCACCCAAAAATTGACAGCCTTCAGATGTGCTTTTCCGATCCAGTTTACATCCAGCATGGTCCGAATCAGTGAACGCTTGTAACTTGAAAGTTATCTCCAATTGGATACCATAGACCCATTGTCTTTGTGCCTTTAAGATATCAGAAGATTTGCTTCACTGTAGTCAGATGTGAGAGTTTCGGAGCTGCTTGATATCTTGCACAAATACATGTTGCAAACATGATGTCAGGTCTGCTGGCAGTTAGATATAGCAGAGAACCAATCATCCATCTGTAGATCTTGTGATCTACTGGTTTGCCTTCTGGGTCCGCAAATATCTTATGGTTTGTAGATATTGGGACTTTTGTAGTAGAACTGTTTTCAAGAGAAAATTTCTTTAGCAACTCGTTTGTATATTTCTCTTGATGAATGAAAATTCCTCTGCTCGTTTGCTTGATCTGAAGACCTAAAAAGAAATTGATCTCCCTGTTCATACTCATATGGAATTTGTCAGTCACAATTTTAGCGAACTCATCAACCATTGTTTGATCAGTAGATCCAAAAATGATATCGTCCACGTAGACTTGTACGCTCATGATATGTTTTTGATGTGTTCTAACAAAGAACGTAGGATCGATGACTCCTCTTCTGTATCCTGATGTTACTAGAAAGTTTGATAATGTTTCGTACCAAGATTTCAGTGATTGTTTTAGTCCATATACCGCCCTATTCAGGCGATAAACATGGTTTGGTCGAGACAAGTCTTCAAAGCCAGGGGGTTGCTGAAGGTAGACCACTTCCTGAAGGTCACCTTGTAGAAATGCACTTTTTACATCCATTTGATGTACTATGATATTTTGTGTGCAGCATAGGCGAGAAAGATCCGAATGGCTTCTAGCCTTACTACGGATGCATATGTTTCGTCGTAGTCTAGTCCTTCGATTTGATTATAGCCTTTTGCTACGAGTCTGGCTTTGTTTCTGGCTTTGTTTCTGACTACAGTACCCATATCGTCTAGTTTATTTCGGAAGACCCATCTTGTACCAACAATTGTATGATTTGCTGGTCTTGGCACAAGATCACATACCTTATTTCTTTTGAATTCTTCTAATTCTTCTTGCATTGCTTTTATCCAGTCATCATCATCCAGTGCATCAAAGATGGTTTTTGGTTCGAATTTGCTGATGTAAGCAGCAAACTTGCATTCATCTTGTATTGATTTCTTTGATCTGGTCTAGGTTCCTGATGATGGATCTCTGATGATTTGAATGGGAAGGTGGTTCCGAGTCCATTTGTGGAGTCTCGGAATCATAGCTGGGTCAGATTCCGAAGGAGCAATTTCTTGAATGAAGTTTGTGTTCTCAAGAGGTATGTCCTGAATGTGTGATTCTTCAGCAGAGGTATCTTCATCAGCTCCGAATGTGAAGATTGGGGCATCATTGGATGCATCTTTAGAGGAGTTAATTCTAAATTCTTCTGAGTGTTGATGGTCCCCCTCGGACTATGGGATACCATCAACATGAGTAGGAGCGAGAGCTCCCCTTCAACTCATGCTGGGAGCGAAGGCTTCCCCTGAACTTGTTGGTCCTGTAAAGGGAGCGAAGGCTCCCCCTCAATTGTAGCATTATTGATTGTAGGTAGATCCTGGTTAGTCGGAATGACTAGTTGGGAAATTGTAGAAGTTGATGTCCCGGAGTATGAGATTATCTACTGAATGGCTTCTGGTGAACGAATGACTTTGGAATGAGTGGCTGTTTCTCGAGGATCAAAGAGGAGATCATAATCAATTTCAATTGTATGGATTGGCTGATGTCCGACTGGAATGTCAGCTTCCATAACATATAAGATCCCTTGAGCTGGCTTCCTTCATAAGTATTGATCATCGAATTCTATGTCAAAATTTTTTTCAACTACCCTTGTTCTTCTGTTTAGAACACGATAAGCAATTGATTTAGGTGAATAGCCTAGGAAGATTGCTTCATCGCTTTTGGGAACGAATTTCCCCAAATGATCTTTGTTATTTTTGATGAAGCAGCGACAACCAAAAACATGGAAAAATTTAACATTGGATTTTCTTCCGTTCAGAATTTCATATGGAGTCATCTGATGTCTTTTGTTGATGATTGAACGATTCTGAAAGAAGCAAGCAGTTGCAATGGCTTCTGCCCAAAATGATAGAGGAAGATTTGCAAAATTAAGCATGGATCGAGCTGCTTCCTATGCAGTTATCGCGGTGAAAACTATAATCGCGGTAACCGACCGATATTTAATTTTGCGGTTCTCGCGGTGGTATAGCGGTGATATAGCGGCTTTTAGTAATATGTATAAATTATGTAGAATTTATATATTATACTATTAGTAGTAGAATTAATATGTAATCGCGGTGGTATAGCGGTGGTATATCGGTGGTATTGCGGTTCTCGCGGTGGTATTGCGGTTCTCGCGGTGGTATATCGGTGGTATTGCGGTTCTCGCGCTAAATAGCGGCGCAAATAGCGGAACCGCGATAACTAACCGCTAAAATAAACCGCTATTATAAAAATCAGCGAGAACCGCGATACCGGCGCGATTAACTGCCCAGGCTGCTTCTACTAAAGTTCGGTTTCTTCATTCTACTACACCATTTTGTTGAGGTGTATAGGGTGCTGAGAAGTTGTGCTTGATTCCCTATGAGGCTAGAAATTCTTCTATTTGACGATTGTTGAACTCAGTTCCGTTGTCACTTCTGATTCGTCTAACCGGAAGTTTTACTTTGAGCTCAATAGATACAATAAAGTTTCGGAGTTCAAGGAAGGTGTCTGATTTTAGTCTTAAGAAAAATACCCAAGTAAAGCGAGTGAAATCATCCATAATAACTAGGATATATTTCTTGTGATTGAGACTTTGAACAGTTGACGGTCCACATAGATCCATATGGAGAAGTTCTAGTGGGTGGGTGATGTTTGAGTCAGAGATTGACTTATGTGGTTTCTTCTTCTGTTTGCCTAATGCATAAGCGGCACACAAGTTTTCATTGTCGAATTTTAGAAGAGGCATTCCTCTGACTATTTCTCCAGTTACTAGTTGGTTGATGTATCGGAAATTCAAGTAAGCTAACTTCCGATGCCATAACCAGCTAATTTCGGAGTGTGCTTTTGAAAGTAGACATAGTCTGGGTTTTCCCAGAAACATGGAGATGTCCAGCGGAAACATGTTGACTTGTCTTGGAGACTTCACTAGGCATCTGTCTCGAGTGCCGAAGACCGATGCTGACAAGTTGTCCTACGCTGACTAGATTATGCTTGAGTCCAAGGACATAGGCCTCTTTCTGAATGGCGAAGTTTCTGTTGGTTAGGACTCTATAACCTTTGATGATTCCATTTGCATCATTTCGAATGTAACATATCCACCATGATTGACTTCTCGGTAGTCTCTCAGAAACTCCAATCTTCCGGTCATATGCATTGTGCAGGCACTGTTAATAAGCCATTCATCATCATGTTCTTCCGCACTGAATGCCTGAAAATTAGATAGTTAGTTTGGGCACCCAAACTTGTTTGGACGCATTAGTTTTTTTAGTCATTCATCATCCTGCTCTTCCGCACTGAATGACTGAAAATTACTTTTTGTTATTAACTTACATTTTAGTTTTAAACCCCAAATAGTGGGTCTGTTGGTGACCCATTTAGCCCATCCTAAATCCAACAAATCCAAGATATTTTTACGTATTCACTTAATTCATCATTTTAGGATTCCAGGGATATTAAATAATCATTCTAATTATTTTCCTTCTATTTTATATGATTTAAACAAGATCGGGTATCAAAGCTGACAGATTTGGACCAGTCAATGAAAATTGCCAATTTCACTCCACTTAGGATTTGAAACAGGTCAAACTCTTATGAGGTAACAAACAAAACCCATAGAACATTTCAGGGACATAAGACTTGACCCAAACGGACAACCATACGATTTTACGTGATTTTTACGAACAGACCCAAAATCAGGAACTTTTATGTTCACATGAAATAACAACTAGGGTTAGGGTTTCACCCACCAAACCCATTAAGGCATCCATTAAGACATTTAGGGTTTGAAAAATACTTAAAAGAAATCAGAATATCAGATTACTAGATTATGGTTCACTAGAATTGGTCAAGCTCAACATATAACCACACCTACAAACACACACACAACCCACGGTAGAGTTGTGGTGGTGATGGTGCACCACGGTTGAACCAAAAAGAAGAAAAGAATGGAAATACAACTTACCCAAGGTCCAAGCTTAACCTTTTCAGCCTCTTAACCTCGATCACTACACCTTCTTTACATTTCAACAGAAGCAAGAAGCGGCAAGAACCAAGGAGCAACAAGACCTCAAGAGCAAGAAAGAGAACCAGGAAAGAAAAGAAAGAGAGAACGAGATCGAGAGGAATCCGAGAGGTACAACCGGCTTGCTAGGGCTGAAATTGTTGGTTATATGCCCATCGTTATAACAAGTTGGTAATATTATTATAAATAGTAGGGTCCTTTTGGGTTACACGCAAGAGACGATTTAGCTAAAAGAGATCGAAAATAAACTTGAGGGGTTTGGTTTATTAATATACCAAAGTAAAGGTATATTAATTAGAAACTTAATGGTTAAGTTTATTAATATACCAAAGTAAGGTATATTAATTAGAAACTTAATAAGGATAAAGGACTAAAGTGAAATATCCACAAAGGAGGGGATAAGGATGAGGAGCACTATAAATACAACCCTAGATCTGAGTTGTAAGAGCGGCCAAAACCCTAATTTTCGTCACCCTCCTCCCACCCCTCGGTATACGGCCGATTTCTTTCAAAACCTTAGGTATTACGTGCTAAAACTTCAAGCAAAGGTATATACTATATCAACGGGTGCTGGATCGTTGTCTTGGGTGCGATTACATTAGAGGAGTTCTACTTTGGGCTCTCGTCATCCTAACAAAATCAGATCTGAGATTTAAAAGGTATGTCTTGAACCCTCCTGATTTTACAGTTACAAAAGTGTGCATGATTCTGTGATCCTGGTTGAATACGATTTTGATTTCTGTTTCCGCTGCGTTGTTTTTATGCTATCGTATTCCAACAGTGGTATCAGAGCCACTTTATCATGATTTTGTACTGTTTTGATTCGATTAAAATTGTTAAAAATCGTTTTTTTTTCTTATTTATCGAATCTGATCGACGTCCGCGCCGCGGTACTTGAAATATCGCGTCGCGGGTTTTTCTAAAGTTACGATCATTAGGGTTTTGCCGCGTCGCGTTTCCTAGTGTTCCGCGCCGCGTCGTTCTTGGCATGATCGGTTTTTTTATTACCGCGTCGCGTTTTCTCGTGTTTCGCGTCGCGGCGGTCGTGATGTTTTATTTTTTTCTGAAATTAGATTTCTTGTTATAAAATGGTGATTTTAGTATTGTATGATTGTTTAGATTAATCATTGACATAGAATGCTTGCATGCTCAATAGGATTAATAGCTAAACACAAAGTTTAAAATGCTTCAAAATTTATGGATGTTTGTTTAAATTAATTATTAACACTGCATCCTTGCGTGTTTAACATAATTAATAGTTAAACATAATTTTCAAAGAATACTTAAAATTTTAAATGATATATATATTAGAATTGTATCTATATGTATAACTTAAAATAAAAACATTGGTCAGACCGTGACTAGGCTCACCTACTCTAAATGTGTAGAAGGTTGAAGGAGGTCTCTTTGATTCCTAATGAGGTCGGTTTTTAAACAACATTCATTGCCTACCACCCTCACCGCCTGTCACATTTTATCGAGTGGAGTTACCGAAAGGGTTTGATAGGACAGCGTTTCAAGATAAAAGTATTACTGAAAATACACAAGTAAGAAAAATTTGTTAAAAGTTAATAGAATTTTTCAAAAGTCAAATTGGCAATTTCAAACCGGTTTTAAATGTTTAAATTGACCCTTATGCCAATTAAAAGGTTAAAATGTTTTAACAAAAACGAAACAAAATCCCGTTTTATGAAAATGTAAATCTCATGCTACCCACAAAGAACCACACATTTAACCGGGCCTTTCCGGCATGGGAAGTGCTATAGCCAACGCGTCGGATTGGACTCGGCCAAAATGATGTGATACTCGCAATAACTCATGAATCATGGGCCGGGTGTCACGTGGGTCCTTCGTGGTCGATTTACCATCCAAACCCGTGATCCGCGGCATACCCGTCACGGGAGAGAGGATGAGCATGATGGGATTAAACATGCCATTGATTAGATTCAATGAATCCCGAAAGATCTAGAAGCTTCATAGAGATTGAAGTTGGCAAAGAGTATTGCCTACCTAAATAACTTTTGGAGGTGACTACGACATACCTCTTCACCACCAGAAGTGAAATATGGATTCTAGCCTTAAGTAAAATTATTGTTTTGGGTAATTAATTTTTTAAGGATTAATCAAACTAATTAAAATCTACTTTTCATATAGATGGCTCTAAACACAAATGCAAATTCGAATTCGGCTACAAATATCTCACTAATGCAACTCCTCTCTAAGGATAAGCTGACCGGATCCAACTACTTAGACTGGATGCGTTCCCTTCGGATCGCCCTCCGGTATGATAAGAAAGAATGGGTCCTGGACACAGCTCTTCCTGAGGCTCCAGCTGATGATGCAACTAGAGCTGTTAGGGATGCTTGGCAAAAGCATAAAGATCAGTCGGATGAGGTTGCTTGTCTCATGTTGGCGACCATGGTTCCGGAACTCCAAGAGTTTCGAGACCGCTGGGGCGTTCGACATGGCCGACCAGCTCAAGGAAATGTTCCAAGAGCAGGCTAGACAGGAACGATATGACACTATGATCTCCCTACTAGATTGCAAGCAGCAGGAGGGAACCGCTGTCAGTGCACACGTGCTTAAGATGAAAGCATACGTTGACAGATTGGAGCGACTTGGATTTTCGATCGCTCAGCAATTGCTTACGGATATCATCCTCCACTCGCTGAGCAGTACATTCAGTCAGTTCACACTGAATTTTAATATGAATGGATTGGAAAGACCATAATGGAGTTACACGGCATGCTAAAAACTGCCGAGGAAAATATTTCTAAATCTAAGAACTCCAGCTCCACGGCTCCAGTATTGGCAATCAGGGAAGGGGAAATCAAGAAAAAGAAAGCCAAGAAGCCTAAAGGCAAAGGGAAGGGTCAACCAACTCCAACCCTAGCAACAAGGGCAAGGCTGGTTCTATGATAGTGCCGTCACCAAACCCTGATGAGGCCATTTGTTTCCACTGCGGAGAAAAGGGACACTGGAAGCGAACCTGCCCTAAATACCTACAGGGGATCAAGAAGATCAAGCCCAAAGTGTCTGGTACCTCAGGTATATACATGATAGAACTCCATAATACTTCTACTACTAATTCATGGGTCCTAGACACAAGATGTGGTACTCATATTTGCTCTGATGTGCAGGGACTAAGAAGAAGTAAGAAGTTAAGGCATGGGGAGCTTGACCTGATCATGGACAACAGACATACGGCTGTTGTCAAGAGGATTGGGGATTACGAGCTCGTGCTTTCTACTGGATTTTCTATTAATTTATTAGATTGTTGTTATTCGCCAGAAATGGCTAGAAACATTATTTCTTTTAGTGCTTTGTATCGAGATGGTTTTGATTTTGGTTTTGATAATGGAAATATTTTAGTTTTCAAAAATGATTGTCTTTACTTTAAAGCATGTCCTACAAATGGTATTTATGAAACTATCGTGAGCATTAGAAGAAATAATAGCTTAATCTTAAATGTTGATTCAGATACATCCAAAAGTGTATTGGATAAATCATGTCTATGGCATTGTCGATTTGGCCATATAAACAAGAAACGCATCGCCAAACTCCAAGAGGATGGGATTTTGGAATCATTCGACATCAAGTCTGATGATGTATGTGAGTCTTGTTTATTAGGCAAGATGACAAAAGCGCCATTCACAGGGAACTTTGAAAGAGGCAAGGATCTGTTGGACCTCATACACACTGATGTGTGTGGACCGTTCAGATCAGCCACAAGACATGGAGAAAGGTACTTCGTCACATTTACTGATGACTTCAGTAGATATGGGTATGTTTATTTGATTAAACATAAGTCTGAAACCTTCGAGGTGTTCAAAAGGTTTCAGAACGAAGTAGAGAATCAACGGGGAAAAAGGATTAAGATCCTCCGATCCGACAGGGGTGGAGAATATCTTAGTCAAGAATTCTACGATCATCTGGGGAACTGTGGAATTGTTTCACAGCTGACTCCTCCCAGAACACCACAACATAATGGTGTAGCTGAGAGGAGGAACCAAACATTACTTGATATGGTTCGGTCCATGATGAGTCGTGCTACGCTTCCAATCAGTTTCTGGGGCTATGCCTTGGAGACTGCAGCAAAAGTCCTGAACCTTGTACCAACTAAGAAGGTCAGCAAGACACCCTCTGAAATATGGAATGGGACTAAACCCTCATTGGCGCATTTGAAAGTCTGGGGTTGTGAGGCTTACGTCCGTCGTGAAGCCATCGACAAACTAGAACCCAGATCAGAGAGGTGTTACTTTATTGGTTATCCTGCTAGTTCTTTTGGGTATTTGTTTTACAAACCTTCTGAAAACAAGGTGATTGTTGCACGAAGGGGAGTCTTCCGAGAGAGGGAGCTGATACACCAAGAGGCCAGTGGAACCAAATTGATCTTGAGGAGATTCAAGAACCAACCAATAAAGGACCTGATGTTGGCACTAGCTCTCAATCAGAGGTTGAAAAACCTGTTGAGCCTCAGCCGAGTACAGCTGGGGAACCTGACATACCTCCACCTCCTGTCCAGAGATCTGATAGAGTACGTCATGCACCTGAATTTTATGGCTTACATATTACTGAAGGTGATGATGTTAGTTCTATATGCCCAAGGATGATCATAAAATGATATTACTAATAATACATGATCCTATAGGGTCACACCAACAACAAGTTTGACACCAATTGATCATTTGGAATGTTAAATTTGATTTAACATCAAATGATACTAAACTTGCAATTTAATTTTGTAAGTTATTATTATTTGTGATAAATAATAATAACTCCAAAATTAAAGGTTGATTTATAATTCATATGTGATGAATTAATCATATATATATAACAATTAAATTGTTTAAATTGTTAAATGATGTAATTGATTTATAAGTAAACCTTTTATTTAATTTAATTAGTAAATTAAATAAAATATGCATATTATAATATATATATATATATATATATATATATATATATATATATATATATATATATATATATATATATATATATATATATATATATATATATATATATATATATATATATGTAGAGACATATATATATATATATATATATATATATATATATATATATATATATATATATATATATATATATATATATACATGTATATATAATTATACATATTAATAATGCATGTTTAGTTGGTTTATTTATGTTATTTATGATTTAAATGTTATATCATTAATCAAATGTATAAAGGTTTATTGTTTATAAAACTTATGAGATAAGTTTATAAAAAATAAAATGGTATCTATAATTGTTTATTCCCTAGTGTGGCTAGTCACACATGATTGAAAAGCATGTGTCATGAAAGAGGCAAATGGCATGGAAGAATCTTGAGGTTACCTAGGCATTAACCATGGAAACTACCACCAAAGCATGTGCTTTTCTCTCTTTCTTTTGTACATATTCTTGGCCGAGACCAAGGGGGCTGGTACCATCCTTTTACTTTGAAAATACATCAGCCAAGAACACTTAAAAACTCTCTCAAGTTTGCTTGCAAAATCGTTTTCAAGCATCAAGGTCCAAAGGTGTTCCTTTTGCAAGTTAACAAGACTAGCATCAAAGGTGTTCAAGCTTGTGGTGGACTAAGCTATAGAGGGATTCTAATTTGATTCCTTGTCATCAAAATCGTCCAAACTAAGGTCAAGAAGAAAGGGTATGATCTTGAACTCTATCTATGCTTGTTCTTCATCTTATCTCTACATGCATGTAACATGATCCTCTTGGAAGGAAATTCGTGTTCATGATTCTTGCTTCCGTTGCAACTTATAGTTTTTGAAACTCATAACATGAACATGGATTTCCAAAAATTGGTATCAGAGCCATGGCTATATTGCATGTTTAGATAATAAGTTTATTTGGATAAACTTGGTTTTTGGAAGCCATGAATGTTCATCTTCTTGAATGAAAGTTTCATGCATGGCTTCTTTGGCAACATGCAAGTATATTATCTATGATTTTATGTAACCAACTAAAATTTATGTTTGCATGCATTTGGTTACATAATTGTTGCCTTAGAAAAACAAAGTGTTGATTTTCTTATGATTTTATGTGATAAAATGGTGCATAAACAAGCCAAGGACCATATGATGCATGTTTTGTGTTTAAATTCGATATGGTTGTAATATATTCTTTTATTCCAATGGTTTGTAATAATAATTAGTTATTTCCTTCTTTTATTAATTTTGTAAGTATTAGAATAGTTGTATTATTTTATATCTTTCACAAAATGTAACAAGAGAAGGAGATAAAGGCATGAGAAGACTACAACCAACAGCAACGATTTTTCCTGCCAAGTCTGCCATTTTCGGAACTGTTAAGGAGGAGAAATAAAATTCATATCTTGGTATTTTGATGCTATTCTTGTTAGTAACTTAAATATCTAGAATATACATTAAGTTTTCTTAAGAATAAGCATCAATATGACCAAGAATGAAGTGAAGGAAGCCACAAAAACACAACATTTTCTTCCTGCTGCTACTGTTGCTGTCGGATCTGATTTGGATGATCAAAATAATTCATGGCTCATCCTATGGTGCCTAGAAAGGGTGGTTCAAGTGTCATTTGATGGCATAAAAGGATAGGCAAAGTTGTGGCTCAATTGAAGATCATTTGGATGTATTTTTGGTCACCTTTTGTCCCTAGGTTTGGACTTGATATTTCATGTATGGCTCACATGAAATATCAAACTAGTTGGCTTGTGTTTATGCACCCATGAATGCATGTGATGATTGAATGTTTTATGATTTTATGTTGTGGATGAAAATAAGATTTTGCATGCTAGACAACCTAGATAATTAAACATAATCATCAAGGAGTTTGTAATTTTCAAATTGACATATATAACATAAGATATAATACAATTGGTTTTATTAAAATGGGTTTTGTTATAAAACCTATAAAGTCAAGTTTTGAAAATGAATGAAACAAGAAATAAAATGGAGATTTTATGAATTCTTACAAACTCCAACCCTAAGTAATAATGGTAATTATTTAGGATTAAAATTGGTTCTAATGTATGTGTTCAAACTCAAACTTAATATTAGACATTAGTTCTAATCTTGACCACAAACAAAGAATCAATAAAATGGAGATTTTATGATTAAGGAACCAATTAACCAAATAAGATTTTAATGGTACCATGTTCATTGGATGCATGCAATCTACATGATACCATATGTTTTCAAAATTAGAATTGTAAAACATACAAATCCCTTCTGAAATACAAATCAATGCCGTCCCTCTTAAAGACACTCATGTATCACTTGTATATCCTTGTGGGATAAAGGTCACCTAACCACATGGAGTCTTCTTGTGATACAAGAGGAAGTTTTGCAATATTGATGGGATAAAGGACACCTAACCTTTAATAGTTGTCAAAACTACACGTCCGTTTAAGTGGGATGATTTGTTTGGAAATCTTTTGTGATAAAGGTCACCTAAGCATTAGAAATCCAAGGCATAGATGGGATCAAACATGCCAAACTCATAAATGTTATAATGGCATCCCATAACTCTAGAAATTATATTTGGATATAATTGGTAAACTGTTACCTACCTTGTTGATTCGAATAGGCGGGATAAAGGATACCTAACCGCTTGTTTGTATTGCAACTTGGATTCTAGACCTTAATCAATTAAAGTTTATGAAACAAGAAAGGGTATTAATTATTAAGGACTTAATATCATAAATTACTAAATTGAACCTTGTTAAAATTTTGTAGATGGCACCAAACACAACAAACCCGGCTCCAAACAAAACATCACTACGGTCTCTCCTTGAGGGAGAAAAACTTAACCACACCAACTTTTTGGATTGGTACCGTAGTGTGAGAATAGTTCTCAAATAGGAAAAGAAAGAATATGTTCTCAATGAACCACTTCCTGAAGAGGCCCCTGCCATTCTTAAGCCCGCACACGATACATGGCTTAAAAAGATGGATGACTCCATTGATGCATCATGTCTAATGTTGGCAACCATGATTCCTGACCTTCAGAAGGATTTGGAGAATCATTCAGCCTATGACATGATTAATCAATTGAAGGAAATATTCCAACAACTTGCAAGGACAGAAAGGTTCGAAACAGTTCGGGCTTTCCATGCTTGCAAGATGGAGGATGGACAGACGGTTAGCTCTTATGTGCTCAAAATGAAGAGTCACATTGATCATTTGGCACGTCTTGGAGTTGTTATGCCTGAAGAGCTAGCAACGGATATGATCCTTAACTCCTTGACAAAGTCTTTTGATCCCTTTGTCATGAACTATAACATGAATGGTTTGAACAAGACTATCCCGGAATTACATGGGATGCTAATTACCGCGGAAAAGAATCTGCCTAAGAAAACCACTCAAGTTCTCATGATCAAGGAAGGTGGTACAAAGAGGACTAGACCCGAACACCCCACCAACTCCAAGGGCAAGGGGAAGGCAAAAGTTGTCAAAGGAAAGGGCAAGAAAGTTGTCCAACCATCCCGTCCGCCCAAGAAGAAGGCAAAGGTTGCCAAAGAAGACGCGTGCTTCGAATGTGGCAAAGTTGGGCATTGGAAGAGAAATTGCCCTACCTATCTTACGGAGTTGAAGAAGAAGAAGGCCGGTGAGGGCACTTCAGGTATCTATGTGATAGACCTAGAACTTTATAATTTATCTCCTAACACATGGGTATTTGATACTGGTTGTGGAACTCACATTTGTAATATGTTGCAGGGGTTCAAAAGGAGTAGGCGACTGAAGGCAAACGAGGTAGTACTCCGGGTTGGAAACAGTGCAAGGGTTGCGGTGGATTCAATTGGAAGTTTTGATTTATTACTACCTAGTGGCTTGTATTTGACATTGTTGAATGTTTATTATGTTCCTAGCTTGACTAGGAATATTATTTCGGTTGCTAAGTTGAGACAATATGGTTTTAATCTTTGCTTTATAAATGATGACATTTGTGTTTCTAAAAACAATGTATTCTATTTCGAGGCTAGGCCTTTAAATGGAATTTATGAAGTAAATCTTGATGAAAAGACTAACCATGGCTCTTTATACCACACTTTCACCAAGAGACCCAAATGTGATTTGAGTCAAACTTATCTATGGCATTGTCGCCTTGGACATATAAACAAGAAACGCATATCCCAACTTCAAAAGAGTGGACTTTTGAAGGCAAATGAGAATGACTCATTTGATATATGTGAATCTTGTTTACATGGCAAGATGACTAAAGCTCCTTTCTCCGGAACCAATGAGAGGGCAAAGGACTTGTTAGGAATCATACATACGGATGTATGTGGTCCTTTCAAGCCAATGACTAGATATGGTGAAAGATATTTCATCACCTTCACTGATGACTTTAGTCGTTTTGGATATGTTTATTTGATTAAACATAAACATGAGGCGTTTGAAATGTTCAAAATGTTTCAAAGTGAAGTGGAAAATCAACTCAACAAAGCAATTAAAGTTCTACGTTCTGATAGAGGAGGTGAGTACTTAACTACAAACTTCATGGATCATCTTAAGAGTTGTGGAATTGTTTCAGAACTTACTCCACCTGGAACACCACAACATAATGGTGTATCTGAAAGGCGGAACCGAACACTATTGGATATGGTTCGATCCATGATGAGTAGAAGTACTCTACCTTTATCATTTTGGGGTTATGCTTTACAAACAGCCGCTCGTCTCCTAAACATGGCACCTACAAAGAAGGTAGATAAAACACCTTATGAGATATGACATGGAAAGGTTCCATCTTTATCCTATCTCAAGGTATGGGGTTGTGAAGCTTATGTTAGATAAGAAGCTTCAAACAAACTAGAACCCCGTTCAACTAAGTGTATCTTTGTAGGGTATCCGAAAGATTGTCTTGGATACTACTTCTACAATCCCATAGAGAATAAGATATTTATTTCTCGAAAAGCTGAATTCCTAGAAAACAAGTTTCTGACGGAAGAGGCTAGTGGGAGGTTTGTGGAACTTGAGGAACTTCAGGAACCACATGCTGATACACAAGAAGTTGGATCTAGCATTCAACAAGGAATTGTTGAACCTGAACAAACAATTGATCAGGAACAAATTGTAACACAAGATGTTCGCAGATCTGGTAGGGTTCGATTTGAACCTGAAAGGTATGGTTACCTAATGATGGAAGAGGAATGTTATACGATAGATTCTGATGAACCCGTCAACTACCAGAGTGCTATGTCAGATCCTGAATCTGATAAATGGCTTGAAGCCATGAACACTGAGATGCAATCCATGCACGATAACCAAGTATGGGACTTGGTTAATCTTCCCACCAATTGTAAGACCGTTGGGAACAAGTGGGTTTTCAAGAAGAAAACCGATGTGGATGGAAATGTTCACACTTTTAAGGCAAGACTTGTCGCTAAAGGATACTCACAAACTCATGGTATTGACTATGATGAGACCTTTTCACCAGTGGCAATGATCAAGTCGATTAGGATACTTTTTGCCATAGCCGCATACTATGATTACGAGATATGGCAAATGGATGTCAGGACCGCTTTCCTTAATGGACACTTATTGGAAGATGTCTATATGGACCAACCTGAAGGTTTTGTCGATCCCAAGCATCCAAACAAAGTGTGCAAGCTTAAAAGATCCATCTATGGATTGAAGCAAGTGTCTCGAACATGGAACATCCGCTTTGATGAAAAGATTACGAATTTTGGATTCATTAAAAATGAGGATGACTCCTGTGTTTACAAGAAAGCTAGTGGGAGCATAGTCATATTCCTAGTATTATATGTTGATGACATACTTTTATTTGGAAATGACATCCCAACCTTAAAAGGTGTCAAAGCGTTCCTTGAGAACTGTTTCTCAATGAAGGACTTAGGAGAAGCTGCTTATGTATTAGGCATAAAGATCTATAGAGATAGATCTAAGAGACTTATTGGTCTAAGCCAAAGTGTATATATTGATAAAATCTTGAAAAGGTTCAAGATGCAAGACTCCAAAAGAGGATTCTTGCCAATAACACATGGCACCATCCTAAGCAAGTCCCAGTGCCCAAGCACTAGGACTGAACTTGAAAGGATGAAACATGTCCCATATGCTTTGGCAATTGGGTCCATCATGTATGCCATGTTATGCACTAGGCCCGACGTTTCATATGCCTTAAGCATGACAAGTAGGTATCAACAGAACCCAGGTGAAGCCCACTGGACTGCTGTAAAGAACATTCTTAAGTACTTGAGAAAGACTAAAGACATGTTCTTGGTTTACGGTGGTTTGGAAGAAAGCTTAAAAGTAAAGGGTTACACTAATGCAAGCTTCCAAACAGATAGGGACGATTCGAGATCTCAATCTGGGTATGTCTTTATTTTAAATGGAGGAGCCGTGTCTTGGAAGAGTTCCAAACAAGAAGTGATTGCACAATCCACTACAGAATCAGAATATGTTGCTGCTTCGGAAGCTGCTCAAGAAGCTGTCTGGATGAGAAAGTTCATTGAAGATCTAGGGGTTGTTCCTTCCATTCGGGACCCTATAGAACTCTTCTGTGACAATCTAGGTGCTATAGCTCAAGCAAAGGAACCTAGATCACATCAAAAGACCAAACACATTCACCGAAGGTATAACTACATACGACATGAAGTTAAGAATGGTGAAATAAGTATTCACAAGGTTCATACAGATCAGAATTTGGCAGACCCATTCACGAAGCCTTTACCCTAAGCTAAGCATGAAAGTCACGCTAAGGGTATAGGACTTCGTTATTCTAATGAATGGATTTGATTTGTGTTTAGTGTTTTATGAATATGAAATTATGTAAACAACAAGAATTATGTAATATATGTGACGTGATGTTTCATTCATAATTTTGTGTTCTATATTAGCATGTTTAATCCTTGAATAATTTAGTTATTCTAAACGTCCATAGTCGATCATAGTTGTGGGAGCAATTATGAAGTAAGACTAATATGAATTGGATTGGTTGACTTTTATGGGTAAAAGTAGCAAAAGGTTGCAACCAAATTCATAGGTACTTGTCAGTGAACAAGTATTAGACTTGACCCGTTTCAAGATCACTTCATGGATCATTATCATAAGTGATTCTTGAACAAAGGTATTATCATTGTATCCTTAGTCCTAAGATACATATTTGGGACTCAAGTGTAGAGAGTGCTGTGCTTTGATATGGTTCACCGTTGTTCTTGAAATATAGACAACCATACAGACCATACTCAAGTATAGTACAAACTACATAAGGGGCGTATGTAGTCAAGACGGGATTTGTTCCTCTTATGTGTTGAGAGTAAGACATCTAAGGCGCCTGATTAAAAGTTGAATATAAAATGAGAATGTTTTAGATCCATGTCTCATGGTCAACATGATGTCTGTGACAAAGGGATAATTGATAGATAACCTTGTACATCAATTAGAGCCTCGTGCTTTTGAAGAATTGGATGTTGTTGAATGGCATTATGTCATGTGTTATTGGGGGCAGTGAAATGTTGCTAGACGTTTATCACTGTCGGTATCATTCTATGATGCAACCTTGTGCAAGTGGGAGATTGTTAGTTCTATATGCCCAAGGATGATCATAAAATGATATTACTAATAATACATGATCCTATAGGGTCACACCAACAACAAGTTTGACACCAATTGATCATTTGGAATGTTAAATTTGATTTAACATCAAATGATACTAAACTTGTAATTTAATCTTGTAAGTTATTATTATTTGTGATAAATAATAATAACTCCAAAATTAAAGGTTGATTTATAATTCATATGTGATGAATTAATCATATATATATAACATTTAAATTGTTTAAATTGTTAAATGATGTAATTGATTTATAAGTAAACCTTTTATTTAATTTAATTAGTAAATTAAATAAAATATGCATATTATATATATATATATATATATATATATATATATATATATATATATATATATATATATATATATATATATATATATATATATATATATATATATATATATATATATATATATATATATATATATATATATATATATATATATATATGTAGAGACATATATATATATATATATATATATATATATATATATATATATATATATATATATATATATATATATATATATATATATACATGTATATATAATTATACATATTAATAATGCATGTTTAGTTGGTTTATTTATGTTATTTATGATTTAAATGTTATATCATTAATCAAATGTATAAAGGTTTATTGTTTATAAAACTTATGAGATAAGTTTATAAAAAATAAAATGGTATCTATAATTGTTTATTCCCTAGTGTGGCTGGTCACACATGCTTGAAAAGCATGTGTCATGAAAGAGGCAAATGGCATGGAAGAATCTTGAGGTTACCTAGGCATTAACCATGGAAACTACCACCAAAGCATGTGCTTTTCTCTCTTTTTTTTTGTACATATTCTTGGCCGAGACCAAGGGGGCTGGTACCATCCTTTTACTTTGAAAATACATCAGCCAAGAACACTTAAAAACTCTCTCAAGTTTGCTTGCAAAATCGTTTTCAAGCATCAAGGTCCAAAGGTGTTCCTTTTGCAAGTTAACAAGACTAGCATCAAAGGTGTTCAAGCTTGTGGTGGACTAAGCTATAGAGGGATTCTAATTTGATTCCTTGTCATCAAAATCGTCCAAACTAAGGTCAAGAAGAAAGGGTATGATCTTGAACTCTATCTATGCTTGTTCTTCATCTTATCTCTACATGCATGTAGCATGATCCTCTTGGAATGAAATTCTTGTTCATGATTCTTGCTACCGTTGCAACTTATAGTTTTTGAAACTCATAACATGAACATGGATTTCCAACAGATGAGTCAATGGTAGGTGACGATGAACCTACCAGCTATCAGGAAGCAATGGCAGGCCCAGATGCTGCCAAATGGAAGGAGGCTATGGAGAGCGAGATGAAATCCATGTATGATAACCAAGTTTGGAACTTGGTTGATCAAACACCTGGCCTTAAAACAGTTGGGTGTAAATGGGTCTTCAAGAAGAAGACAGACATGGATGGAAAAGTACACACATATAAAGCCAGACTGGTGGCAAAGGGTTATACTCAAACCCAAGGGATTGATTATGAGGAAACTTTTTCACCAGTGGCAATGATTAAATCTATCATGATATTGTTTGCCATCGCAGCCTTTTATGACTACGAAATATGGCAAATGGATGTAAAAACCTCTTTCCTTAACGGAAAACTTTCAGAAGATGTGTATGTGACACAACCAGAGGGTTTTGTACAGTCCAAATATCCCAATAGAGTGTGTAAACTTGTGAAGTCGATTTATGGACTCAAACAAGCATCTCGCAGCTGGAATATCTGCTTCGATGAGAAAATCAAAGAATTTGGATTTTCGAGAAGTGAAGATGAGCCATGTGTATATGTCAGAGCTAGTAGGAGTGCTGTTGTCTTCCTTGTGCTGTATGTTGATGACATACTACTCATAAGAAACAATGTCCCAATGTTGCAAAGTGTTAAAACTTGACTTGGGGATTGTTTCGCTATGAAATACTTGGGAGAAGCGGCATACATACTTGGTATAAAGATCTATAGAGATAGATCTAGGCGACTCATTGGTTTAAGCCAGAGTACATACATAGACAAAATCTTGAAAAGGTTCAAGATGCAGGATTCCAAGAAAGGATTCGTGCCTATGCAACGTGGTATGACATTAAGTAGAGACCAATGTCCTAGTTCTAGTGATGAACGAGAAAGAATGAGTCGAATCCCATATGCTTCAGCAATGGGATCGATCATGTATGTCATGTTATGTACAAGGCCTGACGTCTCTTGTGCCTTGAGTATGACGAGTCGTTATCAGGCCAATCCTGGTGAAAATCATTGGACCACAGTCAAGAACATTCTTAAGTATCTTCGGAGGACGAAAGAAGTGTTCTTGGTCTATGGGGGCATTGAAGAACTCACTGTAAGTGGTTATAGTGATGCTAGCTTCCAAACCGAAGAAACGACTCCTGTTCGCAGTCAGGATTCGTGTTCTTACTGAATGGTGGGGCAGTAACTTGGAAGAGTACCAAGCAAGAAACAGTAGCTGATTCGACAACGGAGGCTGAGTATATTGCAGTTAATGAAGCTGCAAAGGAAGCCATGTGGATGAAGAAGTTCATCAGGGATCTCAGTGTTGTTCCTAGCATTGATGGTCCAGTTGAGATCTTCTGTGACAATGAGGGTGCAGTCGCCTTGGCGAAAGAACCCAGAGCTCACAAGCGCACAAGGCATATACACCGGAAGTACCATTATATCTGGAGGCTCGTTGAAGAAGGAGACATCACGATTAGTAGAGTTACATCAGAAGATAATCTTGCTGATCCATTCACTAAACCGTTATCTCAGGCCACGCATGATTCTCATACTAGGTCGATGGGCATTAGATTTGCAAATGAGTTGGTTTAAGTGTATTTAATTTAGTTTGATTTGTGTTTGGAACTCAAGCAATGTGAAACTCTATTTGTTTTGAAGATTATTATGTGGAGAACTTAATATATGCATGAAGGCAGTCATTTCATTAGTTTATCATTGTGTTCCAATTTTGCATGTTTTATTGACTTCCTGAATAATTATTTTATTATTCAAAACATCCACAGTCGGTCATACTTTTGGGAGTAAGTATTGATTCAAGGCTGACATGAGGAATTAGTAAATTGTCCACAGAGATGGACATAACATAGAGATGCGCTAATTCTCATGTGTACTTAATAGGGATTAAGTATTGGAGTAACCTATACTTAGAGATTACTTCATGGAATGTGTCACGAGTAACTCTAAGATGGTAATATCTTATATTCTTCAAGCGGAGATGCATTGATTCTTAGTCCTGTAGTCTGTTATGTCTTGGTTTTCTCCAACGTTGTCCGTAACTGGCAGCCATACAGGGAATGTCCAGATATGGCATGATGAGTGGGCGAGATCCGTGTAGTCAAAGTTTATTTGTTCCTTCTGCCCTAACAGGAGAAGCGATATCCGTGGGCCCCTCGATGATTTGGTGTTGACAGCAAATGTACGGCCGTACTCGAACTGAATTGATATAGAATCAATAAGTGCAGTTTGTTGTGGTCATCACAAATCTCTATCGGGAAACATAATCTTGAATGTTTGAGAGTGACAGAATTCCATGTTAGACGTTCATATGGATATCTTGTAGAACAAAGGAATATTTGATCACTTGCCTAAGGGCTGTTTCATTAGATGATCACGACACTTGTCTAGGATGACATACACCTTACTAGGTTAATGAATATTAGACCATACAGTTGTTATAACAAGTGCAAGTGGAAGACTGTTGGTTATATACCCCTCGTTATAACAAGTTGGTAATATTATTATAAATAGTAGGGTCCTTTTGGGTTACACGCAAGAGACGATTTAGCTAAAAGAGATCGAAAATAAACTTGAGGGGTTAAGTTTATTAATATACCAAAGTAAAGGTATATTAATTAGAAACTTAATGGTTAAGTTTATTAATATACCAAAGTAAATGTATATTAATTAGAAACTTAATAAGGATAAAGGACTAAAGTGAAATATCCACAAAGGAGGGGATAAGGATGAGGAGCACTATAAATACAACCCTAGATCTGAGTTGTAAGAGCGGCCAAAACCCTAATTTTCGTCACCCTCCTCCCACCCCTCGGTATACGGCCGATTTCTTTCAAAACCCTAGGTATTACGTGCTAAAACTTCAAGCAAAGGTATATACTACATCAACGGGTGCTGGATCATTGTCTTGGGTGCGATTACATTAGAGGAGTTCTACTTTGGGCTCTCGTCATCCTAACAAAATCAGATCTGAGATTTAAAAGGTATGTCTTGAACCCTCTTGATTTTACAGTTACAAAAGTGTGCATGATTCTGTGATCCTGGTTGAATACGATTTTGATTTCTGTTTCCGCTGCGTTGTTTTTATGCTATCGTATTCCAACAGAAATCGTCTAACCTAAAACCAAAGTACTCGGCCGCACAAAAGATCATCCCAATCGCACAAAATAAAAGAGAATAAACATGCAACTATTTGATATTGACACTATTAGTCCCCTGAGTTTGGTGCCTTATTTTTATTTAACCCAACATCAAGTTCTCTTAAATATAAGGTTTTCTAAATTAGCAATACACCCCCTCAACTTATAATTCCAAACTTCTATTATTATTATTATTATTATTATTATTATTATTATTATTATTATTATTATTATTATTATTATTATTATTTGCTAAAGAAAAATAATTAATTCGCCGAAAACAACATATCGAGAAACGGGGTGTTACAACTCTCCCACACTTATAAAAAATTTCGTCCCCGAAATTCAACTCTAACACCACTCGATCAAAGCACCATAATCCTTCCTACGACTCTTAAATCTGCAATTCTCCTTTCTTACCCCAACAAATAGGGTTCCCATACCATCTCACACACGACATTTCGTGAAACAGCAAACCGATGTTATAGTTGCCAACAACCATCGAAGGCGAACTCAGCCACTGGGATGTAAGCATCCAAACTTCCCCTTCCCCTAAGATCTAAAACTCTACTTTGTACCACTTGCTACTCGAAGCCTCGACAACTCCTAACTAAACACACTTTACTATCACCTCCCACTTCTTCAACTCTTTGGAGAATGAAAAGTAAGCCTACCTTACCAACCCAACAAATCGCATCGAAGCCAAACACCACCTCATTATGCGTGCTTTGACGATGTAAAGACACTTACATCAACCATCATACACTCCTCATCATCCGTTAGCCACTATAACCGTCACCCGTACCTCCTCGGCCATGAGTCGTAAAGCTCAATCGCACGCCCTCTCAGTCCCTGCCCAAACCGTTCTTGCAGCACACGGCACTCCCTCAGTCTCATCATCTTGGTGAATTTCTGTGTCATCTCAGACACTCTCTGTCATCTGCACCAAAGCCAAAAACTCACGGGGAATCTGCTTAATCGCTACTTGAGCCACGTACTGCCTCCGGAACCGCATCATGAAATCCTCCCAAGTTAGTGCCTCAATTTGTGCCAACGATAGATATGAGACCTCGATGCCCCACCAATCCATCACCGTCCCTCGAAAAATATTCAATGTGAAGTGAACCCTCCGGCCATCCAGGCAAACTTCTAGTAGGAGATACTCCATCAACATGAAATATCCATCGCATGCCAACAAATAGGTTTGCCTCCCCCGTCAACTAAAATTGTAGCAATATGTTACTCTAACAGGTTCGTCAGCTCCTCCTGAGTCCCGATAGACATACCCAAGATTCCTGTCTAATCACCCGCGACACCCCTGTCGCCATCAGATCCTGAAACTCCTGGGCACCCAGGCCAGCATTCTAACTGCTATTACTAAACCTCATAATCACCATTCAGCAATCGGATGGATAAAGGTTTACCACATCACACTAGCATTTAAGTCAACTATGCTAGATACTCACACACTCAGTTCTTTGGGTTCTTTATGACCAATTCCCCACTCGAACGCGGATCCTGTGCTTTCGATAGTAAGAGCTCTACTACTACCTTCCACACCTATCCATGACTGTTTCGAGACCATCCCAAAATCCCTAATTCGTTTCTCACTGATAATACTAGCACATATGCTCATACTAGCATATGTCATCACTTTTCCTAGTCTACTAGGAATCCCACCCACCCTGCTACTCTACTGTGTCAGAATTTCCTGCAGCGTTGACGAATCGCCTCGCAAATGCACAGTCATATAAAGTGTAGAATTAAATAGGCATTCGAATAAGAGATCCTTCCCTAAGGCAACAACCAAACAAGGAACATGCAATAAGGCTAAATCAAGCATTCTCAGACTATTCAGTTCCTACTATATACAACTTTAATGGCATTCACTAAACAACTAATCAATGCTAGCATACATCCCTAATAGTAAGCAGCAGAAAATCAAAACATTTGAGGTATTCATTCTAATAGGCCATCCCACACACACAAATCTTAACTCTTCCTACACCATTAGGAATTCCACCCCACCTTGCTACTCAACTAAGATGGAATTTCCTCTAATGATGATGAGTCGCCTCATAAATACACAATCATATACATCATAGAATCAAATAGACATTCGAATAAAAGTACCTACCAACAACCAAACAAGGAACATGCAATAAGGCTAGATAAAGCATTCTAAGGCTATTCAATTCTTACTGTATACAACTCTAATGGCATTCACAAAGCAACTAATCAACACTAGCATACATTCCAAAAGTCAGTAACACAAAATCACAACATCAACAGTATTATTTCTAGCAATAAACCTAGCATACATCATATATTATAGAAAGCATCAACAAGGACTAAGCACTTAAACCTTTTCCCCACTGGCGTCGGCTGGCGGTACACACTGCGTCTTTGTTACACCGTTCATTAAACCCCTTTCTTGAAAAACTATTTTCAATTTCTTGTAAAATTATTTTCAAAGAAAACTTTCGGAGCCTCAAACTTGAGATCAAAATCCACCAAATGAGTCTGATTCACTCAAGCTGTGCTCTGATACCAAGTTGTAACATCCCAATTTTTATGACAATTTAAAATTTTTGGAAAAACAATTTCAATAATAAAACATCAGTTTATTTAAAACCTTCAAATGGAAACATTACTCAAATCATTAAAACCATTTTATTATCAACATAACTCAACATTTAGCGGAAGTCAAATCTAACATAAAGTCAAATAAAAACATAAATCTCCAAAGAAGCTGCACGAGTGTGTACACGTCACGCCTTGCCAGCACCCACATCTGAAGAACCTGAAACAATAATTTTATAGGGAAAGGGTAAGCACACATCTTAGTGAATTCAACACATACACCGCATGTCTATCACACATACTCCACCCTTATTATAGGCACACCACACAATAAAGGCACACAACACAACAACAAGACACAGTACAACTATAGCACAGAACATGATCATTGCACCCAACTAAATCATGGTTCATGGTACAACCACTAATCATAGCATAATCATGGCACCCATCTCAATCATGGCACCCCGCTGCATGATGGCACTCAGCTCAATGATTGCACCCAGCACCCTCACAATACATCACACATCATGGCACCCAGCTTAATCATGGCCCCCAGCTCCATGAATAGCACCCAGCTCAATGATGTCACTCCCCACACTCACACACCTACTAAGAACTTCATATGGCCTGTTACTAACTTACTACCCACCTACATCCTAAATAGCACACACGAGCTACAGTAAAGGATGTACAACTTCCATACAATGTAGTGAAGAACTCACCTCGAAACCGCAACTGTAGAAATCCGTCGACCGACTCCATAGGTCCCACCAAACTCCAGTCGCACACCTTATACTCCTATAAGGTATATATAATTACTACGAGGCATATTAACTAAAATTAAAATACTTGAATACTTGTACTATTACTTTTTGTTATTAACTTACATTTTAGTTTTAAACCCCAAACAGTGGGTCTGTTGGTGACCCATTTAGCCAATCCTAAATCCAACAAATCCAAGATATTTTTACATATTCACTTAATTAATCATTTTAGGATTCCAAGGATATTAAATAATCCTTCTAATTATTTTCCTTCTATTTTATATGATTTAAACAAGATCGGGTATCAAAGCTGATAGATTTGGACCAGTCAATGAAAATTGCCAATTTCACTCCACTTAGGATTTGAAACAGGTCAAACCCTTATGAGGTAACAAACTAAACCCATAGACCATTTCAGGGACATAAGACTCGACCCAAACGGACAACCATACGATTTTACGTGATTTTTACGAACATACCCAAAATCAGAAACTTTTATGTTCACATGAAATAACAACTAGGGTTAGAGTTTTCACCCACCAAACCCACTAAGGCATCCATTAAGACATTTAGGGTCTGAAAAATACTTAAAAGACATCATAATATCAGATTAATAGATTAGGGTTCACTAGAATTGGTCAAGCTCAACATATAAACACACCTACAAACACACACACACACACAACCCACGGTAGAGTTGTGGTGGTGGTGGTGCACCACAGTTGGAACCAAAAAGAAGAAAAGAATGGAAATACAACTTACCCAAGGTCCAAGCTTAACCTTTTCAGCCTCTTAAACTCGATCACTACACCTTCTTTACATCACAACAGCAGCAAGAAGCGGCAAGAACCAAGGAGCAACAAGACCTCAAGAGCAAGAAAGAGAACCGGGAAAGAAAAGAGAGAGAGAGAACGAGATCGAGAGGAATCCGAGAGGTACAAACGGCTTGCTAGGGCTGAAATCGTCTAACCTAAAACCAAAGTACTCGGCCGCACAAAAAAATCATCCCGATCGCACAAAACAAAAGAGAATAAAACGCAACTATTTGATATTGACACTATTAGTCCCTTGAGTTTGGTGCCTTATTTTTATTTAACCCAACATCAAGTTCTCTTAAATATAAGGTTTTCTAAATTCGCAATACACCCCCTCAACTTATAATTCCAAACTTCTATTATTATTATTATTATTATTATTATTATTATTATTATTATTATTTGCTAAAGAAAAATAATTAATTCGCCGAAAACAACGTATCGAGAAACGGGGTGTTACAACTATTGCTATGTCTAACTCCTTAGACAATCTACAATTCAATTCATGATAGTCTTAATTCGTTACTCACTTCCGAAAGTATGAGCGACTGTGAACTTTTGAATAATCATATTATTCGAGAAGTAAAACAAGCAAAATGAAACACAATAATGTACCATTGACAAATAGTAGTAAACAATACTCATAAATAATTCTCCATTATTTAATCACCAAATGTCAATTACATTTTTTTGTTACAAGTTTCGAGATATTTATCTAATTACAAAAACTAATATCATCCCTCAGGCCAATGCTCCTAGCATGCTGATAGTGCTTCACCCTACTCAGAGGCTTTATCAGAGGATCTGCATGATTATCTTCAGATGATACCCTCTTCACTATGAGGTGACCTTTTCTACTCTATGTCTGATGTAATGGTACTTTCTGTCGATATGTCTGGACTTTCCATGATATCGTGGTTCCTTGGTTAAGGCAACCACTCCTTCATTATCGTAGATCAGTTCCATTTGCTCCTAAATAGTCGGGACTACTCCAAGGTCACCGACAAAATTATTTAGCCAAGCCGCTTCCTTTGAGGCTTCACTAGCAGCTATATACTCTAATTCACAAGTTGAATCAGCCACCGTTTCTTGCTTGAAACTTTTTCATGTAACCGCTCCACCGTTTAACAGGAACACCCATCCCGACTGAGACCGAAACTTCTCTCTATCTGTCTGGAAGCTAGTGTCACTGTATCCACTTACTCGCAATGTATCACTGCCACCAAGGACTAGTGTAGGTCCTAAATTCTCAAGATATTCAATAAATGGTATCAATCACAAAATAAGAACACAATCTAATCACCTTCAATGCACTCTTGATTAAATCAAAGACTAGTACATAAGATGTTGTTGTTGCTTAAGCTTGACAAGGAATTTGCAATGATCTTCTAGAGCTCCAAAACAACCAACTAGCCTAATGAAGGCTAAACAAAGGTATTTATACCTATCTACACAAATCGATGACCTAAAGCCCATGGACCGCCGAGATCAGACCGAACAACCAGAGGAAGCCCACTGAGAAACCAGGTTTCTCGGTCATCATGACCGAACAACCAGGGGGTTTCCTAGTCCCCAACCGAGAAACCTCAAAAGCCCTGTAAAAGCTTGATTTTTCTATTTTAGCCCTTCTAAAATGCAAAGATTAAACCAACAAAATTTGTCCTAACAATCTCCCCCTTGGTTTAATGCTTTCATTTTGTCTTGAGTTTTCTCTTGGTAAGTCTTCAGTTGAACACTGCAGAATATTTCAACAAAATCCCCCTCAATGTGAAAATCTCCCCCCTTAGCAGGACAATCTCCCCTTTGCAGGTGACAGGTATAGATGTTGATAAAAATTCAGCACATTTGCAGTGACAACTTTGTCTTTGGTACAGATTGTCTTCAGATTTGGCTTGGTAAGTTCTTTAGGCATCAGTAAGTGTCTTGAATCAGCACATCCAACTTTTGATTTGACTTTAACTTTGACTGAGTCTGACTGTTCATCTCTTCACTTCAGGTGTTGATGTAGTAACAAGTTGACTGAGGAGGAATTCAAACAACTTCTCACATAGAATTCAGCTTCACCTTCTTCGGGAACAAAAATTCATGTCGTAACTTTTGAACTTCACTTCTTAAGCCGGCGCTTGTCGATACGATTCATTGACAGCAAATACCGTGGGTCACGAAGTTAAAAACTTTTACCACAGTTGCTCAAGGATTCATCTTTGGCTCAGAATGAGACTTCTCGCAGTATCTGTGTGAACCCGGAGGAACACACTGTGATTGTTTGAGTATCGGTGAACTACTCGTGGCCGTTTTGATTTAGGCCCCTGCATATCCTTGATCAAAGATCTCAATGCAGTTTACAAGTCAACTTGGCTCTTTACGAGACGTTCAATGGTATCTAAATTCTGCGGAGTGTACCATCCTAGTTCTAATTTTGAATCAGGTGAAGTTGTTGGGGGTCTCACAGCTATTGTGGTAAACAACAACGATCACTGACCCAGAGTTTCAATGTTTCATCAATGTGAGGTAATATCACATTGAATCACGAACATCTTGTTTAGAAGAAGGTATGGGTTCAAGAGTGGTATGAGCGTGTAATATGTCTTGGTTACTAGACATACCCATCGGCTAGACTTTCGAATTGTCATCAGTGTATGGTTTATTACACTGAATCATCCAACTCTTGAATTTAGAAGCTTTGTAGGTAAGAATGGGTTTTGATGCCTCACATCTACTAATTGTGTTGTAGTAGAGATCACTAGCATAGAATGTCGAAATATCATCAATACTTGGTTTAAAGTAATGAATAATCTATTTCTTGTATCAGAAATATTAAGGTGGTTAAGAATAGATTGGTGCATGTTATAGACTACGGTACTCAGTCTAACCATCGGCACTGACTTTTTAACTCTCGACTTTGAGTGGTTTCTCTCAAAGCGTCTAGAAGTTAATGTTACATAAGAAAAACCTTAGATTGGGTCAAGAAAAGTTCTCAGTGCTTCACACTCATTGAGGTGTACCAATGAGGATCACTAACACTTAAAATTACCTCAACAGTGAGTGGTACTAACTCGGTGCCTCATCGATAGGTAATGAATGTCTTAGTGAGTCACATCTTTGACATGAAGATTTGATCTGTATTCATGATTGGTATTTATAAGGAACATTGACGATTGTGCAAATATGAAAAGGACAATAGTTTTGTAGTTTTTTAATTTTCTGAAAGGAAAGATATGAAAATTATAAAAAAAAATATTTTTGTATTTTTTTTAAAGTTTTGTAATTTTAACAATGGACATAAAGGAAAAACATCTTTTTGGAATTTTTAAGTTTTCTGAAAAGTAAAGACATAAAAAGAAATATTTTTGTATTTTTGAATTTTTTTTAATTCTCCCCCTAAATTTGTGCATAGAGGAGAATGAACAAAAATGCACAAATTTAATTGAAAACAAAAGGAAAATATACAAAATTGAACTATTAGTCATCAAAACGAATCAAATCAGTTTAGGACGAAGTTACCTTTTTAGTTTCAACACGTCGTTAGTTACGAACCCCACGTGATCATTCCTTACTCCCCTTCCTGCAACGGACACAGACTCTCCAGTAATGGTTTGAATGTTGTGCAACTGAGACTTGTCTCCAATCATGTGCATGGAACAGCTGCTATCAACGGACCAAGATCTGATGATATTCCTCATAACTGCTCCTGCACAGGATGCGGGATTAGTTGATTTTGGGAACCCAGTCCATCTTGAAACTGGATCGACCATCACTATCCACACTCTGTACTCTTTCCCACGACATATCCTTTCGATCAGATAAGGAACAAGAAGAAGAATTAACATGATAATGGGAAGAATTTGAAACGAGGCCTTTTGGTACCCATCGGTAATTTGTTTTTGCCGCTTATTGTTTAACCGGATGGGTGTATCAGCACTTGAGTTTGAAGCAGAACTCCCCCTTCACTTGTGCTTATGTTTCCAGTGAGGACTCGAGGACGATCCTTGAGATGAACTCGACTTTACCGATTTCGATTTGATAGAGTCATCTTTCGGGTCGGTCCTTTTGTCCTTGGGGGCCTGCTTCTTGGCCTTGGCTTCATTCCAGTCACCATCTCTTGAACAAGATCTTGAGGGCTTTCTTTTTGAAGATCTCCCTCTTAGCACATTCTACCAGTGTTGTGCATAGAAGGGAAAGTATGGACGATATGGACAATTTCGAGCTATGTGACCTGCAATCCCACAGTTGAAGCACGTTTGTCTTTTCAGGTAAATGAGATTGTGACTTGCTCCTTGTCCTTTTGAGTTTTTCAAAGAGTTTCCACAAGTACAAGCACAACCACATTTACTGGGACTTGGTCTTTTTTCAGCAGGAAGTTCACCTTCTTTCACAAACTTTGGTGGTTTGTATTTTCCAACATTTGGAATTTTTGAATTTAAACCATCACCACAAGGTTTAGAAGAGGCACAGGTCTTAGCAGTCTTCTTCTCCTTGATTTCATCCTCCTTGTTCACTGTATCTACACATGAGGTGGAGGGATCAGTAGAGTTTAATTCAGTACTCTCAACAGTGTTAGATTGATCCTTTGGAATGAAATTGGAAAGATAGCATTCCTCAGATTATTAAGTCTCCAAGGATGGAACAAAGTTAATATTATAGGGAGGAGGAACAGAACTATATCCAAGTCCTTCACCATGTATAGTAGACCACTTAGTTTGATGCTCAATTATAGATTCAATTGTTTGACTTGATACATAAACTTTCTTAAAATTTGATTCAGCATTTTGAAATATTGAATTTAAGGCATCAAGTTCAGCAGTTAATCTAGCAATGTCTTCATTTGCAAACTTAAGGTGGCAATTCTTTATAGTAAGTTCATCTTGAATTTTCAGGTAATCAGAAGTTCTAGCTTCTAGCTTTTCTTGTAAAGGTTTCAGTTTCTTTTTATGTTTATGGACAAGGTTTTCTAGTTCGAAAACTTCTCTCATAAGATTTTCATTTAGTTCACGGTATTTGGCAATTATCTTTTCGCAATCAGGATTGCATGGTTTTTCGCAAGCGTATTTTGTTGCCATTTTATAGGTTCTAGTGGACCAAAAAAGCCTTCAAACGCCAAAATGTTGATCATAAATCATTGTAGCTCGAGAACCTGGACCGAAATCCCCTGACCGAACAACCACATCGAACAACAGCTTGACCGAACAACTTACACCGAGAAACCACCAAACAACAAGTGGACCAATTAACAATACCGAACAGCAATAAGGCCGAGTAACAAGGGGGGAGGTACTAGAACCGAACAACAAAAATTCAACCAAAATTCTGAAACCCTAATGAAACACCGAAGAACTCAGATTGGGCTGACTGAACAATTCACAAATGCACCTAATAACCCCAAGACTTGACCGAGTAACCTCTAAAACCCTAAAATCTTCAGCACCGCCACCGAACAATGAAAGGAGCGTGACCGAACAATAAGCTCAGATCTGAATCTCGCTAAAACACGTCCGTAACTTCCGTTTTTTGGATCAAAAACGTGATTTTTGATGATTTTTCTTGAAGATTTCCAAGAACATGAAGAACACAAAGCATAAAAACACCAAAGTTTGATCAGAGCGGTCCAAAAACAATCCAAAAACCTTCAAATCTTCAAAATCCAAGCAAAGGTAAAATGAGATTGATACCAAAAACTTAAAAACAAAAGTTTTCAAGCTCTGATACCAATTATAGGTCCCAAATTCTCAAGATCTTCAATAAATGGTATCAATCACAAAATAAGAACACAATCAAATCACCTTCAATGCACTCTTGATTAAATCAAAGACTAGTACATAAGATGTTGTTGTTGCTTGAGCTTGACAAGGAATTTGCTATGATCTTCTAGAGCTCCAAAACAAAAAACTAGCCTAATGAAGGCTAAACAAAGGTATTTATACCTATCTACACAAATCGATGACCTAGAGCCCATGGACCGCCGAGATCAAACCGAACAACTAAAGGAAGCCCACCGAGAAACCAGGTTTCTCGGTCATCATGACCGAACAACCAGGGGGTTTCTCGGTCCCCAACCGAGAAACCTCAAAAGCCCTTTAAAAGCTTGATTTTTCTATTTTAGCCCTTCTAAAATGCAAAGATTAAACCAACAAAATTTGTCCTAACAATTAGGACCATGTATTTTGTCCTTCGTAGATACTTGAGTATGTTCTTTACCGCTGTCCAATGTGCCTTGCCCGGATTGCCCTGATAGCGACTGACCATGCTCAAGGAAAAGGCCACGTCAGGGTGAGTACATGTCATAGCGTACATGATCGACCCCACAGCCGAAGCGTAAGGTACCCGACTCATTTTAGCTATTTCCTCATCTGTACTAGGGCTTTAAGACTTGCTCGATTTGGCATTACTCTGGATAGGTGGCTCTCCTTTTTTGGAAGGAAAAGGCCACGTCAGGGTGAGTACATGTCATAGCGTACATGATCGACCCCACAGCCGAAGCATAAGGTACCCGACTCATTTTAGCTATTTCCTCATCTGTACTAGGGCTTTAAGACTTGCTCGATTTGGCATTACTCTGGATAGGTGGCTCTCCTGTTTTGGAATTTTCCATTCTAAATCTCTTTAGTACCTTGTCCAAGTAAACACTTTGACTGAGTCCAATCAATCTCTTCTTTCTATCTCTCAATATTCTTATCCCGAGAATATAGGCAGCTTCTCCAAGGTCTTTCATGGCGAAACACTTCCCGAGCCAAGATTTCACTTCTTGCAAGGTCGGAATGTCGTTTCCCATGAGCGATATGTCATCGACATACAACACCAAAAATGTGACTATACTCCCACTAGCCTTGGTATACAGAGGACTCATCTTCGCTCCTAGAGAAACAAAACTCTTTGACTTTCTCATGAAAGCAGAGATTAGAGCTGCGAGAAGCTTGTTTCAATCCGTAGATTGATTTCTCAAGCTTACACACTCTATTAGGAAACTTTGCATCTTCAAAACCCTCTGGCTGATTCATGTAAACATCCTCAGCTCACTTCCCGTTAAGGAAAGCGGTCTTGACATCCATCTGCCAAATTTCATAATCATGAAATGCAGTTATGGCGAGCATTTTCCTAATAGACTTTATCTTAGCCACTAGTGAGAAGGTCTCGTCATAGTCAAACCCAGGGGTTTGAGTGAAACCATTCGCAACCAGTTGAGCCTTGAGGGTGTGTACCTTTCCATCCATGTCAGTCTTCTTCTTGAAGATCCATTTGCACCCAACTTTCTTTTGACTTGGTACATTGTCAACCAAGTTCCAAATTTGATTGTCATACATGGACTTGATCTCGTTGTCCATTGCCTCTTTCGATATAGTAGCCTCAAGGCCTGCCATTGCTTCCCGGTAGTTAGCTGGCTCATCCAGATTTATCAGTGTACCATCACTAATAAACGTGTCACCATTTGAAGTGATATAGAGACAATAAAACTCAGGTGGCATGTTAACTCTACGGGAATGTCTAAGAGGTAATGATGTGTTTATTGGTTCAATCAGAAGTGGTTCCTCTAGTTGAGTGCTAGTATCATCTAAGGTTTTTTCATTGGTTGACTATTAAATTTCTTCAAGGTCAATGGTGCTCCCACTGTCCTCTTTGAATATAAGTTCTTTCTCTCGAAAGACTCCTCTTCGTGCTACAAAGACCACGTCCTCTCTCGGTCTGTAGAAAAAATAACCAAAGGACTACTTTGGGTAACCGATGAAATAACATCTTTCACTTCTGGCTTCTAGTTTGTCATGAGTTTCTCGTCTTACGAAAACCTCACAACCCCAGACTTTGATATGTGCTAACGATGGAACTTTCCCCGTCCACATTTCATGAGGTGTTATGGCTACCGTTTTAGTAGGGACAAGATTGAGGATATGGGTGGCTGTCTCTAAAGCATACCACCAGAAGTGAATGGGAAGTGAAGCTCGACTCATCATGGAACGAACCATGTCCAAGAAGGTTCGGTTACACCTCTCAGCCACACCGTTCAGTTGAGGTGTCCTCGGAGGAGTCAACTATTAAAATATTCTACAATCCTTAAGATAGTCTAGGAACTCGATACTAAGATACACACCGCCTCTATCGGATCTAAGCATCTTTATCTTCCTGCCTAATTGATTCTCGACTTCATATTTGAACTATTTGAATTTTTCAAAGATTTCTGACTTATGCTTGATTAAGTAGATATAGCTATATCTGCTATAATCATCAGTAAAAGTCACATAAAATCGATTCGCATCCCTTGTGGTTGATCTGAAGGGTCCACATACATCGGTATGTATGAGATCCAACGGACCTTCACCTTTTTCACAATACCCTATGAAATATGATTTTGTCATCTTTCCCAAAAGACAAGATTCACATACATCATCTGGCTTTAGGTCAAATGATTCCAACACTCCATCCTTTTAGAGTTAGGCGATGCGTTTCTTGTTAATGTGTCCAAGACGACAATGCCACAAGCATGCTTTGTCTACACCGTTAGACGAATCAATTTGAAATACAATATTCCCTAATTTGTCTACACACATCACAGTTTCATACACACCATCACAAGGTAAGGCATTAAATATAAAAACACCATTTTTATAAGTCGAAATAGATCCATTCACATTATCAAATGAATATTTATATCTGATGCGAACTAGCCTTTGATTGAAGTCTTCTGGAAAACCTCGCCTTAGACCTGAGTTCACAGCAATAAGAATGAGGTCAGTCGCACTCCGGGAGGCGGTCCCGAGAGGGCGCTCTGACGATCAAGTTAGTCCGGTGATCGAAGAGAGAGTGAATTCAGTATCAGAGAGTGGGTACGAATGTGAATAATGATGATCTCACCAAGGGCGTGATCATCATGTACCGTTACCTTAGTGGGGGACCACTTGTCAGTTTGGTAGCGATCTTTTTCTTATTGGCCGATCGTTTGCGGTTGGCTGTGATTGGTTCATTCTTCTGACCAGGTGGTAGTTTGTGGACCACCTAGGTCGTTCGTGGTTCCTCGGGTCACGCGGTGACTGTTACAAGGTGATGTGTCACCTTGGTATTGGCACACGTAGTGGCCAATCGCCCATAGCTGTCGAGTCGGATAACATCCAGCCAGACGGGTCGCATGGTCCCAGGCGGCTGGCTGGCCGTCTGGTCGTCTGGCAAGGAGTCCTGCCAGCATGCTGGCGGACTATCACATGTATCTGTATGATACACTATCAAGTCCCCCCAGTCTTAGTAGTCAAAGCGATGATGTGGCCTAGCTTTGACGTTCAAGACTTTAGGGAAAGGCGATTCGCTTCCCGAGTAAATCGGCGCTTTTGCAATTGATATGAGTGATGTGACTCGCCCGTTTTCATCATTAAGGGTTTTTTCGAGTTTCCCGCTTCTCTCCTTCTTATATAGTCTTTTTTCGGGTTTTCAAATTTTCTTTCTTACACTCTTCTCTTTCTACTTGCTTCTGTATCCTTTGCTCTTCCCCCTTCTTTTCTTAGAAAAATGACGAATATCGATCATCTCGAGATTTCCGATGACGTTTATGGCCCTCTGGTGGAACGTTATGGTTTCCATCTTGAGGATGGTATTCTCGTTCCCGATGATGACCAGGGTTTTCTCTCGCCCCCGAAGGAAATACCGGTGTATACTTAAAGACCTTTGACGCTGGGTACCGTCTTCCAACTTCTGATTTCATCGACGACGTTCTTCGTCGTAATAGCATTGGTCTTCACCAGTTGACACCAAACTCAGTTAACAAAATCGTGGCTTTTGAACTTCTGTGCCGTGGATTAGGTATTGTTCCCGATTTCTACGTTTTTAAGCATTATTTCCGTTTTGCCGCTTCTGGAGAAAACTATGCTTTTTACCGAAGGACTAGTATTCATACGTTGATCCCTGAACCCAAATATTCACCCAAGCACTGGCAAGATAAGTGGCTCTGAGTGAACGCTTCTCGCGTTGGCGCCAAGTACTATCGGACTGGTATCGTCTCTGACCAGATTCCCAAGTTATACCCTCACCAAGAGCAGAGAGTGAAAACCCTAAACAGTTTTCGTGTGGTCCCAGAGGAGTTCCCCGAGTACATCTTGGCAGGGGAAGATGCCGGAATTCTATGTGCTGCAGAAAAGTATGTGTGATTTCCACTATTTTCTCTTTGTTTGTTTTTTTTGTGTTAGTGTCCTCTAACTTTCCGTTTGTTTTTATAGATAGCCCTTGTATGGTTCGGTTTGAAGATGTTCTTGCAAAGGAATGGGGAAAGGGGGAGCTGAGGTATCGTGAGGTGGATTTGGTTTACAAAGTGGCTGCACCGTTCGCGTTTCGAAACCCAGAAGTTGTTGCTCGAGCCAAGGAGATACAGAATTTGGAGGAAAAGAAATTAAGGAAGGGAATGTTAGGTGGTATTCCCTTGATAGATGTTAAAGTGGAGGGGCTTTCCAAAGGTGATCGTGAAGGATCCTCGGAGTCGGCCCGCGACAGTAAAGAGGGCATTTTAAGGGGATCTGCTCGATTGGCGAGCAAAAGAAAAATGGCATGGAATGCATTGGAGGGTTCGGAAAATCCTCTAGAGACCAGGTTGATTAGGAGGGTGAGTCGTCATCAGCTACTGAGCAATTTGAAGCAGGATGATTTGGGTATAATCACAATTCCGGATGATGAGGAAGGGAATGCCGGTGATAAGAAAATCCCAATAGGGCTCGAGGGTGTTGGTGATCAAGATGAGCAGCTGATGTTTGATCCAAAGGTTTTATCTGGTTCTGGTGATACAGGGAATTTAGGAGATGATGCTGGTGGTGGTTTTAACGTTGAGGGTGAAAGTGGGCTTGGGGGAGGTGGTTGGAATGAATTTGGTGCCTGCGGTAGCGGGAGTGCAGCCTTAGACACTCATGTTTGGATTGATTTTTCAAGTTTGTCGTTTATCCCCGAGTGGAAACTTGTCAATGGCTCTCGCTTGTTTCCGCAGGAAAATGCTGTTGATTTCGCCCTTCATGTGTTTCTGCCAGTGGCTGAGGCGGAAATGGAGGGTTTTTCACACGATAATCTGGTAAGTACTCTAAGGTTTGCCTCAGCCCAATCTGCTTACTACCTAGCGGCTGCAGCGAAGAGGATAGAGCGCCTGTCGGCCTCGGCCTCCTTGAAGGAATCTTTGAAGCTTTAAGTTCGTGATGCCACTGCTGAGAATGCATGCCTGCTAGCATCAATTGTTGAGTTGGAGGCGCAAATAGCTTGCTTGGAGGGTGCTTCGCGGGAATTTGATCAAAAATGCGAACTATTGGTTGCTGTGAAGATGTCGGTAGAGGAGTAGTTGGCTTGCACCCAGGAAAAATTGGACAAGGTTGGAGCAGATAATGAGGCTTTGATGATTCGTTCCGAGAATTTTGATGCCGAGCTATGTGAGAAGGATCGCGTCCTGGAGGAAAAGAACGCAGCTTTGGAAAAGATGGGGCAAGATCTTAGGTGGATGGTAGAATAAGGCGTGGTTAGGATAGTGGAGAATGTCTTTATGGTTCCAGAGTTTTTCCATGGGACTAACCGCATTCGGCGAGCGAGCGATGTGGCTGGTGAGGAGGCAGGCCGGCGTGGTCTTCGTCAAGAGCTCAAGATTAGTGGGTCAGATGTTAGAGAGGGGAGCTCAGCCTCCGACTGTGCCAGGGAGGTGGACGATGCTATGGAGGACTTTGCCACTCTTGATTATGCTGGATTGTTGAACCTGGGCCAGCTTAGTGTGGAGAACTTAAGGGAGCTATTGAGGGTGGAGGCGGATGGGTAATTCCTTGGATTTGGTTTCGATATTGTTGTATTTGGTTGACTATTTCAGAAAATTTCTTTTTAATGTTTGGTTGGGCCGTACTGGCTATGCACAAATATTTTGTTTGTGTAACCCGTTGATGTGTTTATTGTTATTTGCTTTTGTTTGGTTGACTTTCTTTGCGTGCTACCATGTGGGTTCTGTCATGGCTTAAATAATCTTCAACTGTTTGTGTGTTTGATTGCAATGTAGGTGGTGCTTGGTTATTTGTATTAAGTTGAGGTTTAATACGGATGGTGCTCGGCCATTTGTTAAGTTTTGAACTTATTATGAGTGGTGCTCGGCCATTTGTATTAAGTTGAGACTTAATATGGATGGTGCTCGGCCATTTGTTAAGCTTTAAACTTAATATGGGTGGTGCTCGGCCATTTGTATTAAGTTGAGACTTAATACGGATGGTGCTCGACCATTTGTTAAGTTTTGAACATAATATGAGTGGTGCTCGGCCATTTGTATTAAGTTGAGACTTAATACGGATGGTGCTCGGCCATTTGTTAAGTTTTGAACTTAATATGAGTTTGATAATAGACACTAATACGTGTGGGTCGACTTTTGGTTGGGTGATCAGTCCAACCAATTCGTCATTTGATAACATGTAAAACATAAACATTATATTCATGGGTTTTGGAACTCGGTTCCTCATAAAGTTAACCCATTACATCTACTAAATGAAGAGCAATAAAGAAAAAGGGAAAAGACTTGCTGCTGCTAGAGCTTGCGTTATGGTGTCTTTATTTTCAAAAGTGGAAGCTTCTTAGGTTTTGGACATTCCAGGTCCTAGGTAACGGTTTGCCATCGATAGTCTCCAGCATCTATGCGCCATTCTGATGCGCTTCCACCACCTTGTAGGGGCCCTCCCAGGTCGGACCCAATTTTCCCCTAGGCTGAGCATGACTTACTTCATTTTTCCACAGCACTAGGTCTCCTACTTTGAATGCTCTTCCTTTTACCCCGCCTGTTATAGTATCTTTCAGCATTGGACTTGTACCTTGCTTGCCTGACGCTGGCAAGTTCATGCTTTTCTTCTAATAAGTCCAGGCTGTGCCTAAGGTCTTCCTCCGCCCCTTCAGGAGTGAAGCGGAAATTCGTAGGGAGGTTATCGAGAGTTCCGATGGCAGCATGGCTTCCGTCCCGTACACCATACTAAACGGAGTTTCTTGGGTGCTTGTTCTTGGAGTTGTACGATAAGACCAAAGGACGCTTGGCAATTCCTGCACCCAGTTGCCTTTGGCTTTTCCGAGTCGCTTCTTGATTCCGTTCACAATGGTGCGGTTAGTAACTTCCGTCTGGCCGTTAGCCTGTGGGTGTGCCACGGATGTGAACTACTGCCGGATTTGCCTTTCTTCGCACCACCCTCGGAATGGGTTTGCAGCAAATTGCAGCCCATTGTCACTAATCAATACCCGTGGAGTGCCAAACCTAGTGAGTATGCTCTTCCATATGAACTTAATGATGTTGCGCCCCGTTATGGAGGCTACCGACTCAGCTTCTACCCACTTAGTAAAATAGTCAATTGCAATAATTAAAAACTTTACCTTCCTAAGGGCTTCTGGGAATGGCCCAACAATATCGATTCCCCACTGGAAAAATGGCCAAGGGCTTTTTATGCTTGTCAAGGGAGCTGCAGGTAGATTCTAGGCCGGAGAGAAAGTTTTGCATTCCACACATTTACGCGTCATCTCCGTCGCATTGGAATGGATGTCGGGCCAGTAAAATCCCATTCGCAAGACTTTGCCCATCAGCGCTCGAGCCCCCTCGTGGGCCCCCTGCCAAACCTGAATGCGTTTCGTCTAGTACTTGGCATCCTTCTTCTTTGGTTATGCACTTCAGCCAAGGGGTCATATATCCTTTTTTGTAAAGGATTCCCACGATAATCGTAAAATTAGGGGCTTTGACTCTTATCTTACGCGCCTTTTCTTCATCTTCGGGCAGTATCCCCTATAGGAGATATTGCATATATGGTGTAATCCAGGTTGTTGTCTCCCTTGTTGTCTCGTTAATTTGTTTTTCTTCGATGCTGCTTTCGGGTAGGACTTCGACCAATACTTTCTTGGTCAAATGGTCAAACGACGTTGATGCTAACTTACTCAGGGCGTCTGCCCTTCTGTTCTCTGACCGAGGGATTTGCTTGATTGAAAAACTGTCGAAGGATCTCGTCAAATTTTTGGACTGCGTCCGTATACTCGTGCATTCGCTTGTCTTTGGCCTCGTACCGACTGTTTATCTGGTTTGTCACTAGTAACGAGTCGCTCAGGGCTACCACTTGTTTTGCCCCATTTTCAATTGCCAGTCGCAACCCTGCCAGCAAAGCCTCGTATTCCGCCTCATTATTTGAAGTTCGAAAATCAAACCATAATGCATATGTAATTTCTTCGCCCTGGGACTCTTCAAGATTAGACCTGCTCCTGACCCTTCCTTCCTGCTGCACCATCAGTGAAAAGAGTCCACTCACACGGTTGTTCTGCAGGAGGGGGTTTCTTGGCAGTTGGCTCTGCTAGGGGCGATTGCTCCGGGATTTCGATAAGGAAGTCTGCTAGAGCCTGTGCTTTGATACCCGTTCGAGGTCGGTAATCAATGGCGTGTTCGCACAGCTCTATGGCCCACTTAGCTAATCGCCCCGAGTTTTCTGGCTTTAAAAGAATTTGCTTAAGTGGCTGGCTGGTGAGAACTTCAACATGGTGTGCTTGGAAATATCGACGAAGGCGTCTGGCGGTGTACACGAGTGCTAGGACCAGCTTTTCGAGTGTTGGGTAATTAAACTTTGGGCCTTGGAGTGCCCGACTGATGAAATATACTGGAAATTGCGTGTTGTTTCTTTCTACCACCAGTACCGCTGAAATCGCCTCATGCGATGCAGAAAGATATACAAATAAGACCTCTCCAGGAACAGGGCTGGCGAGGGTTGGTAGGTTGCTCAGTGTCTGCTTGAGTTTCTGCCAGGCTTCATCAGCTACTGATGTCCACTTAAATCCCTCTTTGTTGACTTCACCTTTTAGTGCATTGAAAAGCGGTAAAGCTTTCTCTGCAGACTTTGCGATGAACCGTCCCAATGCCGTTAACTTTCCATTTAACCCTTGCATTTCTCTCAATGTCACAGGGGGCTTAGTCGCAAGTGCATCTTGTACCTTTGTGGGGTTGGGAAGAATGCATTGGTTTGTCACGTAATAGCCTAAGAAGTGGCCTTCTTCCACACCGAACACACATTTTGCTGGGTTCAGTTTCATCTTCGCCCCTTCCAATGTTTTGAGAGTTTCCTCAACGTCTGCTAGCGATGCAACCTCTTCTAGACTTTTGATTACCATATCGTCAACATAGACTTCAATGTTGCGCCCGATTTGGTTACGAAAGAACTGGTCTACCAGACGCTGATAAGTTGCTCCTGCATTCTTTAATCCAAAAGGCATCTTTTTGTAGCAAAACGTTCCCCAGTCGGTGTAAAATGCTGTCTTTTCTTCATCGTCTTTCCTCATCTATATTTGGTGATAGCCTTTGTATGCGTCAAGAAAGCATTTCCATTTGAAGCCTCGAAGTGATTCTACTTTTTGGTCTATCTCTGGCAAGGGATAACAGTCTTTCTGGCAGGCTTTGTTTAAGTCTGTATAATCTATGCACATCCGCCAGCTGCCATCATGCTTCTTGACCATCACCGGGTTGGCGATCCAATCGGGAAAGATGGCTTCCCTTAATATCCCTGCTGCAACTAGCTTGGAAACTTCTACATTAATTGCCATGTTTCGTTCACCCTCCTGCCCCCTCTTTTTGTGCTTGACCGCTCTACTTCCGGGTTTGACATTCAGATTGTGTTCGATGACGTTTCTATCTACGCCCACCATGTCTGCCGGCTCCCACGCAAACACGTGTCTGTATTGTTTTAGGAGAGCGATTACCATTTCCCTCGTAGCTGCGGGCAACATAGTACCACTCCTGACTGGCTGCTCAGGGTAATCTTGATTAACAATCTCCTTGTCACTTAGTTCTTCTCTTCTGGTTTTCTTTGTTGGTCGGATAATGTTTGCTGGATTCATGATCTGGCAGCAGCTCAAAGGCTGGGGCCGGCGGCCATGATGCAAGCTACCTCCCGGGTGTTTTGAACTTGAGTAGACCATGTACCGCAGATGCCACCACACCAAATTTCAGAAGTCCTGGGCATCCTAGAATCATGTTATGTTTCGACGGCGTTCGTACGACGACAAACTCGATGAGCACGGTCTTGTGAAATTTTCCGTCAAAACTTCTCAAGGTGAAAGGCAAAGGAATAGTTCCTATTGGCCATATGCTATGGCCTGTTGTAACACCCGGCTTTTTAAACAAAAACACCCCTGAAAAATTTTTCATTTAAAACACTGGTTTCAATACATAAAACCATAACAAGGGGTATATTTTGATAAATACGGGTACAAGTGTATCAAGGAGAGTATAAATTACCATAACTCCTTTAAAGCCGGGCTGCTACTGACAGCATCTACGAGTCCTACTTCACGAGTCACGGACTCTATCTTGTCCCCTATCAGTATCATGTTAACCTGCAGGGACAGTAACAAACGGTATGAGCTATAAAGCTCAGTGAATAATCAAATCTGCAGATAACACGTATCAAAACCCAATCATATAACTGTCTGGATATCGAATCCAAACTCCTAGCCTTACTGGCTGACCATATATACTCTAGGATTTCACATCCTATACTTTAGCCCTAGGCTAAATCATAGTGACCTGAAATCATCAAGCCACGTTAGTTATTTGCATCTATAAACATGTCTAACGATTTCTGTCCCATATTTCTTAGTCACACTGGACTGCATCATATATCATGGCTAACAGCCGCACCCTGTGTCATAGCTATACAAGCTGTACCAAAACATTATCAACATACAATTCATAGCCCGCAGGCTGCACCAGCTGGGTTTGATAACCCGATATCATAGCCAAAAGGCTGCAACATGTACCTGTAACAAAATCATAGCCAAACAGGCTGTACCGTGTACCTGTAACAAAATCATAGCCAAACAGGCTGTACCAAATATCATAGCCCAAAGGCCGCATCGGAGACATAGCCAACAAGGCCGCACCGGTTAGATATGGCTCACGGGTTAGCCCGCTGTTGCCTAAAATATGTGGCTCACAGGAAAATCCCGCTGTTGCCTAGACTCACGGCTGGTTCCGGTCTTGTCTATATAAGTTTATTGACTCACGGCTGGATCTGGTCTTGTCATTTCATTTTACTGACTCACGGCTGGTCCCGGTCTTATCAATAAAAGGTTGACTCACAGCTCCGTTCTTGTCTATTATAGACTCACGGCTTATCTGGTATTGTCACATCATAGTGTATATATATGTATTGACTCATAGCTCCGTTCTTGTCATCGCAATGACTCACGGCTTATCTGGTATTGTCTTTTACATATATTTTTACACTTGTCATTTTCGTCCCTCGAAGCCGTTTCAACCTGTAACAAATCAATCATCATATATCACATATGATATCAGTGAGATTACTCACCTGGATGCTAGCTGCGTTTCAATTTCGGTTGTTTCTTGCCTTTGCGTGCACCACAACCATTTTGTCCCATACCTATTTATCCATATATATATCAAATGATAATAGGTTAATAATCATCTACATTGACTCTAATACACTAGAGTTCAATACAATATCATTACAAATAATGCCTAGTTAATAAACTTTCCGTTTACTAACTTTATATGAATTTTACTATTCACCGAGGCATTCGGACCGGTCTACAGTGCCCCCGAGGGGTCGGAAACTCAATCTAAAAATTTTCCCAAACTTTTCAGACCATAACGAGCCTATGGTCCAAATTTGGGCTTAATCGGACAAGCAACGCAAAAGATAGCGTTTCAAAGTTTCTGTTTGAGGGGCGCACCCCGCCCAGACAGGGGCGCACTGCGCCTGGGCGCACCCCGCCTGGGGTTTGGGCGCACCGCGCCTGGCACCTGCAGGTGCCTCCTGTCCAGCCGCGATTTATGCACTGTAGCAAGCAGTTTTGGTCCATTAAGTCCTTAATCAGGTCCTTAATCGATTGGGGTTTGTTCTAGGACTAAAACCTTATACTTTAACAAGGTTTTCAACCATTCAAAACAACTAAATCAATCAAAATGAAGAATTAGGGTTCTTAGTTCTAACAACCCCAAACTTCAAATTTAACACTAATAGCAATCTACTTCCACTTTCTTTAGTTAAGTCCTTATTAGCATGACATAAGGGAAGTATTACATCAACTTAACAACATAATTATCACTGCAAATGCAGTTTTGAGTTGCTACCAAAAACTCATCAAGAACACATTCAAGAACTTGGAATACTAACCTTAATAGCTTAGGAATCAACAATTCCAATCCATGGTTCCAATTCCAAGCTTCAAACTTCATGATTTCCAGAAATCTCTCTCAATTCTCTTCTCCCGTTGCTGCAACAAATGGATGGTCAAAGAGAGAGTCAACTCTCTCTTATTTATACCATAAAATATTACAATTTTGGTCCTAAAGTTCATTTTCTTGAACTTTGACCACAAAATCAAGTTTTATTACAATAAAACTTTCATTTCTTACATTTTGGCCACAACCAACAATATTTTTACATAATTGGTCGTTGACTTGGTCAAATGACCAAAATACCCTTTTTCGGTAAAACGACCAAAAATCAGTTTTTATAACATTTTAAGTCCAAAACTCAAAATATTATTTCAAACCAAATATTTTTCTGTCCAAAAGACCATTTTACCCTTACATGGTAAAATGACCAATTTACCCTTTTATTATAATTATATAATAAAGTATCTTGGCGTTACAAATTCTCCCCTCCTTCAAAAGATTTCGTCCCCGAAATCATACAAACAAACGAGAGAAATTCTTTCTCGTTACAATTTCGGTTTCCCATATCATATGGAAAACATTATGGTATTGCCTAAGCACTTAACCATACTAGTCTTCTTATCTCGTGGTTATATCACCACTCGCATATCACTCATCCGGCTGTCCCGGGCATCTTAATCACTTATCTTCCTCATTTCAACATGAGGGATTTGCTAACATTTATCACTCTATGTTCTCGAAACCATGAGACCCATAGAAAACTTTACAATCATCTTGAAATTCATCAAGGATATTCCATCAATACACCGCAATTCTTGCGTTTGGGATATACGGAAAGGTCCAATCAACAAGGACTCAACTTTCCTTTTTGTCCCACATCAATTTCTAGTCTTTCCGGAGGGTCACTTTTAGTTCCACTTTCTTCTCTTACTTGGGATTTCAAAGGTTTTACTCGAAAATCCGCATACTACTCTTGTCGATCTTGGTCTATTTCTAAACTTTCTCGACCTTGTCAAATCTTTTCTTCTGTTTGAGATACAATCTCAAGTTTAATCAACAGCTTCTCCCCAACTTCTGTCTAGCAATTCGGCGTGCAACACGGTAGTTTATACAATACTTCCTACGAGTCAATAAAACGCTAGTATAATACCTATACTTATTTACAACTTCTACCAAGGATAGACGGTCATCTAGTCTTCCGCTAGGGTCTGTTATGCAGATTTCAGGCATAACTCCTAAGGTCTGCATCACTATCTCACCTCGTCAATCCATCTGGGATTCGTACACAGTACTTACTAGTACTCTTGAGCTAAAAATTCTAAGAATTAATGCTAAATTCAGCAAATAATTCTAGTATCTCGATCCGATACAGTCGTCACCTGTAGTGCACTTCAACAATTTTCTTTATCTTTGTAGTTTTTCACTACTTTTCCACTCTTAACTTCTTCTTAGTCAGTATAAGTCTATACTGATTTCATCAATCAACCTGCAATTCACCCATATGGTGTCATACCCATACGGTATTTGCAAAGACTTTACTACAAAGTCTATGATATTTTTCGTCCCATTTCATTTTTGGGACCACCAGTCCACATACTTCTAATGATTTGACTGTAGTTACACACAAGTCAAACATTTTTCACATATCTTTCAATGTCTTTCTTCAGCCCCGGCCACCAACTCATAGGTTTTATCGACCTATATAGTTTGGTATTGCCCCGGGTATGCTGCATATCTGATACAAAATACATCTTTTCAAGATGATTTTTATATTTCGTTTGACTTGGAATTCACATTTACAACCGCCAAGGGTGTTAAATCACTGTGATATTTCAACCAACTTCCGCTACTTTTCAATCATTTCTTCACCTTTCACTTTTTCAGACTTGCACACATCTTCCTGTGCTACCCGAATCAACTCAGGTAATCAATTTGCCACGTTCATACACGTGGATGTAACCTACAAAGGTTACTCTTTCTAATCCAAGGCATCTGTAACCACATACGCCTCTCTGAGATGGTACAAGATTTCATACCCGAAATCTCTAAGTGATCCATCTATCTTTGCTATCTCATCTTCCGTTTCTTTTGATCAATTAAGTATTTCAACTTTTATGATCTTATTGCTATAAGCTTTACACCATACAAGTAGTGTTTCCAAAGCTTAAACGCCACGTTCATAATTGCTACCGCAATCTCATGCATTCACAGTCAACGTTGGATACCTTTCAATGATCCAATCCATCTTCTCTACTTAGCATCATTGCTAATGTTAGAGGTTCACACAAGGTTCATTCCAAACCTTTACAACATATCTGTGGTCTTTCTACCACTCAGACTTTATACTTTTATTAGTCAACCTTAGTCAACTGTCCAGCAATCAAGGAGCAGTTTTCTACAACTCTCCTATAGTAACCCGCCAAATCCAAGGAACTACAATGTCAGTCAGATTCCTCAGGCGGTTCCAGTTTTATCACGGTATCATTCTTTCCACTGGTTCTACTTTATCATCTCTGGCATTGTTAACATGTCCAAAGAATATGTAACTTCTTTTAGCCAAATTTTCATACTTGGAGAATTTAACATATCACTTAACTCAGTGTAGTAACTCCAGTATCTGGTACAATGTACCTCATATTCAATCTGGTTTCGAGAATATTATATTCTCAATAGTCGATGTACATACACATTAACTTATCTTTCTTCTTTTCAAACAGATAGGGCTCCACACGATGACACATTCGGCCATATGAGATCCCAATTCAAAAATAATTTCTTCCAATTGTTTTACCACTCTGCCATCTCTGCAGAGGCCAATCAACACAGAGTCTAAATAACAGGAACGGCTCCCAAGTCCAGCTTAATCATAAGCTCTTCTCGCCAATCTGGCAGAAATCCTGGAAGTTCTTTTCAAAAGAAACATCCGAAAATTTATTTAAAGTAGTACACTACTATCACTACTTTATTAATCTTGGCCCATACCACGTATGCCAACTACAACATCATTCCTTTACTAACTCTTTTCCGAGTTTAAGCAAAGAAGCTAACCAGTATTCTCAACAACGGTCATATACTATGGATTTTCATCCGCTCATTTCTGCTTTCTGAACCATCATGTTCATATTTCTACAATTCATGTTAGCATAATTCATTGCTAACCAATTCATAAGCACAATTGCTTCAGGTTCACTGGTAGTCATCGGCTTCAGATTCATAGGGAAAAGGGTCCCGTAAATCCTAGGCAGACTACTTTCCAGGTGTTCAATATCTTGAACATACTTGCTATCTACAATAGCTATTTCAAATATTTCATCCAAAATCGTTGATGAAAAATTCAAACAAAACATCGAGTCATCGATCCAAAGCATAGCTTCATGGATCAAATATAACATACACGAGTTATATTCAGAACGATGATATCTGCGACCGTATCAGTCTCCTCACGAGCTTCTTCCACAACTTATTGGAATGCTCATGGTACCACGGGTCCTTTTTGACCATTTGTTCCTTCTTTCTTTCCTGGGTTCATCACCCGTTACTCCACATTTAGCATGTGAGTATTTCAATAAGAAGTGATCTATAGTTCCACGCTGGAACCACTTCCGTCCCATACAACAAGCTCGAGCAATCTGCTCCTATCATCTGCAATTTCAGCATGTCAACGGTAGAGTCTCAACTCTACAATTTTCCTTAGTGCCTTTCCTGCACTGATCACTATACGTAGTGGCTCTGTTTTGGTCCTTTCCCTATAAGGTTGGACCCAATTTGTGACAACTTCTTCTGAGAAGTCCACTGCTTTTCACGTAGTCTCAACTACTGTTCTTTCACCTTGATATCAACTAAGGTGAGCAACCGATTTCTTTATCTGACCACATCAGCTAACATTGCTCGTCATGTGGATTTTTCCGCTACTTGTCTCGTTGCCCCTCGTTCGATGGAGTCTTTGAGAAAAGGCCGATCCGTCTCTTACAGTTACACGCACTAAATTTCTCCCAGAAATATCCGCTGCTCATACTTCTTATACGTTAGAAGTCAGCAATAGTTAGGTTATATATGTATAATAACAACTATATACACCTAACAGTTCATCATGTCTACTGTTTCAGGGTTTAAGTCCAGGAATCTACTCTATAGACACCTAGTTCACTTAAACCTCGGCTCTGATACCAACTTGTAACACCCGGCTTTTTAAACAAAAACACCCCTGAAAAATTTTTCATTTAAAACACTGGTTTCAATACATAAAACCATAACAAGGGGTATATTTTGATAAATACGGGTACAAGTGTATCAAGGAGAGTATAAATTACCATAACTCCTTTAAAGCCGGGCTGCTACTGACAGCATCTACGAGTCCTACTTCACGAGTCACGGACTCTATCTTGTCCCCTATCAGTATCATGTTAACCTGCAGGGACAGTAACAAACGGTATGAGCTATAAAGCTCAGTGAATAATCAAATCTGCAGATAACACGTATCAAAACCCAATCATATAACTGTCTGGATATCGAATCCAAACTCCTAGCCTTACTGGCTGACCATATATACTCTAGGATTTCACATCCTATACTTTAGCCCTAGGCTAAATCATAGTGACCTGAAATCATCAAGCCACGTTAGTTATTTGCATCTATAAACATGTCTAACGATTTCTGTCCCATATTTCTTAGTCACACTGGACTGCATCATATATCATGGCTAACAGCCGCACCCTGTGTCATAGCTATACAAGCTGTACCAAAACATTATCAACATACAATTCATAGCCCGCAGGCTGCACCAGCTGGGTTTGATAACCCGATATCATAGCCAAAAGGCTGCAACATGTACCTGTAACAAAATCATAGCCAAACAGGCTGTACCGTGTACCTGTAACAAAATCATAGCCAAACAGGCTGTACCAAATATCATAGCCCAAAGGCCGCATCGGAGACATAGCCAACAAGGCCGCACCGGTTAGATATGGCTCACGGGTTAGCCCGCTGTTGCCTAAAATATGTGGCTCACAGGAAAATCCCGCTGTTGCCTAGACTCACGGCTGGTTCCGGTCTTGTCTATATAAGTTTATTGACTCACGGCTGGATCTGGTCTTGTCATTTCATTTTACTGACTCACGGCTGGTCCCGGTCTTATCAATAAAAGGTTGACTCACAGCTCCGTTCTTGTCTATTATAGACTCACGGCTTATCTGGTATTGTCACATCATAGTGTATATATATGTATTGACTCATAGCTCCGTTCTTGTCATCGCAATGACTCACGGCTTATCTGGTATTGTCTTTTACATATATTTTTACACTTGTCATTTTCGTCCCTCGAAGCCGTTTCAACCTGTAACAAATCAATCATCATATATCACATATGATATCAGTGAGATTACTCACCTGGATGCTAGCTGCGTTTCAATTTCGGTTGTTTCTTGCCTTTGCGTGCACCACAACCATTTTGTCCCATACCTATTTATCCATATATATATCAAATGATAATAGGTTAATAATCATCTACATTGACTCTAATACACTAGAGTTCAATACAATATCATTACAAATAATGCCTAGTTAATAAACTTTCCGTTTACTAACTTTATATGAATTTTACTATTCACCGAGGCATTCGGACCGGTCTACAGTGCCCCCGAGGGGTCGGAAACTCAATCTAAAAATTTTCCCAAACTTTTCAGACCATAACGAGCCTATGGTCCAAATTTGGGCTTAATCGGACAAGCAACGCAAAAGATAGCGTTTCAAAGTTTCTGTTTGAGGGGCGCACCCCGCCCAGACAGGGGCGCACTGCGCCTGGGCGCACCCCGCCTGGGGTTTGGGCGCACCGCGCCTGGCACCTGCAGGTGCCTCCTGTCCAGCCGCGATTTATGCACTGTAGCAAGCAGTTTTGGTCCATTAAGTCCTTAATCAGGTCCTTAATCGATTGGGGTTTGTTCTAGGACTAAAACCTTATACTTTAACAAGGTTTTCAACCATTCAAAACAACTAAATCAATCAAAATGAAGAATTAGGGTTCTTAGTTCTAACAACCCCAAACTTCAAATTTAACACTAATAGCAATCTACTTCCACTTTCTTTAGTTAAGTCCTTATTAGCATGACATAAGGGAAGTATTACATCAACTTAACAACATAATTATCACTGCAAATGCAGTTTTGAGTTGCTACCAAAAACTCATCAAGAACACATTCAAGAACTTGGAATACTAACCTTAATAGCTTAGGAATCAACAATTCCAATCCATGGTTCCAATTCCAAGCTTCAAACTTCATGATTTCCAGAAATCTCTCTCAATTCTCTTCTCCCGTTGCTGCAACAAATGGATGGTCAAAGAGAGAGTCAACTCTCTCTTATTTATACCATAAAATATTACAATTTTGGTCCTAAAGTTCATTTTCTTGAACTTTGACCACAAAATCAAGTTTTATTACAATAAAACTTTCATTTCTTACATTTTGGCCACAACCAACAATATTTTTACATAATTGGTCGTTGACTTGGTCAAATGACCAAAATACCCTTTTTCGGTAAAACGACCAAAAATCAGTTTTTATAACATTTTAAGTCCAAAACTCAAAATATTATTTCAAACCAAATATTTTTCTGTCCAAAAGACCATTTTACCCTTACATGGTAAAATGACCAATTTACCCTTTTATTATAATTATATAATAAAGTATCTTGGCGTTACACCTGTGAATCCCACGAGTCGCCCTCTGGAAGGTTTTAATTCGTCTTTTATGATTTGTGGTAACAGCTTAAAACAATGTTCATGTATGATATCAGCAGCGCTTCTCCATCCACATATACTCTGTGGATTTTAATGTTCTTAACGTATCCCGTAATAACTAAGGGGTTGTCCCCCTACCAATTTTCAGGTCTTGGGTCGTTGACAGAAAAGCTTAGATTCAACGGACCCACGTCCTGACATGCACTTTCTGTGTCAGCATGAGTGGTTTGTCTTCGATTGGTGCGAATAGCCAGGATTTCGAGGGCTCGTCTACCTACTTTGTCTTCCTTGCGACCCTTTTCGGCTTTCCTGTTTGCCTCGAATTGCTCTCGTAGTTTTCTTGCTGTTTTTACTAGGTTGACTTTTAACTGCTTCTCCTCCATTTCTCTCTTTAGCTTGGTACAATCAGTGGTATCATGGGCTCTGCTTTTATGGTATTCGCAATATCGTTGTTTGGTGTCTGGGGTTTTACCCGTGGTGTTTTCTTTTACAGCGTAAATATCTGCATGCCTGTGTCGCAACTCGTCTTTGTAGAATGGATTAAACCGACGTGCCGGTCTGCCACCTCTTGGGGGAAGATCTGCATAATCCAGGCGCCGGTTGTGGTGACAACGCCTAGTGATATCAAGTATTTTAGGCGTTGTTGAGCCCTGTTCTTGATAAAATTATATCAAATATGTCTGGGTATTCTCACTTTTCGTGCCAGAACTTGTTTGGAGAAAAAGAATAGAAACAGGGAGTAAAAGCGTGCAAAAGGAAGAAGTTGGGAAGGAATGAAAAATCAAGAGAATTCGTACGCGCGCCGCGGGAATCAACTATGCGCGACGCGGTCTTAAGGCGGTGGAACACATTCAAATGCCGAAGAAAACGGGAAAAGATAAGTACGCGCGCCGCGAATTTCATTTCTGCGCGGCGCGGTTACGGGAAATTTGCAAGTATAAATAGATGCATTTCCAGCCGAAAACCCTAGCAAAGACCGGGTGTAAACATCGACCTTGAAGCTCTTTGACTCCAGGATTCCATTTCAGCAAGCTCACAATTGGTATTTTATGTTTTTGGTTTTAATTTCATTTTAGTAGCAAGTAGTTTTGTAGCTAAAGTCTTTGGGAGTGACAACCACTGACTTTGAGCACTTAGGTTTCTGTTTTAGAAACATTTGGTTACTGTTTTGTGATTGGAATTCAGTTTGGTGAATGAAAAGCATTTGGTTACATTTAATCTTAGCTTTTCGCTGTTTGGATGTTTGTGTTTGATTTGTTTGATTGATTGTGTTTTGGATATTGTTTTGGACCTTGTTAGGACTGTTTTTCTTAGTTGAAATCAGTAGCTAATTAGGTTATTTGGTAAGCATTAAACCTTGGCTAGTAACTGTTCAATAGGACTTTAACTAGTGGTAGTTTATGCTTTGCTTGGTTTAGCTAGTTTGGATGCCTTTGATTGCTTCTGAGTCAGAGATGTACTTCTGATTTCAGAAAGTGACTAGGTCATTTGGACATAGCTTAACTTGGCTTGAGTGTTTGATCATTGTCTCATTTGCTAGTGATAGGAAAATAGAAACCAGATCCTCCGACTATAGCTGTGACACTATTAGTTGGTAATCTCTCATCTAGTCTAACCACGAAGCTCCTGTGGATCGACCCTGACTACCGCTATACTAATGTGTGTTAGGTATTTCTCTTATTTTTGACCGCACGACGACCTCTGCGCGTGTCAAATTTTGGCGCCGTTGCCGGAGAGCTGTGAGCTTAGGTTAGGTAAGTAGTAGGAACTAGTTCCTTGCTTTTTTGAAATTTCATTTTCGTAAGTTTGATTTTTGATTTTTGTGGGCGTGTTGCACTAGTGCATGCGTACCGCAGGGGAAAGCAATTATCCCCATTGCAGTTTGATTCTGAGATTGAGCGTACTGCGCGCAAACTCCGTGCCCGTAGGCGTTTAAGCATCATGAATTATAGTCAAGTCAGCAGTAGTCCGGTCAGTGTTGCCCAGGATCCGTCAGGAGAGGCAACGGGGATGTTTTCCATTCCCCCACTTTCAGAATTTCAGTTTGGGAGCACGAGTGCTTCTGGTGGTGCAGTTTCAGCCCCTGCACCCATACCATCATGCACTCCACCATCTATCCCACCATTTACACCCGCTTCACAACCCCAATCCACCAATCCATTTACTTCTGCTATAACTTGGGGAGAGCCGAACCGAGATGGCACCCCAACTCCTAGACAGCATACACCAACATCCCAACCAGCCCTCTTTAAACCTCAAACCACATACCAAACAACACAACCTATACACTTTCAACCACCGCCTCAGCCATGATACCATTACCCAGAGACGGAGGAAGTGTATGATGAGGAAGATGAAGGATGGGTGCCACCAGCACCACAACCACAATGGAACCGAGGTCGGGGACCTCTTAGAAGAACACCACCATATCCACCACCAGGTCAGCGGGAGTACAATGATAATCTTTACGGTAACCCCGCCCAACCTTTACATTTTGCACAACCGAGACGGCAATCGGTTGCATCACATTTCCAACCGCGGGAATATGATGATTCGTCGCCGATCTATATTCCTGATAACATAGATTCGCAAGTAGAGATTAGACCTCAGTTATTAGGAATATTACCAGAATTCAGAGGGTATAAGCAGGATGATCCCTATAATCATTTATATGAATTCTTAGCGATCGCTAATGCTAACAACCCTAGAAACACAAATAGAAATATTTTTAGGCTTAGACTGTTTCCGTTCACTCTTAAGGATAAAGCCAAATATTGGTTCACATCGTTGCCATCAAACAGTATCACTACGTGGGATCAGCTCAAGGCAAAGTTCCTTCAGGAATTTTATCCAGCGAGCAAAACAACTGAAATCAGAAGATTTATCCAGGATTTCCAGCAGAAGCCTGGAGAAGCTTTTCATGAAGCCTTTGACAGATTAAAGGAGTTGTTGCGATCTTTTCCACATCATGAGATTCCCAGGTGGCAGTTGGTCAAGCTGTTCTTCGAAGGAGTCAGTGAGACACACCAAGCCATGATAAATGCCTCATCCAGTGGGACATTTATGTGGCAAGACCCAGAAGAAGCCTGACAGTTTTTGGAGCAGTTGAGCAATGGCTCCAAAGCAAACTTTTCCACCAGGAAAACTGTAAGTACGGCGGCAGCGGCAGGAGTCGATGCTGATTGGAAAAAGGAAGTGAAAAAGGAAATCAGTGAACTAAACAAGAAGTTTGACAGACTTATGTCAACATTACAGAATGGACCGTCAAGTTCATCATAAGCAAGTCAAGGAGGACCTAAGACTCACGAGGCAAATCAAGTTTATGGCCAGGGTCAAGGTCAGCACAATAATGGACGACCCTACAGGCCATACAACCAGGGACCACAGCAAAACTTTAGGCAAAACAATTATCAGGGTCAGTCGACTAGTCAGCCTAGAAACAATCAGCCTGCGAACAGTGGAAATGGAAACAACAACAACAACAACAGGGGTCCCACTAATGCCAACAACAACGCTCCAGGGACCCAAGAAGAGATAATAGCTAGGATGTATGATATGGTCACAGCGACACAACAACAATCTCAAGCGAATGCAAAGGCCATCGCAAATATGGAGAGACAAATAGGTCAAATGGCTGCAGACCAGCAAAAGAGAGATAGTGGCAAGTTGCCAAGTGCTACTAAAGTCAATCCTACGCATAATCAGCGCCCAGGGAAGGAACAAGTCAACACTGTTGAATCAGGATGGCGACAGGTCACTCTGGAGGACGTGTTCGAAGTCGGGAGTGAAGTGAGATCAGGGGAAGAAGGAAAGGCTCTAGAAAGCGAGGAAAGTAAAGAAGGAGGAGTTCCGGTTGAGAACGGCACTCAACCAGAAACATATAAAGAGATCCAAAAGGAAGAGCAATTAACAATAGCAGGGATCAAACAGAAGAAGAAGAATAGGAAAGAAAAGAAGAAGCAGGAAGCACCCAGATCAACGGGACCCTTAATGAATCAGCCCCTATGGGATGAGCTTAAGGATGCCCCTGAAGACACCAGGATTCTGCAAGAGATGTGTGAACAGAATGGGAAGAGCAAGGCACCTACACCAAAAACGGTGAGATTGACTGTGAGAGCCAGCGAGGCATTATTGGGAACACTACCCAAAAAGGAAAAGGACCCCCGGATCACCATTGATCACTACAACTGTAGGGGACGTGGTTATTCGGAACACCCTATTAGATTTTGGAGAAAGTGTTAACATCTTGCCAGGATACCTGTACGACAAGTACAAAAACGAAGAAATTGAGCCAGCAGAAGTTGTACTGTAGCTGGCTGACCAATCAACTAAGGTATCTAGGGGAAAGCTAACAAATGTCATAGTCAAAGTAGGGGACTTTTTCTATCCCGTAGATTTTCTGGTCATGGAATATGAGAGTCCGGACGATGCGCCTGCGCTCATCTTAGGGCGTCCATTTTTAGCTACTGCCGGGTCAGTGATCGATTGCAAGACTGGAGATATGGATATTTTCTTCGGGACCAGGAAAAGAAGATTGAATATGTTTGGGAACCCGATATCATTACCTTCAGAGGAAAATGGCAAACCGGCAGACAGGAAAACATTAATGGAGCCAGGAATCATCAGGAGCAAGGAAAAGATATGGACACGTACGGGAGAGGGAGGAAAAGAGGAAATTTTAAAGGAAATCAAGGACCACCCGTTGTCCGCCATCGACAAGGAACAATTGCTGGACATGCTAGAGATGATGGAAGCAAGGCATCAGCAATACGAAAGAGAATCCAGAAAACGAGAAGCGAATGTTTTTAGGCTCTTGAAATCTCAACAACAATGGATCAGCGGTGTGAGTGATCGGATGACACAACTCACATCCCTTATGACAATGATGGCCAATAATTTCATTCCAGAATACCAGCAAATGCCATCAAGAGGTCAAGAAGAAGAAGAAGAGTCAGCTTAGGAGCAGAACGTCTGGCTGAAGACGTTAAACTTAGCGCTTGTTGGGAGGCAACCCATCGTGTCATAAGTTAGGATATATTTCTTAAAAATAAAATACAAAACAAATATAAAAAATACATCAAACTTCTGCAGGTACTAGTGGTTTGAAATAAGTATGGGGTTATTTGAGAAGTTTTGAAATTTTTGAAGACCGCGCCGCGGGTATTGGAATTACGCGACGCAGGATCGTAAACCAACCCGATGTGCAGGGGTTGATTTGGACACGTGCGACGCGCAAAGAGCAAACCCGTGACGCGCTAAACGATCAGTCGGTTTTCTCCTTTATAAGGTAAACCGCGGCTCGCATAACCCACACGCGACTCGGAGCTCTGGTTATTGAAATTTTCTTGCGATTTTTTCTTGCTTATTGTGTTTCTACTACCAAGGTATGCCATTCTAACTATCTATTACTCGTTAAAACTAGCGATTAGGTAGTTAATTTTAGTGATTTGCCCAAAATAGTTCAAAACTTAGAATCACTAATGCTAGCTTATAGGGTGTTTGTTTTTCCAAATAGAGACCCTAGATGAGCTAGTCGGCACTTAGGCTACCTTGTGGTGTGATTGGATTGAATTCTAGCAGGTTAAATCGAGATTTTGGACCGGGGTTTGGAAACAGCCGTACGCCGTGCCGCGCCCTTGCTCTTGGGTCGCGCCGCGGTGCGGTGGGGAGGAAAAGGACTAATTTTGCAAAAAAAAATTTTGTTTTGTGCTATGTGTTTCTTTTTGCAGATGATGTTCAGATTGGACCACCCCTTCCTCCAGTTCCCCGCAGAGCTTGCCAGTTCAGTGGAGTACACTTCACGGAGAGACGCATTGACTCGTCGCCGGGTCCTTGAGGCGACAGTCATCGATCGAGATATTCTGAGAGACGCTGGGCTCTGGGGTGCGATTGAGCCATTCCTACATCGCACCTGGACCCACGAGGAGGCATCCTTCACATGCCGTGGATGGGATATGATCATGGCCACAGACGAGGACGTGGTCTACACGGAGTTGCTGCTGGAGTTCATATCCACCATCCAGTTCGCACCCCGAGCGGGAGACCCGCGCTCCAGGCTGGTACGATTTCGCTTGGGAGGTGAGCACAGGGAGTGCAACCTCCGGGAGTTCGGGAGGCGAGTGGGGTTATACACTCCAGCGGACCTCCAGCATCGCTACTTCACCCGGTTCTTCGGGTCTTGCATTCAGGGGGAGCCGGACAGGGCTCCCAACATGGAGGTTTGGGCATCGCTGTCCAACGTCAGATATGAGGCGGGAGCTTCCAGGGAGAGTCATCTTCGGGACCCACTTCACCGCCTCATGCACCGGATCGTCTCCACCTCCATCATGCAGCGGGAGGGAGGCGAGAAGGTGTCGGGCGACGACATGACCTTTTTATGGGTCCTCCTCGACCCATCCAGATTCCTCCACCTCCCATACGCCCTCGCAGTCGCTCTCTCCACCCACGCTATCGGCACCTCCACCAGCAGCCCATTAGCCAGGGGGTATTTCATTACCCACCTGGCCCGTTCTTATGGCATCCTTACTGCCCCCATGGCAGCCTCTTTGACTGCTCTGCCTCCATCCCGCACTACAGCGCGCACGTTGGAGAGGATGCGGTTCATTGAGCTGCAGCGCCCGGGGCAGTATATCCGGGCACCTACCAAGCCTCTTCAGGCACCCCAGCCTGCGTATGCTCAGCCTGGAAGGAGACGTAGGAGGCCAGAGCCGGAGCCAGAGCCCGCAGCCCCGACAGAGCCACACCAGGAGGACCTGGCAGCCAGGGTTGCCAGGATCGAGGACCAGCTCGAGTGGATCGGGGAGGTACTTCTTCAGATCCCATCAGCGCAGGGCCAACACCCCCGACCATTCCCAGCCAGGGCCCACGATCATGAGGTCGGACCCTCCAGGCCGCCTGGCAGTGATTGATGTATCTTTTTCTTTCTTTCTTTTTATCTTTTTTGGGATATATGTACAAACTTATGACACTTCTATTTGTATATTTTGTTCATGTTTTATTTCTGTCATGTGTGTTTTTAATTTGTTTGTTGAGTGATGCATGACATACCAATTTGAGAAGGAGTTGTCTCAGACAAGTGTGGGGTCACCGTGCCCCCTCCACTTGTCTTGACCATCGACGTGTTTACTGTAGCGCTACAACTCCAGAATACGAAATCGAGGATCCATTTGTACGCAATTATACCAGTGATATTGAGAACCAAGCAGTCTATCGTCCAAAAAGGGGTAACTCTTTCTCCCTTGTTTTGAAATAAATTTTGTACAACGGGGACGTTGTACGGTTTTAAGTGTGGGGTGTGGACGGTCTAAAGAGAATTTGTTTTTGAAATTTTTGCAGAAATGATCAATTTTCAAATTTTTAGCAATATTTTTCAAAATTTTTAATGAATTGCAATTTTGAAATGAATGGTTTATGATTGTGATAGCATTAGTATTTTTCAAGAAATACTGTTTATTTGTGATCATGCTATTAGTTAGTCAAATAAGTTGAGTTTTATGAGTTTAGAAGATTGAGCTGTTTTAGGATTGGAATTTAGGAAGGAAAAGTCAATCTATGGCCTTTGTTGTTCGAGCCGGTAGGTCTAAAATGGGTGGGCCTTATGCACCTTACCACCTAAGATCGTCTGGTCTGGGATGGTATTTCTGAAAGCTCGTTACACGGACAACATCGAAAGTCATGGACAATTCCTTAATGGCCTTTAGAATCTGAATGAGTAAGTACACTTCATTGTAGACAGAAAGTTTGTAATCAAGGGTTCTCTAGAAAGCCATGAATTCCAAAGAACAAGTCAATTATGTTTTTGCGAACTATTCCACTCTAACTCAAAAGAGCAATAAACTTTGAAACTGAACACAGTCAGAAATTGTTTGATTCTTTATTATAATTTGTTAAAAACTCTCTTGCTTGGGGACAAGCAAGGCACAAGTGTGGGGTGTTTGACAACGCCTAGTGATATCAAGTATTTTAGGCGTTGTTGAGCCCTGTTCTTGATAAAATTATATCAAATATGTCTGGGTATTCTCACTTTTCGTGCCAGGACTTGTTTGGAGAAAAAGAATAGAAACAGGGACTAAAAGCGTGCGAAAGGAAGAAGTTGGGAAGGAATGAAAAATCAAGAGAATTCGTACGCGCGCCGCGGGAATCAACTATGCGCGACGCGGTCTTAAGGCGGTGGAACACATTCAAATGCCGAAGAAAACGGGAAAAGATAAGTACGCATGCCGCGGATTTCATTTCTGCGCGGCGCGGTTGCGGGAAATTTGCAAGTATAAATAGATGCATTTCCAGCCGAAAACCCTAGCAAAGACCAGGTGTAAACATCGACCTTGAAGCTCTTTGACTCCAGGATTCCATTTCAGCAAGCTCACAATTGGTATTTTATGTTTTTGGTTTTAATTTCATTTTAGTAGCAAGTAGTTTTGTAGCTAAAGTCTTTGGGAGTGACAACCACTGACTTTGAGCACTTAGGTTTCTGTTTTAGAAACATTTGGTTACTGTTTTGTGATTGGAATTCAGTTTGGTGAATGAAAAGCATTTGGTTACATTTAATCTTAGCTTTTCGGTGTTTGGATGTTTGTGTTTGATTTGTTTGATTGATTGTGTTTTGGATATTGTTTTAGACCTTGTTAGGACTGTTTTTCTTAGTTGAAATCAGTAGCTAATTAGGTTTTTTGGTAAGCATTAAACCTTGGCTAGTAACTGTTCAATAGGACTTTAACTAGTGGTAGTTTATGCTTTGCTTGGTTTAGCTAGTTTGGATGCCTTTGATTGCTTCTGAGTCAGAGATGTACTTCTGATTTCAGAAAGTGACTAGGTCATTTGGACATAGCTTAACTTGGCTTGAGTGTTTGATCATTGTCTCATTTGCTAGTGATAGGAAAATAGAAACCAGATCCTCCGACTATAGCTGTGACACTATTAGTTGGTAATCTCTCATCTAGTCTAACCACGAAGCTCCTGTGGATCGACCCTGACTACCGCTATACTAGTGTGTGTTAGGTATTTCTCTTATTTTTGACCGCACAACGACCTCTGCGCGTGTCATGTGGGAATGATAACGATCGCTCTGCCTGTGTTGGTTATCCGTGGTCGCTTTGAGGTGATGTTGCTTTTCCGCCGTCCCTTCCTCCTGTCTGAGGAATCTCTTTACTCGCTCCTTTAGCCCATGTCTTGTCTGTGGGGGCCTTCCCAAAACTTTTCGAGATAGGGGGCCCGACAATAATCCCCAGGTAAACGCACCGGTCACCATTCGGTCATCTTTCCCCGGGACATCCAGCGTAGCTCTGTTGAATCGTCTGAAGTAATCCTTTACCGATTCACCCTCTCGTTGCTTACAGCCTATGATAGCATGGTTATTGCCTCTGTACTTCCGTAATTGCATAAAATTCGTAAGGAATAACTGTTTTAACTGCTCAAAGTTGTATATACTGTTTGGAGCCAAGCTTTTGAACCATGCACCCGCATTCCCGTCCAGCGTCGTCGGGAAATATGTGCACCAAAAACGTTGGTCGAACTTTAACGAAGTCATATGCCATTCATAGGTGTCAATATGACTATCAGGGCATGTTGTTCCATTGTACACCTTGAGTGTTGGGAGTTTAGTTGTAGTTGGGATTTCGTAATCTAACAGCTTTTTAGCGAAGGGTGAAAAAGGTGTCGTTATCGTAGGAATTGGATTCAACGTTTGTGGCTGGAATGATGGGTAGAATGGTACGAATGGGTATTGTGGCGTCATGTAGGGTGGTGTCATTATCGGAGGAGTATGATAACTATTGACATAAAATGGCGTTGGACCGAACTGAGGTGCAGGAGCCGGGGTACTTACAAATAAGTTCTGAGGAACGGTGGGTGTTGGGGATGGAGTGGACGGTATCCCTGTGGCAAAAGGTATCGGAGGAGTTGACGAAAAACTTGGCGGAATGGGAGTATTCGTCGAGGTTCCTGCCATCGTAGGGGCAACAAGTAGAGGTGTAAGAAGTGGTTGTGTTGCCGATGGTCCTGCATGGAAGAGAGGGTTGAAGTATGTCAACGGCGGTGTGAACAAACTTGACGGTGACGGCTGCCATGGTGATATGGTAGTTGCTGTTATCGCAGGTACGGCTGTTTGATGCGTAGTTGCTGGAGTTTAGGGTGTGACTGCTTCTAAGGATGCCATAGGTCGTATTGGGCCCCGCCGAGCGTCAAGCTGTTGGTTGTCTGATGGTGTCGCCATTCAGAGTTGAGAAGATGCAGTTCTTATGTTGTCACACAAACGGATGGCGCCAATGATGCGAGCTAGCCTTTGATTGAAGTCTTCTGGACACCCTCGCTTCAGACCTGAGTTCACAACAACGAGAATGAGGTCAGTCGCACTCCGGGAGGCGGTCCCGAGAGGGCGCTCCGACGATCAAGTTAGTCTGGTGATCGAAGAAAGAGAGAATTCAGTATCAGAGAGTGAGTACGAATGTGAATGATGATGATCTCACCAAGGGCGTGATCATCATGTACCGTTACCTTAATGGGGGACCACTTGTCAGTTTGGTAGCAGATCATTTTCTTATTGGTCGATCGTCTGCGGTTGGCTGTGATTGGTTCATTCTTCTGACCAGGTGGTAGTTTGTGGACCACCTGGGTCGTTCGTGGTTCATCGGGTCATGCGGTGACTGTTACAAGGTGATGTGTCGCCCTGGTATTGGCACACGTGGTGGCCAATCGCCTAGGGCTGTCGAGTCGGATAATGTCCAGCCAGACGGGTCGCATGGTCCCTGGCGGCTGGCTGGCCGTGTGGTCATTTGGCAAGGAGTCCTGCCAGCGTGCTGGCGGACTGTCACATGTATCCGTATGATACAGTATCAATATCCTTGTCTAACAATGCGTGAAATGAAATAATGTTACGAGCCATTTCTAGCGAGTAGCAACAATCAATTAAATCTAAAAAAACATCATCACTAAGCACAAAACTATAAACTCCAATCTAGGTGACAGGTGACGATCGCCTGTTTCCTATGATCAAGTTCATTCTTCCATGCTCCATCTCCTCACTTTCTTTTAGTCCCTGCAAATCAGAACAAATGTGGAAACCACATCCTGTATCAAGGACCCAAGAATGAGAAGATGATGAGTAGATATAGTGTATATACATGTAGCCGATGGCTTCACTTTGCCATCCATAATGTCTTACAGGTATTTTGGGCAGCTTCGTTTCCAATGTCCCTTCTCATTGAAGTAGAAGCAATCAGATTCTTTGGGATTCAAGATGGGAGGAATGTCAGAACTGGACTTTGCCCTTGGACCATTACTTGATGACCTGGCATGGGACTTTCCTTTCCAGTTCTGTCTTGGAGGACCCTTCCTCTTCTTCCCCATTCCCTGTCCAATAGCCAGAACGGGAGCGCTGCTAGCAGTGGAGGATACACCTTTACCCTTCATTCCTGCCTCAGCGGTCTGCAGCATGTTATGTAACTGTGCTAAAGTAGTCATGCTGTTGTTCAGATGATAAGCTAAGATAAACTGATCATAACAACCGGGCAAGGAGTTGAGGTCTATATCAATAGCCAGCTCCTCATCAAAATGCACATTTAGTTTTACAAGGCGTTCCACATATCTTTGCATTCTTTGCACATGGCCGCATATAGATTCTCCCTGCTTCATCTTGCAAGCCATGAGTTCCTTGACCACTTCTGAGACACCCCATTTTTCACTGTTTGCAAATACTATAGTTTTTCGTATAAATACATGAATACAAAAATACGGTTTATCAAAAACCGATAGTTTAAATGATTAAAACAGTGGGTGTACAAATCCATATCAAAACTAACCATAGTAAGCAAGAAAGGATTAAACCTTGAGTCCAAGATAGGAGCTAACTCGAGCTCCACTCCAGCTAAACTTCATCCAATTATAGCATATCGTTTTAACCTAGAATACATGGCAAAACATATAATACGTAAGACAATAATGTCTCGTGAGTTACATGAGTTTTAGACTCAAATCTTTAACTTCTTTTTCCAACTTTTATTTAAAACTTATCACATAAAGCATCTTTCAAAACTTTATAGTAATGATATACTATACTCTTTACTTTTCAAAATCATTTCATAATATACTTTGCAAAGATAACATCTTTCAAAACTTTATAGTAGTAACATACTATACCTCTTTACTTTTTTTAAAAATCACTTCATAACATACTTTGCAAAAATAACATCTTTCTTACTTTCTGTGACTGGTTTTATAAGCTTGCTGGATTTTTATACTTAAGGCTTTAATCACCATAAGTGATACCCCAAGTCTCTATGGCTAGAAAGAACGGATCAATCCTCACCATAGAAGTGCTGAGGCGATCTACTTCGTGATGGGGCTTTGTCCCCAGTAGACCCCTTACCTAACCTGGGTAGGTTGGAACATAGTTCCCCTACTAACGCTGCTTGCTACAATTACTAGTCATACAAAACATTTTCTGCTTACTTTAACAATTACTTACTTACATAGTGGCTAATTGCCAAACTTCATCATTTCTTGTCTTTATGGCTGAATGCCAAATTCATAACTTTTGTTTCACATAAAGCATATGTTTAAAACATGTCTTTATAACATTTTAGGCTTAATGCCAAATCATACTTTCCAAACATCTTATGGCTATATGCCCATTCATACTTGAAAACATATACAATTTGTAACCAAAACATACTTTTTAAACATCTTGTGGCTATATGCCTATCCATACTTGAAAACATATACAACTTGTATTCAAAATATACTTTCACATAATTGGTTCATAGACCAACATACTTTCACTTAACTTGACTTGTAGTTCAAAACATAACTTCAAACATAGCATTATACTTTCATAAACAAGTTGAAAATAATACTCTTGCATATAATTTCACATAAAGAGATTTTATAAGAAATCTTGAATATACTTACTTGCCATGTACCCCCAGAATGGGTAAAAATACTGCATGTACTAACCTCATGTATTGCTAGAAGATTGACTACACGTTCCTTGTATTTATACTATTTTGTGATTAAATAATCACTTGGCATGAACCTATAATTAACATGTTATACATTAAAATTCATACTAACTGACTCTATAACTCATTAGAGTCCTTATAATACTATCATGGGTCATAACGGTTATATAACTTTTAAATTACCAACTTTAGTTAAGTCGTATTTTATACGTATTTTACTACAGTACCCTCGGAGGGTCGTATTTCGGTTCCGACAATTTTTCATGAAGTTTTAGGCCATAATAGACCTATGTTTAAAATTTGGGATCAAACGGACAAGTTTTGGACCAAAACTAAAAATTGAAAATCACTTGGCAGGAGACTTGAATGAAAAACTGCATTTTGTCTCTGCCGTCAGGTCGCGTCGCGACCTAAGGGTGGTCGGGTCGCGATCTGCAAGTATATTGTTATATTTGACGATTTTTCAAACTGCAGTTCCACTATTCACCCCATTAAGCTCTTAATACTTAACTTAATTGGTTTAGGGTCATATCTAGGCCCTAAATACCAACTTACACTTAGTTTTAAACTTCAAAATCATCAAACCTTCTTTAAAATCTTGAAAATTCTTCCGAAAACACCATTTTTTACCAAAAATCATTTTATTGAATTTTACAAGTTTGAAACTGATTACCTTGCATCATTTGTGTCATGTTTGACTTAACAAGACCATAAGAATCATATAAAACCAGTTTCATCTATTTTACCCATTTATAGGGTTCTTGAGATAAAAACCCATTTCACAATTGTTACATCAAAACTTCATTTTTATCAAGTTGGCAACCACTACACATTCACTTCATCATTTCTAACATACTAGATTAATCAAAACCATCTGGACTTTCAAACCCGTGACTTAGGGTTCTTGAGCAAAATCACCATTTTCTTAATTTTCACATACTCCATGGCTAGAACATGCTTTAATGGTGATTTTGAGCAAGATGAATTAGATGTTTACATTGGAACCATGATTTCTGGAAAAATCAGAAATCAAGACTCGATTCCCGATCACGAATTTGGAGCTTAGAGTTTGAAAACCTTACCTCAAATGCTTAGGAACTTCAATCTAAAGCTTGATCTTTGAACTCTTTCTTGATCTTTCCCATGCTCTCTTCTCTGACTCTCTCTCGTTCTCTCTAGACTGTTCTGAATTTATGAGGATTAATGAGATATTTTCTCATTTTTATATTTTCCATATTTATAGTTTTAGTCCCTGAACTTTCATTCCTTGGACTTTTGACACAAATATTAAATTTGGCCACATGAACCTAAAATTCTTACATTTTTGGTCCAAACTAGAATTATACTTTTATAATAATTCTTGTATATGGTCAAATGACCAAATTACCCTTACAAACATACTCTCTCGTAAAAATATACATAAAACTTTAAATTATACACGCCTTGTTTTACATATTTATATTATTAGTTTGGGTCGTTACAACTTCATACTTTTCTTGACGAGCTCGCTTATGGAACTTTTCCATAAGGTCCTTGTTCATCTCGTATGGCTAGCAGTCCTCATAGAATCTCTGCAATTCGGGGACCATAGTTGTGACCATGATGCACACCACTTTGGTGGCATCGTCGTAGTGTTTCTTGAATGAGGCACATTCCTCAGGAGTAGCGGTTTCTTGATCAATCTCGATGAGCTCCTTTTCAAGAATATACTCTTTGTCCTAGAACCTAAGCACCATCCTGATATTTCACATCCAGTCGTTATAGTTGGTGCCATCTAATGTCACCTTAGAACAGAGCGAAAGGATCGATGTGAAGTTGGTGTTATGGTTGGAGTGTGGAGCAGACGAAGTAGCAGAAGCATCAGGAGTAGACATCCATAAAAGAAGGTAGTTTTGATTAGATAATTATAATCCTTAATATTTAACCCAACGATAAATATTAAGGCTAGGATCCAACTATCTAATTCACAACATAGAAGAGGGATGCCGTAATCTAATTGTAAATCACATAAAGGTAGGTAAATGACGATTTACCAATTCCACCATAGAAGATAATCATATTAAGTGAAATTCCTAGATCTTTTGAGATTCATTGAACTGTTCACAACATAATGGTCATTAAGGTAGATATACTTTTATCAATTTCAATCTATATGAAATTCCTAGATCTGTGAGATTCAATGACCGAGGTCAATGGCATGTTTAATATCGGATTATGCTCTTCTGTTTGTGAGTCGGATGCTGAGGATCACAAACAAGATGTAAATAACCATGCAAATTACTTCGTAACCTCAGTGTCGTTTATCATCTTGATTGATGTGCCAGTAAACCACATGCGCTCCATCAACAATGATAATTTATGAGATACCCATTACCACTCTTTATGAATCCCTATTAGTGTGCTGGTAAACCACACACGCTCCATCAACAATTTATAAAGTGTAATGTGTAATTTCATGGATTAGCATACATTTCACATTTTCCTAAAGTAACTAGATTGGCATTTGTTAAGGTTCTAGTACTTTGTCTAATAGCATTATACTTTTAATGAGATTAGGTTCGTCCTATCAAATCCGTTTTGCTAACGACACTCCACTGATCAAGGAAGCGGTGGGTGAGAGTGGACACCCATTCAACCGTTATTTTATAGACATTTTCCTTATACCCCCCTTATATACCAGTTTCGTGAATGAGGCATACTAGCGATTTGACTGACTTAATCTTATACATATAAATATTAATCTATAATATTTATTCCTTTTAAACAATTTAGAATATTTGGTTTTATTCCTTTTAAGTTTTTCGAATTAAACTATTTAAATTAAACATAAAATGAAAATCATATTGATTTATCTTTTAATTAACAATTAAATAAATTAAATCAATTTAGGATTAAAAAATTAAAACAATTAATTTAATCCTATCCTTGCCCACTAAGTTTTTCAAAAATAAAGTCCAAGGGTTTCCTTTTATCAAATAATCATATTTACCAAAAATACAAAAACCTTAGGAAGGCCTTACAATTTTCGAAAATGGGTGGAGGCTAGGGTTTCCAAAACCCTAGCCCAAAATCGACACACATGGTGGCGAGGGTTTAATTTTAATAAACCCTAAAAACCAATTTTCTATTATAGCAGTTCAACAGAAAAACAGCATAGCTCTGATACCACTGATGGATTTTAAGCAAGCAATGAGCTTAAATCTTAAGTTCACATGCACCTTAATAAGGATCTATGTTTTTCTCAATTAAACCTATAACTAAGGCCAAATCAAAATTCATAAGGTTGTGTTCATACCTTTTTTGACCTTGGAAGCTAGCAGGACAAGTGGCGTGCCTCTAATGGCTCACACCCAGAACCAAGCAAGCACGAAACAAAACAGAGATGAGAGAAACTCCAATGAGTTTGGCATGAATATGAGTGGTGGAGGGAGCTTCTATTTATAGTCCCAAACTAATAACTCATAAGGCATATAACTGTCGTATTTGAATTTCTGATATGATAAGGCTTTTATCACATAATTCAATCTACTTATCATTGCCATAAATAGCTCCAATACCCATATATGGGTTTCGAAATCCACAAGGCTCTAAGCCTGGAATTTCGTCCAACCCATTAGGTAACCCTAATTGTCTGTTGCTCAACTATTGAACAATTACAATTCAGCCCCTGCACTTTTAATTAATCTAATTAATCCCAAAATTAATTCCAATTAATTTATGATTAATTATTAATTAAATATAACTATTTCTAATTAATATATTATCCTCATAATATATTAATTTCTCTCTCTATATATATGTTATCTTGTCATCTGCCAGTTATGAGGACAACCCAAAAGGACTCTCTGCTATCAGTTCAAGTATATTCCTAAATTATAGTTATGACTTAGACACCTAATCCAACAGGACCAGCACCACGATTAACGGTTTCATCGACTTTAGCCCCAAAAGAAGTCATCGAAAACATAGAATTGTAAACCCTAATGTTATCCATGTAGTCTCTATATTGAAGCAAACCTAAAATACAAGATGGAGGCATCAACGGTATAGGCAAGACAATAGCACCCTGCCTACAGCACTGGGTGTAAATTGGGTTTTTCCGAGTAGAACCTCGAACAATTCTCTCAGCCCACCAGAATTCGTCATTACAATAAGAACACACATGAATACAGTCACAATTGTCATAGCACCCAGGCAAGGGCCGATCGACAACAGAAACAGAAGGAGCAGACGATTCCCCAACCTCAAAACTCCCACCAATAGACAATGGCATAACAAAACAGAAGACTAAAAACCCACAAAAGCCCCAAATAAAAATCGAAAGGAAAATTCAAATTACCTGAAACACAATTGAAGACGCAGGCAACCACAAGAAGAAGCGTACAAAGCAAGAAGTAGTAAATTTAGCAGCAGCGATGCGAGAAGAAACATAGAAAGAAACAAAATAAATAAATTTAAGGAATCATTTCACAAGAAAAAGGGATTCGGTACACGTCAACATACAACCCCCAGACCCCAAAAGTCTTCTAGAAGAGCTATTGAATTTTAATCTAAATAGTAATTAATAAAAATAAATAGATAAAATAATATTGAAAGTATGAAAAAATTATATTTATTAAGCTTGTGAAACAATACGAAAAAATTAAAATAGTTTTTTCATGGCTTTACATGGCTTATAAATGTGCATGGTGCAGTGTAGAGTCAAAATCATAAATCGTACCGTATACGAGGTTTGAGTTTTTTTTAAACCGTAAATCGTACCATAAATGTTCTAAACTGTGTTGTACGGTGTAGGCGGTTTGTGAGGTTTATTAAACATAAAGTCTCTTAGCATTTTTGTGCGTATTATTGATTAGTAAGTTCTAGTCACTATGGTTTGGTACTTGCGTCTTAACGATTGGAACAAGGAATAATATTTATTCACATATTAACTATTAACTCATTTTCTTTACTTTAAACTTTTAGGTACATGTAGGGAAGGGTTCAAATGAGAACCATTCAAAAGATGAGCACCATGAGAACCAATCTCGACCGTTAACACATTCATCAGAGGGTTTTGTATTATAAGGGGTTAACCAATGTGAACGCGTTGTAGATGATCAAACCCCACGACCCTTAGATCAAAGTAATGTGTGGCTTATATTAATTTTTTTAGTTCTCAATCTTTTAATGGTTTATATATATATATATATATATATATATATATATATATATATATATATATATATATATATATATATATATATATATATATATATATATATATATATATATATATATATATATATATATATATATATATATATATATATATATATATATATATATATATATATATATATGGTTGGGTTTATGAGAGACAGAGGATTTTATGAGATAAGGGACGTGTTTTGGTCAATCATTTCAGGCGTTAGTAAAAAAACTTAAAAAATGGATAATAAATGGAAAATTTTGAATTTTTTTTTCATTTTCCTTACTTTATCATCCAAAAAACAAAAATAAAATTATGTTTTTTAAACATTACGTGCAATATTCTAATAGAATATTACTTATATATAGGGGTGTTCAAATGCGGATATATTCGAAATATTAGATATCCGAATATTTTAGATAATGGATATCCGAATCTGTAACTAGATTTTCGGATATCCGAAATTTCGGATACGAATTTGGATATCAAATTGGATATCCGAAAATGTTGTTCCCAAAAAACATTTAAGAAACACGACGAGTGGATCAGAAAGAACATCGTTAGAAATTAAAGGGGGTATAATACAATGTAAAATATTCCAAATTCCAACATTAAATTAGCAACTAAATGTCTTAAACAAGTATTAGTACAATTGATTGTTCCAACTTCGGAATCAAAGTTATTATGTACCTTATACATCATAAATACCTATATCTATATCTATATCTATATCTATATACATCTTATAAAATAGGTCATCCAAATGAATATGGTTCAAGATAAGTCTCATTCTTGCACCGTATTCATTTGAAACCTCCACATCTTCATCTTTCAACTAATTATTAAAAACCACTCAAGAGTTTTTAACTTATATATTATAATTACTAAGTATTTAAACTAATATTAATATAATTTATGAGTATCAAATGAATAGTAGTTGAATAGTCTTTTTTTTTTACTATAAAAGAGGACAATCATTTGAGTAACATACAAAAACAAATCACATACAAAGTGAGAAAAATCATATAGCAAGAAGAATGCAAAGGTTTAAAGATATTTGTGTTGGTTTGAGTGTTTTTTTATATATTTCGAGGCATCTTGCGATGTTAAAGTTTTGAATTTGGAATTTATTTTATATATACTAGAGAAAGTTAATAGTTTTCGTTATCTTTTATAGATTTAAAATGGTCATACAACCATTATCGGCGAAGAAAATATGTGTGTGTGTATGAAACAAATTTCACAATGAAATTCTTCCATTTTATTATGTTTTATGTTTATTTTGTAACTCAAACTTAAGCTTATGTAATTAATTGATGGTTTAGATTCTTATTTGAGATTTTTAGTATTCTTATTTCATCAATTAGAATAGTATAGATCTCCATGTAATACAAGCTTTGATATTTCATTATCATGTGTTCTGTTTGTGATTTCAAAATAAAATATAATTTATATATTTTGGTGTTTATTATTTTGAAATAATTTTATACTAATAGTTAGATAGGTATATTCTTTTAGTATTTATATTTAAACAGACATTCAAGAAAATTATCAAAAAAACACATGAACGCTTGAAGAGGTCATTGAAAAAATAAAACATTTAGATCAATAAATAATTAATCTTGCCTTTCTAAGAAAAACATAATTAATACTTTAATTTAATCGAATTAAAAGGCTTTTATAAAATACTTAGTAAATCATATATAATTAATACTTAAATTTGATCAAATTTAATAGCTTTTACAAAATACTTAGGAAATCATATATTACAATTATATTCTAAGAAATTGATTTTGCTAATATGTAAGTGCATTTTACAATTTTATATATATATATATATATATATATAGATACAAAACTTCATAAATGGTCCCTGTGGTTTGAAAACTTTTCATGGATCGTCCCTGAACTATATAAAATGACTAATTTACCCTTTTTAATTTCTTTTACATTTTCTTTAACAAACACTTATTTTTAAAGGAAAATAAGAAAAAGAAAAAGAGAATAAAACGCCTTCTTCTTCACCCTCCCCCTCCACTTGTGTATTCGGAGTTGCAGTTGTGCAGTGGCGATTAGGGTGTTGCTTCTCTAGGCCGTCTTTTTCTTCTCAGCTCTTAATTCAATCACCATTTTCTTTCGAGCCAAACCCAATTCCTGCAACTGTAACCAAGTCGACCCCGCCGTCAACCTCCAGACCAACCCACCTGTCTCCACCTTCTACAATGATCCGATTTTCGGCTAATTGATAAACGCATAAAAAATTGGGACTGAAAATGGCGAACCTGCTGAATCCATGGCTACGATATCTTTTACAGCAATGTGTTACTCGACCCCAATATGCACTCGTGTTGGGTGAAGATTGCGGCGGTTCAGGAGGCGATGGTTGCTCATCCAGAAGCTGAATGGATCTGGTGGCTCGATGAAGATGTTATGTTCATTGATATGGAGTAAAAGGTTCCGTTACATCGGTACAAAGATTATAACTTCGTCGTCGAAAGAGGTTTACGAGAAGAAAAGCTTATTAGGGTTGACCGTAGGTTCGTTTCTCATCAGAAATTGTCAATGGTCCCTCTATTTCTTGGAAAAGTGGGCCAGAATAGGATCCCAATCAATCTCCTAATTTCGAGAAATGGGCTGGAATATTGTTGGACGTGTTCAAGTATGAATCCAACGATCAGACGGCGATGGCCTACTTGCTTCTAAAAGAATACCAACAATGGTTTGGGAAGAAGATGCTGATTAGGACCAGATATTATCTTGAAGGGTACTGGGTACTCATCGTCGACACATTACAAGACATAACATAGAGGTATTTAGAAATCGAGACGATTGCTGGGATGTTACGACGGCGGCAGGTGGAGAAGGTGAGTGAGCGGTGGGGATGTTACGACAGCCGCAGGGGGAGAAGGTGAGTGAGCGGTAAGGAACGAATGGAGGGAGAGGGGTGAGGAAGAGGGTGTGTTTTATTTTCTTTTTCTTTTTCTTTTTTTTTTAAATAATTTTTTGTTAAAGAAAATATAAAAGAAATTAAAAAGGGTAAATTAGTCATTTTAAATGGTTCGGGACGATCCATGAAAAGTTTTCAAACCACATGGACCATCCTTGAGGTTTTTGAAAGTTATGGACCATACTCGATATCTTCTGAAACCACAGGGACCATTTATGAAGTTTTGTCATAAATATATATATATATATATATATATATATATATATATATATATATATATATATATATATATATATATATATATATATATATATATATATATATATATATATATATATATATATATATATATATATATATATATATATATATGGGTTAATAACATAAAAACCACTGTAGTTTGCCCAAAATTCCGGTTTAACCACTATATTTTATTTTGTTCCATTAAAACCACTCATACTTTCAAAAAAAATTCATATTGACCACTGTTTATTTTATTTTATAATTTTTAAGCAGTATTTTCTTCAAAATATTATTTGAAAAGTTTATTATCGACATTTGAAGCAAATATTGGAACTTCATTGCAGTTAAAATGATACATAAAGTTGTCTACATGTGATTTTGATATTCGTAAGTGCAGCTTTTCGGGCACTTTGTGAATGCATAGGGTATCCAAATGAATCAACTTAATTTTGAATGTGACGAGGGTAAGAAGTGTTCCGAGTTGGCGACATAAAATTTTGACTTTTATTTGTTATAGTGGTCGCAATGTATCTTTTTGAAAATATGAGTCGTTTTTACGAATTATTTTGAAAGTATGAGTGGTTTTTTTAGAACAAAAAAGAATATAGTGCTTAAATCGAATTTTGGTCAAACTACAGTGGTTTTTATGTTATTAGCCCTATATATATATATATATATATATATATATATATATATATATATATATATATATATATATATATATATATATATATGTATATATATATATATATATATATATATATATATATATATATATATATATATATATATATATATATATATATATATATAAAATTATTAATAGATGTATTTTTCCTTCAATCGTATTTATTTAAAACTCTTATAAGTTTTCAAATTTTTTTTAATAATAATGTTAACGTTAGTTTATTATCTTATACGATAAAGTTATATATTGTAATGATATTATCACATGAATCACGATAATCTGTTTTTAATAAACATTAGTTTTTAATCTCCGACTTAACCAAATCAATCACCGGAGGGAGCATCTCAAACACAGCCATAGTCGCCTCCGCGACGACCAAATCTCGAACACCCTCATCACTCATCTCATGCCCAACCTGGCTTCGGAAAATCCACCCGAGTCTTGAATCATTTCCTCTTAGATTACGCTTCCTCATTCTGAAATTCGACAAGAACGGGTTACAACACCCGCATAACACATAGCACACACGATTCCCTCGTCTACAGACTCATTAGGTCCCTCGGGTCTCCCTACGCACTAGGTACGAATCATGTGCTTCCAATAGTACAGGCCCTTGTACTACCTTCCACACATATTCGTAGTTGTTTCGAAGGTGGTCCCAGTTTCCCTAAGTTGCCTCACTCCCTTCTAAAGGGCATTCAAATATCATTCAAACCACCCTGTACCGAAGTGCCTAATACTCTTCCTAGTCTACCTAGGAATTCCACATCAAGTTCGCACCATAAGAACTTCTGCTCATACCGCCAGGTTGTTTCGTGAACACGTAATCATATGCAATAAGAACAAATAGATAGTCGAATAGATGTCTCTACCTTAAAGTCACAACCAAACAAGGAACAGCCATTAAGGCTGGTTCAAGAATTCTAAGGCTATCTGATCCTATTACATATAATCCTAAAGCATTCCCTTAACTTCCTAACAGTACAAGCATAGGTCCAAAAGGCACACACAAGCAACACATAGCAAGTAGCACCCGGTTGGTAGCAAACTAGGCAAAAGGATCCCTATGATCCAGGCCAATCTATCATGAAATTTTTCTGAGTGGATCCTTAGCCTATTTCTAGCATATATCAAATCATCAGCACATAATATCATGGATATTTTGGGAATTGATTACTTACTTGAGCTCCGGCCGACTGTACGCATCACATCTCATCCCTTTAAAACTTATTTACCTGTTTAAAAGCATAAGTTAAGTATACATACCATGTTTCAAACTCCCAAGAAACAATCAAACAAGAACATGCAAGGGAATTTTCCACATGTTACTCTACCTAACTCCTTAGAAATTTTATTTAAAAATGTTTTCCTTTGAAAAATCTCTTTACAAAATCCTCAAATCCCTAGTTTGAGTTTGGATTCACAGTCTTGTTCATCCAAATCCTTGGAATCACATTCATGTTCACCCAAATCCCTCAAACCAAGACTCTGATACCAACTTGTAACGTCCCAAATTTCGTAATAAAATTTTCATTTTAAAAAAGATTCAAATACATAAAAAGAGTTACCAAATAAATTCATCCAAATTAAAACCTAACATTTAAAACATGTAAAATCGTAATTAACAAAAACATTTAAATACATTATCCAGCAGAAGATTTGATTATCAACACATCATATGCGGTACAGTCGCGTCGTGCTCCAAGCTCAAGCCAACAAATACCTAAAAACCAGTTAGGGTGAAAGAGTAAGCATAAAGCTTAGTGAGTTCCCCAAAATACCACACGATCTATTCCATAACACACAGTCACAAAAGTTCTCCGGGCTTGCCCCGAACAACCTGGCTCTCGGGCTTGCCCCGATCCGCCGGTTATCATCGTTTGACTCTCGGGCTTGCCCCGATCCGTCAGTACTCATCGTTTGACTCTCGAGCTTGCCCCGATCCATCAGTAATCATCTTTTGACTCTCGGGCTTGTATCGATCCATCAGTAATCATCATTTAGCACATATAACATATTTCTACACATAGTAATTACACACAGTAATTAAGCTATCTACGCACATAACTTCTCTTATAGTATAGTAAGAAGACTCACCTGATCCATGACCTCAAGCTAGACAGCACCCATACGAGTGCCCACCAATCCCGACAATACGAACCACTTATCAAGGATAAACTCCACTTAGAACTTCTTAAACTCTAAATAGGATAAACTTCTAAGACCGGCATCCCAAACCCTCAAGTTTTACCAAAAGTCAAACTGGTCAAAAAGTCAACGGTCAAAGGTCAAAGTCAACAGGTACGTTTAGCGTCGCTAACTTCCTTAGTTAGCGTCGCTAACTATGAACAACCTCAAAAGTCCATTAAGCTCTTAATCCATTCAGCCAAAGTCTTAATCCTTCCAGGGACCTTCCAAACAGTCCCTAAATCCATAAAAATCCTAACTTTACCATCAAAACATCACCATGCAAGCTCATGAACAAGATCTAAGTCTAAAATGGCCTAAAATTGAACAAAACTACCCAAGAGAGCTTGTCTTACTCTCTAAACCAACTTAATGGTTCTAAATTAGGACTTTAAGACATAAAGTTCCAAACTTTATTCTTCCCAACCATGGAAAATCACCAAAAGGGACCATTACATCATTACAATCCAAAAAAATCCACTAAAACACAAAAAGAGTCTTAAAAATGCATAAATGTGGAAACTTTACTCACAATGGTCTAGAAAAATACAGATCTATGAAGCTTCACCTAAGAGAAACGACTTCTAGCATCACCACCCTTCTTCTAACACCATGCAAGCATAAAAAATCCATCCAAGAACACCAAAAATGCCAAAAACTCATCAAAGAAGGTCTAGAGAGAGAAAAGGTCAATTTAGGGGCTGAAAGATGGTGTTTGGCGGCTACCCTAGGGTTCCTAACCCTTAAATATGGCCCAAGCATCAAAATATAGGGTTTTGGCCGATTTTCAGCAGTTAGCGTCGCTAACTTTTCAGTTAGCGTCGCTAACTTCAGAACGTGCAAACCCACGCTGCAACCAGACGTTAGCGACTCTAATGCTAGCATTAGTGACTCTAACATTAGCGACGGTAATTCAAGAATTAGCGACGTACCTGGATTTTTCCATATTTTTTTTAAAACTTACTCATTTTAATTCCAAACTTGATTCCTTTAAGCCGCGAACTTGAACAATTCAGGATTAGGGTCTTACAATATACATGGTGCTTGTTGGAGACGTGTCCACCATATATTGTAATATCCGTGTTTTGGGTCTAGAATAAATTAGACTAAGTTGGTAAATAAAACTTTTGAAAAACTAAAAGAAATTCAAAACTCCGATTAAACGAAATAAATAGACTATTTTCAGAATTTGCTCATGGTTCGGAAGTCGTCTATCTTGAGATCGTTATCTTGAACGAATGCATAGTTAAACATTAGTCTATTAAGAATTCACACGTTCATTATCATGTTAATATTTTTGTCATTTATATAAAGTAGAGGGCAATTTAGTAATTTTATAAAATATGAATTGAATGTGTCAGAATAACCAACTTGATCATAACAAAACTTGGTTTCAAAAATAAAAATAATCTTAAAATGAGTGGATATCTTGGTAAATAACTATGTTTCATAAATAATCAATTTTGAATAGGGGTAATATAGTAAATCCATATTAAGATAATTGGTAATTAGAAGAGGGGTATCTTAATAATTTCACATAATATGACAAATACATCTAGATGGAGGGTAATTTGGTAATTTATCAATAAAGACAAATTCAATCAATTAGAGGGCTAGTTTGGTATTTTTCAGCAAGGGACCTACTCTCCTCTATCATGGAATACGCATTCGGATTGCTTCTGGGTAGCAACTTCATGATCCGAGAGAGAGAGAGAGAGCGTTGGAAAGAAAGAGAAGCGAGATGGAGAGAAAGAGAGAGAGAAAGAGAGGGAGAGAGAGGGAGAGAGAGAGTGAGAGGCAGTCATTAGCGAGAGAGAGAGAGAGAGAGAGAGAGAAAGAATGGAGAAGGAGGTAAAGACCTTGGTGGCTGTCTGTTGAGGATATCCGACCAAATCTTCCGGTCGGTTTACCATAGCGTAGAAAGGAGAGGGACTGTATGCTTGGGAGTAAATGTAGACGATAGTAGAGAGATGATACGAGGAGTGAGGCTGGATCTGAGGAGCGGGCTGTGACATGGTGATTGAAATCCATGGGAGTGTTTTACTACTTCCCGATGATGGTTTATTCCGGCAAGCTCCGGCAAACACCCAAATGAGTACCAAGGAATGGTTATGATGACCACTGTGCCTCCTTCGATCCCCTAAGTTGATTTTCTGGCTAGTTTTGAATGGGCATTCTCCGAGTTGTGAATCCAACCGAGTGGGTGTCGGGAATGAGGTGCAGTTCTTAAAGTTTCTGGGAGCGGTTTGTTAGTTCCACATCTGTCCGGCAAAGGTATCGGTCGGAGCAAACAGGAGGGGTGGCGGTGACCGTGGACGTCGCTGGAGATGGAGGTGGCGGTGCAGCGCCGATTTGACCTTAGGTAAACGCACGTACTAGTCCTCTTGTTGGGTTAGTGTTCCATTTTAAGCTCAAGGCTTGGACTGGACTAGAATTAGGTCCATCGGATAGAATGTTTTTGGTTGGACTGATTTCTTTAATTGGAATCTCGTTTCTTTGGACTCGTATAGGTTGGCCTGTAATTAGACTAAGTTGTAGACATTACCCAATGAGTTAGTAGAAGAGATATTGTGTTATAATAATTTCAAATAAAATTAGCTTTAATTCAATGATAAATGGACTTAAATTACGATTATTATTAATTAGTTAATTAATTGTAAGACCCTAATCCCGGGAAGATAACGTCGTTAATTGGTCGTTGAGCGTTGGCTTTTACTTTGACAATGATTGTTGACTTTTTGACAAGATTTACTTTTGGTCAAACATGAGGGTTTGTGATACCGGTCTTAAGGGTTTATCCTGTTTGGAGTTTAGGAAATTCTAAGTGAAGTTTATTTTTAATTAGGAAGTTCGTATTGTCGGCATATGAGGGCACTCGTGTGGAGTGATGTCTAGCTTGAGGTCACGGATCAGGTGAGTCTTCTCACTATACTATGGATGACGTTGCATGCGTAGCTTTATTACTTTGTGTAATAATGTGATGTTTGTGCCTTACGTGTTTAATGACAAGATCGGGGCAAGCTCGTGAGTCAAATTGTTAGAATATTGTCCAATGTCATCAACTTGTGGTAATATTTCTGATAATGGTAGAGTCCTTATGGGTTGCCCTCATGACCCAGAAAAACATACAGAGTCATAAATAAGTAAAAAGGGAATGATTAGTTTATTAATTTATTGAGAAATAAATTAATTAGAAACTAGATCAATAAATTAATTGATAAATTAATTTAGAATTAATTTAGAACCAATTAAAGGGACTGGATTGTAATTGGTTAAAGGTTTAATCAACGGAACAAAGTCCAAGGGGTGCGACAGCCAAAAGGCTCCTAAGTTTGAAACCCTAGGAGCCTTGCACTATAAATAGAGGCCTTGGGGTTCAACCCTAAGGCATCCCATCCTCCAAGAGGTGCCGCCACCTCTCCCTTCTCCCTCCCTCTTCTCCTTGTCGAAATATAGAACCCTTTCCAAGGGTTTCTGGATCGATCTTCAAGCATAGAAGATTTCTGATCTGTCTGGTTTTCTGGAGTTCCTGGGTATGAGTCATTAGAGAGGTTCACACTTTGGATCCTGTTCATCCTTTGGAAGATGTTGTTCATCAGATTTAAGACAAGAGGTACATTCTGTTATGTTTTTGTTGAAATAATTGTTATGAACTGCATGATCCTGAACTCTGTTCATGGAGATCTTTGTGATTTGATATTGTTAGTCTTCCGCTGCATATATGTTTATGTTTATATTATTGAATCCCAACAGTGGTATCAGAGCCTCTGTTCATATATTATTTGCAGAATTGCTTGATATGATTACCTATTTAGGTTTTATGCTAGAAACTTGTATAAACTTGCATGCTGTTTTTCGAAAATTCCATATGTTATGCTAGACTGATTCCAGAAATTGCATGTTATGAAATTTTGACTGGTTTAAGTGTTCTAGATCATGAATTTCGAAATTTTGAAGGGTTTAGGATAGTCTCCTTTCCCTTGGTGGCCAGGATTTCCTAACCTTGGTTTGCCTTGCAAGTTTCCATAGTTAGATTGTTTCCTTATTTGCTTATTTGCCTAAACTGCATGCTGCCTTTTTTGATTTTTTCCTAGATTCTTTGTGCCTCCATAGAAATTTCGAAATTTGTAGGGTTTTAGGAGGGTTTCCTTGGCCTTTGCATGCTACCTGGCGGCTAGGGTTAATCCCTTGCTTGCCTTGCAAGTTTCCTAACTTGCTTGCTTGCCTTTTTGCTTTATTGCCTTAATTTGATTATTTCTATTAAGGATTTATTTATAATTAATTATTAAAGAGTATTAATTGAGTTAATTAATAAATAAAATGTTTTAGATTATTTAATTAATTGTTAATTAATATTAATTGAATTAATTAAATGAGATATTTTAAATTGTTTAAAATACATTTATATATATTAGAAGATTATATATATAAAAGAACAATTAAAACAAAAACATTGGTCAAACCATGACTAGGCTCACCCACATAAAATCGTGTATAGGGTTTGAAGCAAGGTTCTTATGAACCTAAATGAAGTTGGTTATTAAGTGGCATGTATTGCTCACCACCTTCACCGCCCAACACCTTTTAGCATGTGGAGTTACCGAAAAGGTTTGATAGGGCAATGTTTCTCTCTCTAAGTTAAAAGTATTAACTTAAAGTATTAAAACAAAAGTCCCGTTTTAACTAAATTTAAAATGTGAGATTTTGTGCTACCCATGAGAAATGCACATTCTCTTTATGATCTGTTGGCGGAGCTTTGTGGTTAACCGACAAGTCAGGTAAAGTCATAGTTGAGGGTGATGTGGCACTCGCGATTCTCAAGCGTATCTTGAGCCGGGCATCACGTGGGTTCTGTATGGCCAATTCACCATCTGATTCATGATCCACGACATCCCTGTTATGAATTTGAGATGAGCACAAACGAGATTAACATGCCATTGACACTAGTCAATAAATCTTAAAGATCTAGGAATTTCATAGTGATTGAAATTTGTAAAGAGTTATACCTACCTTGATGACCATTGCGGTGTGATTATGGCATCCCTCTTCACATCACAAATGGGAACTTTAGATCCTAGCCTTAGTAAATCAATTGGGTAATTATTTAAAGGATTAAAATTCAGACTAAAGCTAAAACTTTTTGTCTTATAGATGTCAATTCTAAACACAAACCTTCCTTATATTCCCATTCCTCCTCCTCATCCTCTATTGCAATCCCGATCTAGTGAGATTGATAGCCTAACGTTTGTTGACATGTACTCTAAACTCGAGAATTGTTTCAAGAGTTTCGGGAAACAAGCAAAGCGGGAACGATTCAAGATTGTTGAATCCCTTGGGGCTTATAAACTAGAAGAAGGAACGTTTGTATGTACGCATAGACAGACTGGATAATCTTGGTGTCCGGTTCTCGAAGGAGTTAGGCACGGATGTGGTGCTTAGCTCGCTTCCTGGTTTATATCATAAGGGCTTTAACGAGAACAATCTGGACATGACCTTGATTGAGCTGCACGGTTTGCTGAAAATTGTCGAGACTAGTTTAAAGCAACACCGTAGCTCAAATTTCACGGTTCCTGTCTTGGCCATTCATCATGGTACTGCTAAGAAGAAGAAGTTTCTCATCCCAAAGGACAGGGAAGGGCTAAGGTTGGACGGTCTGACCAAAGCTTTAAGAGAAGAGATGATTTTGACATAGCACCCACCAGTGACCCGAATGAGGCCATATACGTTTACTGCCAGCTGAGGGGATATTGGAGACGTAGTTGCCCAATATGCCAGAAGGATCTGAAGAAAATCCCGGTCAAGAAGTTTGACACCTCAGGTATATCTGAACTCCATAGTATGTCAACTCCTCGTTCTTTAATCCTTGATACATGATGTGTTCTCCACATCTGTGCTGTATGCAGGGACCAAGTGCAAGTAAGAAGTTGAAGCATAGGGCTTAATCTGATCATGAGATATAAAAGCGTTGCTGCTGCTACAATGATCGGAGATTATGGCTCATGCTAATTAGTGGTGTTTAGTTAGATTATTAGATTTTGGTACTTTCCAGGATTGGCACATAACACTGTTTTATATTACGCATTGTTTAAAGGATATTTTTGTGATTTTCCTTTTGATAATAAAATGGTGATTTTTCCTAGTTGTTTTATTTCAAAAATGAATCCTTACAATGGCATATATGAATATGTTAAGTAGTTGTAATAATTTTAAATGTTCATTCATCCGAAAGTGTATTGCATAAATCATGTTTGTGGTATTATCACCGTGTCCATTAAACAAGAATTGCATCACCAAGCTCCAAGTCGATAGGACTTGGAATCATTTGACTTAAAGTCAGATGACGTATGCCAATCTTTCTTACATGGAAGATGACAAGAATGTCATTCACAAGAAACTGTGAAAGAGGCAAAGGATTTGTTGGAACTTATCCATACAGATTTTTGTGGACCGTTCAAATCCGCCACAAGACATGATGAGTAATACTTCGTTACGTTTACTGATGATTTCAGTAAATATGGATATGTTTATCTGATTAAACATAAGATAAAAACTTTGAAATGTTCAAAGAGTTTCGAAACAAAGTAGAGAATCAACTAGGCTAGAATATCTGAGTATTCTGTGAACATCTTAGGAACTGTGAAACGATTTCACATATCGTCTCCTACCAGACCACTGCTGCAAAGTAATGTGTATGAGAAGAGAAATCGAACATGTTGGACATGGTTCAATCCATGATGTGTTGAGCTACACTTCCAAATCAGTTTCAAGGGTTATACCTTAGAAACAGAAACCCGTAACTTAAACCTCGTATCAAACTAAGTAGGTTGCAAAGACATTCTCTGAAATGTGAAGTGGGGTTCATCCTTCACTAGCACATAGAAAGTTTGGAATTGTGAAACCTTCATTCGTCACAAGATTAAACCCAGATTAGAGAAGTGTCATTTCATTGGTATCTCGCAAGTCCTTTGGATACTTGTTTTACAAGTCATTTTGAGAACAAGGTGTTTGTGTCTCATAGAAGAGTCTTTCTTGGGAAAGAGCTCATATTCAAAGAAGTCAGTGGGACTAAATATTGGTCTTAAAGAGTTTCAAGGATCAACCAATGAAAATAACATTTAGTTAACACTAGTAGTTAAAGGATTAGAATCCTGTTAAGAGAAACTGACATACCTCCATCTCTTTGCAGTCCAGTAGAGTTAGTCACTTTCCTAAGTTTTATGGTTTCATAATACTGAAAGTAACACACTGATTAGTGGTAAAACACTAAGTTAGTGAGGATAAGTTATCCAACTACATGGAAGCATTGATGTACCTAGTTGCTGCCAAATGATAGAGGATACAGAACAAAAGATTCAGTCCATGTTTTGATGGATCTTACACTTGGTCTAAAAACCAGTGGGAGTAATTGGATCTTCAAAAGAAGAGAACATGGATAGGAATGTACACACAATCAAAGCAAGACTGGTTGAGTAAGGCAGTACTCGGATTCAAGAAATTGATTCCGAGGAAAGGCACTCTCATTAGCAGCTGAGAAAGAATATGTTACGATATTATTTGCCACATGTATATTTTATGTGGCATGGCAAAGTGGATGTTAAGACCGCTTTCCTTAAATGGAAACAAAGGGGTTGTGTGTATGACACAACCAAGAGGTTTTGAACATGCCAAATAACCAAATAAAGTTTACAAAGCTTAAAAGATTCATTTGTAGAATCAAACTAGCATCTCGTAGCTGGAATCTTTGCAGTCATAAAATGCCAAAGAGTTTGGAATTTTATGAAGCATAGATAAGTCCATGATTACGGCTAGAGCTAGTGGGAGTATTGTTGTAATCTGCCTAGTAGTGTATGTTATTGACATACTGCTTATAGGAACGATTTTCCAATGTTTCAAAGGGTAATGACTTGGCTTTGGAAATGTTTCGCTATAATCTGGGTGATACAATACGTATACGTAGAATAAGGATCTATAGAGATAGATAAGAACGTCTGGAAAAGGACTTAGCCAAACTACATTTTGAGTATGATCTTATAGATGCAAGACTCTAAGGAAGGAGTTTCCGCACATGGCATAAAATTGATTAGAGAATCAATGACTCGGTCGATCATATATGCCATGACATGTACTTGACTTGATATCTCGTATGATTGGAGCATAGTGAGTCGATTTCAGGACAACCCTGGCGGAAGTCATTAGCTAGCAATGAAGGATAGTCTTAGAGTGTCTTAGGAGAACAAGAAATGTGTTCTTGGTTCATGGAGGAAAAGGAAGAGCTAAGAGTAACTGGTAATAGTGATGCTAGAGATGACTCTTACTCACAATCAGGATAGGTGTTCCTGTTATAAAAGGAGTATTGATAACTTTGAAATGTTCCAAGTTAAAATTAATACAAGTCTGAGTGTATAGCAACTAGTGATGCTTTGTAGGAGACTACATGGTTGAAAGATTTCACTGGTAATATTGGTGTTGTCCTCAATACCAATGATCTCCTTGAAATATTTTTACCGAGGGTGCAGTCACCTTGACTAAGGAACCCAAGGACCATGAGGAGTCAGAGAACATACTCAGGGATTGTTGTTGTGTTTTAGAAATCAAGTCGAAACATCGTAGTGAATAGGGCATCATTGGAAGAGTATCCGGCTGATCGTTTCACTGAGACTTGGACGCAGACCAAGCATGGAGGTCATACTAGGGTCCATAGGCGTCAAGTTTGCAAGTAATAAGTATTTTAGTTGTTAGTTTGATAACTGAAACATATAATAGTAGATAGATTTTATCTGACTTGGTGTATTATTAATGGAGATTTAATAAAGAGATGGAGAGCTACCATTTACATTAATATATTACTGTGTTTCACTTTAGCATGTTTAGAACCCACTTCCCGAGTATTAATTTACACAAACTTCCACAGTCGGTCGTACTCTTGGAATGGAGTGTTAGTAGATTGTCTATAGAGATTAGACATAGCATGGTGATTGCGACTAGCCCTCATGAGTACTTGATATAGATTCAAGTATTGGAACAACCCGCACCTAGAGATTACTTCATGGATTAAGTCACAAGTAAACTAGGATGATAATATCTTTTATTCTTCAAACCGAGATGCATGGGATCTACACTATGATTCTGTTATGCAATGGCTGCCCAAATGCTATTCGTAACTGGTAGTTATAACAGGCATGTCCGAGTATGATACGATGAAATAGGTAGAGACTATGTAGTCAAAGTTTATCTGTTCCTTCTGCCCTAACAAAGAGAAGCGATATCTGTGGGCCCCTAGATTATTTGATGCTGACATTAAGTGTTTGGCCAAACCCTGAATCGATTGATGTGTTCCATCAATAGTCTGACAGAGTCATCATAAATCTCAATGGGGAAACAAACTATGAACTATCAGGATCTGGATTTTTCCATGACCCAGGTTCATTACGATATCTTGTAGAACAGCGAAATAATTGATCACTTATCTAAGGTTCTGTTTCTTTTCTTTGATCAGAGTTCGGCAGTTGCATAGGATGACACGCTCTGCTAATTGTCAGGTTATATTGAGACCATACAAGTTGACAACTTGTCCAAGTAGGAGATTGTTGGAATAGTGTCCAAGGTCATCAACTTGTGGTAATATTTCTGATAATGATAGAGTCCTTCTGGCTTGCTCTCATGACCCAGAAAAACATACATAGTAAGAAATAAGTAAAAAGGGAATGATTAGTTTATTAATTTATTGAGAAATAAATTAATTAAAAACTAGATCAATAAATTAATTTAGAATCAATAAAAGGGACTGGATTGTAATTGATTAAAGGTTTAATCAATGGAACAAAGTCCAAGGGGTGCGGTCGCCAAAAGGCTCCTAAGTTTGAAACCTTATGAGCTTTGCACTATAAATAAAGGCCTTAGGGTTCAACCCTAAGGCATCCCATCCTCCAAGAGGTGCCGCCACCTCTCCCTTCTCCATCCCTTTTCTCTTTGTCGAAATCTAGAACCCTTTCCAAGGGTTTCTAGATCGATCTTCAAGCATAGAAGATTTTTGATCTGTCTGGTTTTCTGGTGTTCCTGGGTATGAGTCATTAGAGGGATTTACACTTTGGATCCTGTTCATCATTTGCAAGATGTTGTTTATCAGATTCAAGACAAGAGGTACATTCTGTTATGTTTTTGTTGTAATAATTGTTATGAACTGCATGATCCTAAACTCTATTCATGGAGATTTCTGTGATTTGATCTTGTTAGTCTTCCGCTGCATATGTGTTTATGTTTACATGATCGAATCCCAACACAAATAACCGACAAGATTGGGGCAAGCCTGTGAGTCAAAGAATGAGATGATAACCGACAAGATTGGGGCAAGCTCACGAGTCAAATAACCGACAAGATCGAGGCAATCCCGTGAGGCAAAGAATGAGATGATAACTGACAAGATCGGGGCAAGCTTGTGAGTCAAATAACCGGCAAGATTGGGGCAAGCTCGTGCGTCAGGTTGTTCGAGGCAAGCCCGTGAGTCAGGTTGTTCGGGGCAAGCCTAGAGACCTTTTGTGATTGTGTGTTATGGGTTGGATCGTGTGGTACTTTAGGGAACTCACTAAGCTTTGTGCTTACTCTTTTCACCCTGACTGTTTTTCAGGTATTTGTTGGCTTGAGCTTGGAGCACAGCGTGACTGTACCGCATCTGAGGTTTCGATAATTGAGTCTTCCGCTGGATAATGTTTGTAAACGCTTTTGATAAATACAATCTCCATTGTTTGAATAACAAGTTTTAATTTAGATGGTTTTTAATTGGTAACCCGTTTTACGAGTTTGTACTGTTTTTAAAACAAAAAATTTTATTACTAGATTTGAGACGTTACATATATACGGTGGGCGATCATTCCACCTATTATTTTTGAGTTCTTGTAGGTTAATAATTGGGTTTGTTATGTGTTCTGGGTCTTGGTTGGCAAGATATTACAAAACCGTGGTTGGATGTTGATATGATGAGTTTACTTATTTCATATTTGTATATTTATTATGATTATCGGTTGTCTAACTTTTACATCTTTATTGTTGACTTGTATATTTTCCAATAAATGTGAGTGACCGTCATTGCTTAATAGGCGAGTTATAGCTCAATGACTATACTGTAAATATATTCAACAATTTTGCTTTATTTGATAGTTTTGAGTTAATAAAACGTGAAGGGAAATTTGAGAAACTTAAAAATGGGACCATTACAATTTTCGATGGCATGAACCATCCTTTGATGATAGTTATTGCAGCATGTATGAATTTCCGTGTTAGGATGACTTGTATTTTATAGGTTTTTTCTTTTTTTCTTTTTGCAAATCTCATATTATTACGATAGATTGTTACGCCTAACATTTATGTGTTACACTTATAAGTAATATATTTGCGTTGATTACTTATGACAGTGTGTAATGATTATGTATAAATATTATTTAGTTTGATTAGTTTCAATATTTTGTGCAACATGAAACAAAATTTTTTTTGAATGAAACTATTATTCATTTTTATGACTTAAATCAAACGATACAAACTATTATTACATTTCTTATAACCTTAATTTTCAGGCCAGATATCGGAATATTGTAATGGATATATTTTTTTCGCGATCAATAAAACATTTTCTAATTCTAAGATCTTTAAGACGGCCTTGTCCTTCCTGAAGCCTATCAATCTCTATATCTGCACCATGAATTCACTATTCTGTCTCTTTTGGTTTTTTCTTAGTATCAACTACACATCTCATTTTCTTTAACCTAATAAAATGCCTAAACGGTCATTACGAATCCGACTCTAGTCCGAGTCCATTCAGTTGACTTCTTCAACTCGTATCATCGTGTCGAATATGTCATCGGGCATCTTAGCTAATAGTGTTTATTCAGCCCACCAGAAAATGAGTTAATTTCAAAACAAATATAGCTAATCCTTTTTCACAATGCGAAACATCAACGTTAGATGAACTCATTTTACAGTGCATAAAAGACTGTTATGATTAAAATATTTAATATAATACTTAAATAAGATGGTAGGTCCAAATTAAAAAAAATGTTACTGGAAATTAACTTCAAAGTAGGTAGAAATTAAATATTATATAATAAATTGTAATTATACTAAAAAATAACCAGTATACAAACCATTTCACAAATAACGTGCTTATTTCATGAGTAAAATGGTCTACATATGATCGAACTATAGTTTGGCAGATAGCATTATGAACTTCGCAGATACCATGTTTATGACTTTGGTAAAATGATTTTTAATTGTTTTCGAAAATGTATTGATAAGATTATATATATTTGTCTTTTTCTCAACATAAGTTAGTCGCATGAGAGAAAGATTCTGTTTGTGACCATTGGCGCTTTCATTCTTTAATAGGTGGCATTCTCTATAGGGCAACGAGTAAAATTTATAAAATGAGAAACCTCAAGAATTAATACAAAACCGGGAAAGAAAACAACATGTACGGCTAAAAGAAAACTTGAACTTAAATTTCATAGTTTTTAACTTTTTATGATAATAACTATAAAAAATAAGAAGATATTAATTTTAGTGTAAATATAGAATAAAACTTCTAACTCTTTAAAAAGAATTAAAAAAGGGGTTACCTATTTAAAAGTAAATAAAACTAAAAAGTCAACAGAGAAGTTAATTTAGCTATAGGAGGGTGAGCCAAAGGTGGAGGGAAGTCAACTCTCAACCCATATTCCTTCCCACTACAGCGATCATCACTTCTAAATTCCAAATACTCTTCAACTCTCTCAAACTCACCTTCTAATGGTGCTCCGTAAAACAAAATCCCAAACCCTCCCATCCTCCCCCGTCCACCACCGCTCCTTCTCCTCCGACTTTGAATTCACCGTTTCCCATTCCCCTCGCCAATCCACCACCACCAACCTCCGCCCTGCCGACGAGCTCTTCTATAAAGGTCAACTCCTCCCCCTCCACCTCTCCCCTCGTAACTCCATGGTCCGCACCCTACTCCTCACCTCCAACACCATCACCGCCCGCCACTCCTCCGACTATCATTCATCTTTTTCCTATGAAACCACCGACTCCTCCCGCCCCAGCTCCGCCACTGACGACGATGATACCCATTTCCAACACAAACTGTTTGATAGATTCATCTCCAAAAAGGATAAGAAAGTACTCCCTGGTAAGCAATTTTCTTTCAACATATTCTCCTCGGTGTTTCAAAAAGAAACCAAATTACCCGCCTCCTGTAACACTACCCAGTCTGATCCGGCGACTTTAACAAGCTCCTCGGTGAAAGAAAAGATACGTAGATACTTGAAGAAAGTGAAGCCATTGTACGAGAAGCTTTCCCAACTACAAGGTCAGAAAACGAAGAGTACTACTCCTTCAATGGCAAAAAGGGACGACGTAATCTTTCCATCGTTTTCTGGAAATCTAAGGTTTTTTAGAAGGACCAGCTGCGTATCAAGCTGCCCTTCAACTATGCCGTCGTCTCCAAGTCACTCAGGTGTTCTTTGCAGGCAACCCATCTCTAGAGGCGCCGGTGGCTACACTAATAGTTTGTCGTCAACGGAGGAACTACAGAGCGCGATTCAAGGGGCGATAGCGCATTGCAAGAATTCCATGATTCAGACTAGTTGAAACCACAACTAGGATGTACAAGCCGTTCTACACATTTTACAAGTGCTTAATGATCCCATGATTAAGAACCACCACATCTGGATCCGATCTGATCATAGTTTGGCAGAGACTTCTGATCTAGTTGATTAATATGTAGTACTAATTCTGGCTCTCTCTTATTTATTTATTAGTATATAATTTTATGGAAGAGATGGAAGGGTCTGCATGTGACCATATTATGGATCATGCATTTGTATTTTTTCCAATGTTTCTTGGTCGATACTTCAATATTTAGCTTGTTTTGTAGTTAAAAGATTATTTTTTATTTTTCTTAATTTAAATATTGGGGATTCTGTTACTATGATTAAACATCATTTGACTGTTTAATTTCTTTTTCATCATAGATATCCATACATTAATGCATTCGATTTGTTGTGTATGAATTTAATAGTAAGAGTTCAAAATATTAATTAAAAATATTTTATGTTTTTTTTATGGGCAAAATATAGAAAAGTCCAACCATTTATCACACATCGTTCAGAAAGACCATTACGTTATATGTACATTCAGAAAAACCTTACATTATCAATTACCTTTCAATAAAACTCAACTACCTGATTTTTTTATGAAAATGACCGAATATATTGATGGTATGGCACAAAATTTTAAAAATAATGATACGGATAAATGTTTAAGCCTTCCTTTAATACATTAAATACGAACTGAGACATCAAAAAAAAAAAAAAAAAAAAGAACTAGGGTTTTGTTGTAAGGTTGTCTCTCAACAAATTTTCATGTCAACAACTATCATTGAACCAATGTGGTAGGGTTGATGTCACAACTAAAACTTTTGTATAATAATTTTATTAATCATGTTATGCAAAGGCAAAATGGTCAAAGACAGTAAAAATATGGAGATGTATGTGTTAAGACCTTTTGAATAAATCATTCTGAGGTATTTGGTATTTTATTTAAACTTTAGTTTCAATGATATGAGGGCAAAATAGAAAATTGTGGATAAAAATTAAGTTAATACTAGGATTATATTTGAAAATTATTATCTCAAAATATAAAAGAATCTGGGAAAAAATTATCAATGCGACTTTTGTAATATTTGAAGTAGAAAAAAAATATAGAAAAAAGAATCAAGTAAGTGGGAGATGTAACGAAAAAGTTATGAATGTTAGAAAATAGCAAAAAAGTGACAAAAATGGTCAAATGCTCGTGTTTGAGGTCCTATAATAGGAATTCTGAATAGACTCAACATTGAGTTAGTAAAGAGAAGTTGTAAAGGTCGCTCCCACCATTCCAAAAATATAAAGTTTGCAAAAATCAGGTACCGTATGTAGGAGTTATAACTGTTCAAAAATCAGGAAATTGATGAGGCAAATGCTGAAATACTTCTAAGGCATGGAATCATGGGGCAGTTTGGTCATTAATCATTTATTGACCGGTTAAAATAATGTTTAGGCCTCTATTTTTCTGCATGCGCACTCGCCAAACGGAAAAATGAGAAAAGGAAAGTTGGAGAAAGGAAGCAATACGAAAACCCCTTCGTGCCTGTGTGAGATTGGGAACACACACCAATTCGAGGTGTGTGTGTGTCTTAATGGAGCGAGAGAGAGAGAGAGAGAGAGAGAGAGAGAGAGAGAGATTGAGAGATTGAGGACCGAGAAGACAGACGACAGAGAAACAGAAGAAGAAGCGGGGCTATTGAAGGGGCTTTGAGGTGGACGTAGACACCACCAACGAGGCGGCAAGGGCGGTGGACGGTGTCTGACTAGTAGTTGGGGGTGGAAACCCTTTGTTTGGTTTTTGTGAATTATGCACTCCAAAAGCTTCTGATGTCTACAATTTTCGACAAATTTTTTAAGGTATCATTTATGTACCCTAATTAAGCTTTATAGTTCTTGAATGCTTTAACTGCATGTTACGAATCAGTATAAATATGGCTGGAATAATTTTGATATTAGGCTTCAGAGCTCCAAATCAAGTTTTATGATTTTTAAGTCAAGATTCACTTAGCTTGGACCAACTATGAATCAAAGTTTGACTTAGAATCATTATATGTAATTTTTAAAACAAATATTGAGGGCCGAGTTGTGAAGTATGGCAGCATCGTCCCTTGATGTTGGTGGTTTTTTGTGGTCCAAATCTTGCAAACAGATATGGAATTAAGTAATTTCAGCTAGGGATCAATTGAAAGGTAAAGTTTAAATTTAATTAAATTGTTATGAAGTTAAAAGATTTATTGATGTTAGTAGGAATTGTCTTAACATTCATTGGGAAATTCTTGAATGTATATAAGATATGAATTCATAAGTGGCTATATATAAATAATTCATAATTGTAATGAGATTTTGTTGGACATTTCAAGATTTACAATGCAAGTTAATGTTTTTAGTCCTTTAGGCTTATCAGGGGACAATTATGTATTGATACCAGAATTGGAATTTGAAATGCACAATAAAGATTTTCAAAAGTACACATGTATATCATAATAACTTGGTAAAATTCTAGAATGGTATGAAAGTTATAGAATACCAATCGAAGTATTTTTATTGTGAAGGATAAAGTGATGTAATAGAATGGATCTTTAATTTACCACTACTAGTTGTAAATGGGACAATTTTTAGTGTATAAAGAATAGAATAAAAGAAACATAGAATTGAATTGGAATGGAAAATATGAAGTACTGGTAACACATTAGTATACAACGAAAAGAATATATCATGTCTGGCAACAATTTCTATTCTTATAAACTTCATCAGCCGATATTTGTCAAAATGACATAAATGAGTAAAATAAAACATATTCTGACATCTAACCAGTGAGTGAGCTTATAAAAGAGTAAAAATCAGAATGTTGCTAATACAACCTTGTAGAACATGAGAACATCATTAATTTGTTAAAAAGTAGGACAAAAGGGTAAAAATGTCCAAAATGATAATTATGCTTTCTATGAAGCATACTTAACTATTGGAAAGGAATTGTAGTAATGTTTATAAGGAATAAATTAACTAAGTCATTGTTTGATTTGTTGGGATATAGTAATAATACAAAATTACACAGTGGAAGCAAAAACTAAAATCGTATCTCACTACGGATCCCAAACTAGAAGCCCTCTAATGTAGTCGCACCCAAGACAATGATGCAGTACTCGTTTCAGTAGAACAACTTGTGGCTTTTAGAACAAGCAACATTTCTTTAGGGTTTGTGAAGGGAATCGATAAGGGAGAGAGGGGAGAGGAGGGGCCACAAAATTTCTAGGGTTTTCATCATACAAAATCATGATGGTATTTGTAATGCCCCGATTCACATACAAAGTACACCTAAAAAATTTCATTTTTAAAACATATATACATAATCAATTTTTCAAAAATCATCACAATAATTGGTGACATTATATCAACCGCGACTACAAGTAGATATCTTCACCAATTGATCCCACGATCCGAGCCGGGCGCTACTTACTTTATACTTGCAAAACAAACCACTCAATAACTGTGTGCTATGAAAGCTGAGTGAGTAACCAAATCCAATAACCAACTTAGTCACACAACAATCAAACCAAGTGTTGGAAGTACATTCATGTGACACCCCTCGCTAGGGTATTATTATAAAAACATTATTTATCACGTTTTGAATATTAGTTTAAGGTTTAATCATCATTTGTGGAAAATAGGTCCTAAAACATCATTTAAAATCTTAACAAACTTATAGCGAGGTAATGTCATAATTCACGTAACATAACATGGTCCAAATGGCCACACACTCCGTGGTCTTCTAAATGTCCTCGCCTCATCGCTAGCTCCTATCCTTAACCTGAGTACACATCAAAACAGTTAGGCAATTGAAAATGCCTAGTGAGTTACCCGAGGTTACCTCATTATGAGTGGAAAGGATAAACTTAACACTCGAGACAACCTCCAAAAATAGTTTCTTTACACACTTAAGATTTGTAATAAAACATCATAAGGTTTCCCAAAATAGATAAGCATGCTATGCAAATGCAATGCAACTATCCCAAACCCACGTCCATCTCATAAAAGTCCATCTCACCTCAATGGCACTCACCTAAGTTCACAAGTAAACGCACGGAGCATAATACTTGATCCCCGTATGAGTTAAACTAAGACTAGTGGCCATCACACTAGCCTCATGACGGGTAGCAACTCCCTCATGCGGTTCCCTTTTGTCGGGAACAATCACTCCTCGCCCTCTTTAGTTGAGAAAAGGGTCAAACTCATACTCGCCCTCTTTAATTGAGAGAAGGGTCAAACTCATACTCGCCCTCTTTAATTGAGAGAAGGGTCAAACTCATACTCGCCCTCTTTAATTGAGAGAAGGGTCAAACTCGGTCTCAAGGCATCTCATGGTCAATCCCCGTCCTATATGCAATGCAATGCACAAAGGAATGTTCAAAACATCTTTCAAAACTACAATAATACCTTTATTTGGAAACATCTTTGAAATGACTCTTTTTATGCCATGCACACATAAGATTTATGCAACAAGTAGCACATAAGAAGTATACATGATAAAAGAATAAATCACACACAAGAGTTTAGAAGAGGGATGTGTACTCCCGGTAACTCACATTCCTTAAGTTCTAAGAAGCTGTCACTCTTTTGCTTCAACTTCGATTCTCTTCTCCTTAGATCTTCAAAGGATTGATGAAAACTACTTAGATCTTGCTGAGATTAAGTTCCTCCTCTTGAGCTCACTTTGAAATCGTCTCCTCCTCCCTCTCTTCCTTCAAAATCGCCAAATGAAGAGAGTTGGGGTTTTTCCCAGCTAAAACCTCAACTTTTCACTTATTGCCATCTAGTCCTTCCAGCTTTTTAATTCTTTCATATTTACACTAAAGTCCCTCCCCACCAATACAAATGTTCTAATGTTGTAATTTAATCCTCCTTCTAGAACATCTCATATGGTAAAATTCCATTTTACCCTTATTTAGTTATTCTAGACTAGATACCTCTTAAAAATACACATTTCAATTTAATTTGCTATGAGTTAATTATTATAATTATTAAATTCATTATTTTTATTTATTAAATTATTATGGTTATGTAAATTTATTCTTTTCTTAAATCCTTAAACTTTTAGCCCCAATTTCAGGATGTTACAATTCATCTATCTCACCAACCATGTATGTTATTCTTATCATAACATATTGTACAATGCTTATCAGCTACTATCGTAAAGGAACCCATCATACAATATCTAATCACATGGATAATATCCAGCCTTCTAAGGATGATTCAACCACCCTAGCAATATTTGGTTATACAAATCTCATTCCCTTCACTTAGACATCAACCAGCCACCTAGGCATTAACTATTCCATAACAGCATAAACACAATACTTCAACATCATCCTCGCCACATAGGTACAAAACTTACCACATATGCATTATCTATGCCACATGAACACTAGCCTCATCACATTGTCTCTAATCTTGCCATGAAAGCAATAATCACACCTCACAATTACTATCATCATAATATAAGCATTAATCTCATCATATAAGTAATTCCCAGCCTCACTATGCAGTTATTAGCGCGGTATAGCGTTTAGCGGCATACGACTGTTATTTTAAAGCATTTAGTGCTGACGCTTTTAGCGCCGAGAAAGATCGCTATTTTTCACGATTTTCTGCTGTTTTATACCACTATAGTGGCGCTACAACCACTATGTTCACCTAAGGATTACTTTTTGGAATTTTTGAAAAAGAATGGGTTGTTGATTGTGAATACGTGTTGATGTCATTGTTTTGTGTATGTTGTTTATTATGGGATATGATCTTGTTATAAGATATCATTCTAATTGACAAAAATTCAAGTGTTATAGATGAATATAAGTGTATAAATATTAATTACATGTAATATAACAACAACGCTATACCACCGCTATACCGCCGTTAAAACCGCTATTTCAAATAGGAGCCGGTGACCGCTATTTGATTTTAGACCGCGATAACTGTTGAGTAATATTACGTAACATTCAGCTACACAAGCACTATAAAATCACTCGATAACATTTAGGTACACTAGCAGTTTACCATGACACATCGTAGCATCAAATTCACTTAAACCTTAACAAGTCGCATCGGCGATATCAAGCTACATAAGAGATAACAAGCCACATAGACGCACGGTATCAAGCTACATAGGAAAATATCAAATCACATAGACATTTACAAGCCACTTAGGCAATTAATCAAGCTACCAAGGCAATTTATCAAGCCACGAAGGCAATTGATCAAGCCACCAAGGCAATTCATCTAGCCACATAGGCAAGATTCAAGCTATATAAACAATACAACAAGCCACTTAGGAAAATATAGAGCCATATAGGAAAACATACTTATCATGAATTACTTAAGCATAATCAAAGTATTTTGCACAACACAAAGATAATATTTACACTACTATACATAATATCAAACGTATCCGAGAAGCCTACTATTACTCATCTTTTCCAGAATGCTAATTGAGTCCTTGATAACCTTCAAATTGCTACCTTGTTATTCCTTCCTACAAATCAAGAAAGAAGGCAACACCATTAATTACCTTACCATTAAACTACATCTTTCACATTCTAAAGTATTTACCAAAAGGTAACATAATGACCAAAATACCATTGGGAAAGTCAAAGATGTTGTCGTAGGAAATATTTCGCTTTGAGTGAAGGTCAAAGTTGAAGGCTTCACATATTGATCATCGAAAGTTACATTGAATGTCTTTTCGATCTTTCGAGTCCTCTTGTTCAACATGCGGTATGCGACCGACTTCTATGCATAGCCCAAGAAATTTGCTTCAGCATTTTTGTCATGGAATTTGCTCCTATTATCTTTTAGACAAAGTAGGAAACACGTGTCACCAAACACATGAAAGAATTTTACATTAGGTTTTCATCCATTAATGATGTCATATGGTGTTATATTGAAACGAAGGTTGACACAAGAAAGATTTTTAGTGAAACAAGCAGTAGAGATTTCGTTTGCCGAGAAATATGTAGGAAGATTAGTTGAGTACTAATTGAGCAGCTTTGACCAGCGATCTGTTTCACCTTTTGACTACCCCATTTTCTTGTGGAGTATAAGGAGCAGAGAAGTCGTGTTCAATCCCACAAGTTGTCAAATAGATATCAAACACCTCATTTTTGAATTCGGTCCCATTGTCACTTCTGATACGAGTGGCTGGTTTATTTAATTTAAGCTCTACGTATTTGATAAAGTTAATCATATCTTGAGCGGTTTCTGATTTGGCATGAAGAAATAATACGCAAGTGAACCTCAAAAAATCATCTACAATGACAAGTATCTACTTCTTTACTCCCATACTTTCAATCAAAGATGGACCATAAAGGTCGATGTGTAGCAATTCAAGTGGTTCAATGATTAAAGTGTCAACCTTATAAGTATGTCCTTTCTGAATATGCTTTCCAAGTTTGGAAGTCAGCACAAAGATGCTCATTATCAAACTTGAGAACTGGCAAGCCACGAACTATATCACCAATTACCAACTTGTTTATAGCTTTAAAGATTAGGTGTGAAAGTATTCGACGCCAAAGCCACGAAAGATCCTTAACAGCCTTCGGTAGAAGACAAAATGAGAGGTCCCTACTATTGGAGTCATATCTAATAGATACATCTCCCCTTTCCTTTTCGGCTTGATGAGGACTTCCTTTGTTTTTTTGTTCTTAATTATGGTACCTTCTGCATAAAAAAAACCTTACGTCGTGTACCCAAAACCAACTATGAAACGTTGATCAAATTATGCTTCAACCTTTCAACATAGACCACCTACATTATAGTAAATTGACCATTAAAACAGTGTTTGAAGCTGGAGTTTTGTAAACTTTGGAAGTTTTCTTCAGATCTGATTTAAGGTGTCCTTTTAATTTGTATTTGAAAACATTTTTGTGTTTTGGACTAGAAGTCTTCTTTTCGACCATAGTGGGTCTTAATGCCAGTTTCAGTTTCAAATCAACAAAGGATTGCTTGTTCAATGGCATAGGATAATTCGTTTTTCAGGAACAAAATGGTTTTAGCGCATGCATCGTTGTCCGAATTTGAATAGATTCATTGTTGAGGCTCATAGAAAACATTCAAACATGCATTCCAAATCAATCTTATTCACCTTTTTCGATTCTAAGTCACATAATTTACAATCTAACCAAGATGTTATATCTTTGGAGGTACTACCTATTTCAAATGTTGAATGGTTAGTACATCTATTAGCTTTGGGATTGGTCTTATTTGGATAGAAAATTAGACTTGCGCCACTTCTATTCTCTTACCGTCTTAGTCTAAACCTAGCTCTCATTCTAAAATTCCTCTTCTTGGGACTGATAGATTCGACTACTTGCTTTTCTTTTGACACAAGTTGGACAAGAGGATCTAAATTGGTTTTGAGTTTAGGATTAGCATCAAGTCTTTTTGCATCAATATAATTGTTACACTAAATATCACAATCATCAAAATCTTTTGTTAGCTTTGCAAACTATTGAGTGCATTTCATGATGAATTTTGTTAACACGTCCAATTTAAAAAAAATACGATTTGGAGCTACGACAACTTCTAGACCTAAACATTTTTCTCCTTTAGTTTCAACATCTCTTATATTTGGGTTACTTGTTACGCACAGACATACTACATTCTGTAGATTTAGTCGAAGCAGTTGAATCCAAAGAGATATTATCAGATAAAGATTTTTCATTAGCAGTTTTAAATTTAGAATAGTCAACTTCCTCACCAGATTCAATATCACTAAATTCGCAAGTAGTATCATCATCATTTTTCTTTTCAATTACTATTTATAACCAATAAGTTTACAAGTTTCGAGTTTCAGCGAGTCGCAATCCGAATGTGGATCACAAACGATTTTCTTTTGTTCTACTTTCGACAAAGTTTTGTCAACAGTGTTAGCTAACAGTGTTGAATCCAAATATTTAATCAAGACCTTCCATACCATAGGTATAGGAGATATTTGGAAAAGAATCCGAAGACACAACATATTCATACTCATAGACAATTCTATTTATATCTACATCTTTTAATTCAATATAGGGCAACATTTTCCTATGTAAATTCTCAGTATAGAAAAGTTGTGATACAAAAGTTCCAATTGAGCATAAAGACGTTTAGCAACATTGAAAAATAATTTTTGTTGTTTTGTCACAAGCTTAACATTCTGATTGAAATCTATTCTAGAATCATTAATATTAATCACACTTTTCTCTAAGTCTTTAATGACTTTCAACCTCTGTCCCAACACTCCTAGCATATCGGCACGATCTTTGGCATGCATTGAATCCTTAGTGGCTAAAATTAAGGCTTGTCCTAACGTATTACATTTTCTTGAATTTCATCAAAAACATGTTTATGTTTAATTGTAGGAATATTATATTGAATGAGAATTGAAAGTACCTTGTCAATGATGGTTCCTTTACATTTGGTCACCTTTAAGCATATCCCATTCGAAGAGGTAGTGGTTGAGAAAATTGAAACCACAGGACCATCGTGGGTTACCTCCATACAGTCGTGTATAGGTCGATGCATTTCTTCATAATCAAAGCCAGAAGACAATACTTCCATCTCTCCTTTTAGATTCGACAGTACAAGTGTCTCCCTTTTTCTCTCTCTCTCTCTCTCTCTCTCTCTCTTTTTATCTCTTCAGCTTCTTTCTGTTTGGCAGCATAATAAGAAGAATCTTTGGCGAGTATGGTGGTTCTAGCCAAAACAGTAGTTGCAATCATACCACTATCTCTAATTGATTTGTTTGGTTTTGAGTGAGTCGAGGGATACTCTTTTAGACTAGTGTATTCGACTTTCTTATCATGACTGAAGGAATTGAACTTGGTTGCCTTAGATACATTAACAGAATGTGGCTTTTTGTAAAACTTTTTATTGGATCTATAGTTTGTAACCAAGGCCACTTCATCCTCAGAGTTGTCACTCTCACTGTTGTGATCCTCACTTGACACTTCAAAAGCGGTTTCTAAACATATATGGTTTTATATTCAGATGAAACAGGGCCAAAGGGGCCACCAATAGTTTTTATCTTGATTTTCTCATCCACGTCATCCCCATGATTTTTGAAGTAGGCATGGATGTCGTATAAAGAGTAAGAGTCAAATTGTTCATGGCCTTTATGCATCATCATAACATTTTATACTCCTTTCATAGGGATTAGACAAAAGTTATAGTGATATCATGATTTGACTTGGCAATATGGTGTTATTTAAGTTTGTTAACTACTTTGTCATATATTTGAAATGTAAATCAACAAGTTTTTACTTCTCAAATAGTTTTTATTTGAAATCACGAAAGTGAATCAAAAAGTGTTGAAGCATATCCCAAATGTACTTTGTAGAAGTACAATCCTGGATATGATCAAAGACATCAGGGCGAAGACCATACCTCAACTCCCACTTGGCTCTTGCATTACCCTTCTTCTTTTCAGCTTCTATATACCAATCAACACCACCATCATCATCAATATTGAGTATCGTATCCATAGATGCAACATTCTCAGTTAAACACACGATCATATGGTCATTGAGTAATGGATCTTTGTAAGTCGGGTTCAATTCTTGTTAAATAATCTTCCATTTTAAGCTTCCAATGACCATATTCCTCTAGATCAAGTATTTGAGCTCGATTGCTAGCCTCAACACTGTTTGCATATAATATAAGCACTCTGATTCAAGGTATACATATTGGAAAAATGGATTTTCTTCTATGACTGACTCAAAAGCAAAAAAACTCATGTAAAGAATAGAATCACAAAACAAGATGAATCTTGAAATAAAGCGAGACACAATTTCTTTGCTGTAGGAACAACACGTGAGCTGATACCAATTGAGAGGGTGAAAACACACCACCTAAATCTAAAAGACTTAACAAGAAAGTCCTTCAAGTGAGTCCCAATCAATATGTTTAACAAACACCGAATAAAAGATGAATAATAGAAATACTAAATATTCAATGTTTGCATGGATGAAATAAGGTTACAGATATAGTATTAAAGAGTATAATGCGAATGACGATAAAACCCTAACATCTAACCACCTTATAAAAACAATTGTAAGGGATTAATCTCTCCACCAAAGGTGATAGTCACTATCTATTTATACTATTATAAGGAACCAGATAATGGATCTAAGAATCAATAAGGTTATTACACGTGTTGCATGACTAGAGACACATGCACAACAACCTAGCAGAATGTTTGTAGGGATCATACATATCCTTTGCAGAGTATTAGCAATAGTGATACAACCATGATACATATTCTCTACTGGACCACATGGACAGTCGAAAGAGCAGAGTTGAAATGCTTCAGTTTTGAACATAAGCAAAAAAGGTCTCTAACTGAAGTGACTCGAAGCACATCATGGATTCCTTGGTCTTAGAAACAACACTAAGTAATAGCCTCAACAAAATAAAGATGTTCGCATCTAAGTGTAAGATTCCAGAACCGAAGATATAGCTTCATAATTTTTTGAGACACATGTCCTTAAGAAATAGAAGAAGAACCCTTTGTTAAGCAAGTTCTGAAAGAAGAAAATATAGAACTTGACCATTCATATGTGTTTAGGCTGACTTCAGTATCTTTAGTAGGGGGTTCCCGGTACTATGTCACATTCATAAATGTTTTCATGAGGATGGTGTACGTTTATTATGCCTTCACCACATTCAAGGAATAGTAAGCTACTGTAGATACTTATATTAGTCTCAAGGTTATGTGCCTAAAATTTAGATAATGAGGGCGAATACAACAGTCAGCAGTTTGTTGATTATTGTGTTGAACATGGAATCTACATGTTAAAGACAGTTCTAGCAAGACCCGAATAAAATGGAAAGCAAAAACAGATGAATAGAACGTTAAATGAGTGGGCGAAGAGCATCAGATTACATGCAAGTCTTTGGAAGATGTTCTGGGCAAATGTCATAAATATCTCACCTAACCTAATCAATAGAGGACCCTCAATCTCTATAGGTTTCAAGATTCCTGAAGAGGGATGGTGAGGTTAGGATATATACCTCAAACACTTACGAATTTTAAAATGTTTTTGTATGTCAAAGTTAAGGACATGCAAAAGGACAAGCTAGATGCAAAGGCAAATAAGTGCTTTTTTATCGGGTACGGTTTGGATGACATAGGTTACAGCTTCTGGGATAACCAAAACCGTAGGGTTGTCCGAAGTCAGGATGTGATTTTCAATGAAAGTATGTTATACAATGATTTTTCTCAAAAACTTCAAACTAAAGTAGAAGATCTAAAGAATAAAATAAACTGGAGGTCAATATTCCAGACAGATACCTTGAAAATTCTTTCGGTACAGTAGAGGATGGCAAGAATCCGAATGTAGTACGTGTATAGCGACATCTAGTAGTAATACTGGAGTGAGTGGGAGCAAATTTGAAGGAACTTAAGCCTCAAATATTGATTCCGAAGAAGAATGTTCTAAGGTTAATGAAGTTGCAACATGTCATATCCCTTGTCGATCCACTCTAGAGAGAATACGTTCGATCCGATACCCAATGTTACGAAATTATTTGTTGTTGATGGAGAATTGGGAACTAGAAACTTATCTTGAAGCCATGACGATGAAAGATTCCATACATTAGCAGAACGCTATGGAGGATGAGTTGTGCTCACTTGAAAAAAGTGAGGCTTGGTTTCTTATCAAGTTACTAGCAAGGAACAAGATATTGACTAGCTGGTGGATATTCATGGTCAATGATGAACATGATGGGAGGAAGAGATACAAGGCCATATTGGTGGTGAAGGGTTTCCAAAAAAATGAGGTGGTCAATTAGAACTGAGTCTTCTTTCCAGTTATGAAGATCACCACAATTAGAGAGGTTCTTAGTATTATGGCTTCCAAGGACTTATATATATATATATATATATATATATATATATATATATATATATATATATATATATATATATATATATATATATATATATATATATATATATATATATATATATATATATATATATATATATATATATATATATATATATATATATATATATATATATATATATATATATATATACTAAATATCAAATGGGAACCAATATTTTCCTAGGAACCGTAGGAACTTTTTTACTGAAATTTTTTTTTCAAAAAAAATGACATCATACACATAATCGCATATATTTAAGACCTATTGTAAAAAAAATTGAAAAAATAATATATATACACGAAATGTGCACATATGCACGAAACGTGATCATATACACATGCGCAAAAAAAATGCATATATGCACATTTCGTTATATATAGATATATATATATATATATATATATATATATATATATATATATATATATATATATATATATATATATATATATATATATATATATATATATATATATATATATATATATATATATATATAATTGTGCTCTACATGGAAACGTTGACGAAGATATCTACATGGGAAAAACAGAAGGTTTTCAAGTTGCTGGGAAGGAAAACCTATTGTATAAGTTAACTAAAAGCTTGTACGTACTAAAGCAAGCTTCAATGCAGTGGTACTTGAAGTTTGATTGCATTATGAGGAGGAATAGATGCAACAAAAGTGAGAATTATCACTGCTGTTACCACAATAAATTCCAGTTCTGATTCATCATCATCTTACTTTGTGTTGATGATATGTTGATGGCAGGGTACCACATACAAGAGAACAAGCTTAAAAAGTTGTTGGCCAGAGAGTTCTACTTTTATTTTTAACTCAAAATTACAAACACATTTCTTTTTTCAATATGAGCGTCATACTTTTATGTTTAACACGAAACCACATACCAAAAGAAAACTGACCGCCACCAGTGTATTTCGTATTCTTTGAGTCATAACATGTTTTTTAAAAGGAGACAAGTCGTCAACAATATACTATTCGTCGAATGGAAACTATCCACCAAAAGGATACTATTTGCCATCTCTGCATTTATATATATATATATATATATATATATATATATATATATATATATATATATATATATATATATATATATATATATATATATATATATATATATATATATATATATATATATATATATATATATATATATATATATATATATATATAGAGAGAGAGAGAGGAAGGTTCAATATAGAACTAAATAATATCACCTAACCATAGAACAATCATTATAATCGTTGGATCATTATATCAATGAATTAGATTAAAAAGGATACATCAAGAAAATATGCACCTTATGTAGGAAATCATACCCAAGCAATGACATATTGGGTTCTTTTACCTATCCCTAAAATACAACCTATCCCTAAAATACAGGAGCATCAAATATTACGAGATTATATTAATTTCAGTGTTAAAACATATATATTCATCTATGAACATTTGTTGATATATGAACATATGTTCATCTATGAACATATCTTCATACATGAACATATGTTCATACATAAACAACGATCATATATAAACGCATGAAATTTAACGATATTATTGAAACCATCGTTGGAAACTTCGTTCATCAATGAACATATATGTTCATAAATGAATAGTATCGTAAATTTTGAAAGAATTAAGTTAATGTTGTGATGATATGTTCATGAATGAATATATGTTCATTTATGAACATATGTTAAATGAACATATGGTGTTCATTTATGAAAATATTTTCTCTCTACATACATGTCGTTGTATGTTAGCGTTGTTCATTTATGAACATATGTTCATAGATTAACAAGTGGAATTTAAATCACGTAACATGCTCCTATATTTTAGGGATTTTATTTTGTTGTTAAATTTTTTCCGATCATACGTCTTTGAGTGTATTCTAATCTTACAGTTAGGAATATATATATATATATATATATATATATATATATATATATATATATATATATATATATATATATATATATATATATATATATATATATATATATATATATATATATATATATATATATATATATATATATATATATATATATATTTCATTTGACTGGACATTATGTTTGCAAGATATAGGGAAGGGTCCAGACAAAACATTTCGTGGCAAGAAAAACACAAATGAAAAAGAAAATCTTTGTATTAGTTTTTGTCACTTATAATATCGAATATATAAATCACATTTCTAGTGAAATATTATTATAGAATATTGTTCATGATAAATAACATTTATAACATTTATAAGTACATTATTAAAATTTTAAGATTTTATGTTTTTTATACTATTTGTAATATTTAATTAGAATATTTTTAAAGAATTTAAATTTTTGAGGATTCTAATATTCTATAATATATTACTCATATTATATTTTAGAGGTAGTATTTTATTAGAAATTACTAGTATGTTGATTTTTTATTCATTATTATTATTTTTATGTTTTTTTAAATGACGAAAATTACATAAAAACGCCATTTAAATTACAAAAATGGAACGTTATTTAAATCATAAATCAAGTGCTGTATATAAATTTGAAGTGTTTTTTATAGATGATGTACTACTTATTGTATTCATCCATTGGCACGATGAGTGGACGACAAGTGATAATTATATGTGCTTGATATATCAAATTGATTTTAACACACACCCATATTAAAATCTTACGTTACTTTCATATTGGCCAATGGCCAGCAACTAAATATAAATCCAATCGGGATCGATAGCTAGCTCAAACTGTTGCACCAAACATCGAACCCAAGGAGGCGTATTGACATACAAGAAAGTGGTTGTTATGTCTCCTTCGTTTAAAGTACTGTTGCCCAACAAATCCCATGAAATTGGTTATTTCTTTTAATTTTTATATTCAATTTGTTATTAAAGATAAACCATTGTTTAAATCTTAAACATAAACAAAAACCGACGAGCTAGTGATCTAGATGCATTATAGAAATAAAAAATCATTAAATATTCTATCAAATAAAAACCACATTAATAGTTAACAGTTGTAATCTATTATATATAATATTAAAAAGTTGACATGAAAGTCACAAGGTTGATCATCTAAAGTTAAGATAGTGATGCAATGGAATATGATATTGAACTGTTTCTCGCACTACCCGCATGTGTTGTATTTTATCTATTTCTTTTCTTTAAAACGTTGTATCAAGTAGATCTAGTATTTTTGGAGTAGTTGAGATTAAAGTTGAGCACAATCGAGAACAATATGTTAACTAGTCTACTGAACGGAATGTTTCGCACGAAATATTAAATAACAGAAATAAAACAATAAGTAGTTTATTTTTTTTCCCTTGTATTTAGTTGCGTAACCCTTCGGTTTAAATTCAATATCTCATCGATCGGTCTTTTGGAAACAAACAAGATACATTGTTTATTTCCCATGTGATCTAACAGTGTTGATCATTCATCATAGAGCCTTGTATATATATAGCGTGTCTCCTAAGACATCTCATCTCATCACTCTACCTCTATCTCCTTAATTTTCTCTCCCATTCTTTTTCTTTTCGTCATGGTCTCGGAGGAAGAAGAGCCGGTAGCATCTGAACTTCTACCCTTCCTCCGTGTCCGTCAGGACGGCACGGTGGAGCGACTCTACAACCCACTATTAGCTCCACCATCTTTGGCAGAGACCAAGACGGGCGTCTGGTCTAAAGACATCATCATTTCACCGGAGGTCTGCGCCAGACTCTACCTACCCGATCTCTCCGCATTCGCTCAAAACACGAGCAAGAAGCTTCCCATCCTGGTCTATTACCATGGTGGAGGGTTTTGTATCGAGTCAGCTTTCTCCACCTTGTGCCACCAGTACTTAAATACCATAGCATCTCAAGCCAACGCTCTTGTAGTTTCGGTCGACTATAGGTTAGCTCCAGAACACCCTCTCCCAGCAGCTTACGAAGATGCTTGGACTGCTCTACAATGGGTTGCTTCACATTCGACCAAACAACAAAACGAGAAAGATGAACCATGGCTACATCAATTCGGAGATTTCAAGCGTCTTTATATAGGTGGAGATAGTGCAGGTGCAAATATTGCACATCATATGGCCTTGCGAGCCAGTACAGAAAAGTTACATGGCGGGGTGATGATTCTTGGAGCCTTTCTATCACATCCATACTTTTGGGGGTCCAAACCACTTGGCACAGAGCCGGTTACTTATCGCGAAACATCTCCTTTGTACAAGACATGGATGATCGTTTGCCCTGGTGCTCTCGATGGGATTGACAATCCATATATCAACCCGTTTGTCAAAACTGCGCCTTGTTTAGCATCACTTGGATGTAGGAAGTTGATCATTTGTGTTGCTTCGAAGGACGAGCTAAGAGACAGAGGGGTGCACTACCATGATGCGGTGAGGGAGAGTGGATGGGAAGGGGAATTATTAATTTTTGAGGTCGAAGGAGAGGGTCATGGCTTCCATATCTTTAACCCTGAAACCCAGAATGCCAAGGACATGTTCAAACGTTTGGCTGAATTTATTCAAGAGTGCTAGAGATGCTACCAACTTTCGTGTAGAATGAACATATATTATTAATTATGTGGAAACTTATAATGTGTCATCCTGTAACTTCCAAAGTTCTGTTTGTGAAATAAGCCAAGTGTTGAATTGATTTAATGTGGTCGACTCTTGCTTCAGGTTTTTAGGTTGTCCAACTGCTCTCGCTTAACATTTTGCTTTTGGTTTAGTTGTTGACTCCAAATATTCTCCTCCAATGTTTCAAAAGTAGTTGCGGTTTTCATGGGTTATTCCAATTATATTCATCCAAAAGACTTTTTGCTTAGCTTTTTGTTCCAAGTTCCACGTACTTGTCGTTCAAAATTACAAAAACGTTCTATTATTATGAGAAAAATCATCACCGGCATCAGACACTTCCGATGACAACTTGTCGTTGGCATCGGTCTTTTTCTTTACAAAAAGCAAATCTATTGCCAAATAGGCTAGCGGAGGGGCAAAATACAACATAAATATAGGGTCGTATCAGACATTTTCGGGGCCCGGGGAAAGGAAAAATAGGGCCCTTAGATAGCGTTTGGCAGATGGACAGGACAGGACAGGACAGGACAGGACATGACATGACATGACATGACATGTCAGGACAAATGATTTGTATAGTGTTTGGTAAGACCGGAACAGAACAGAACAAGATGATAAAATGACCATATTGTCCTTTTTCAAAAATAATAGAAAAACTCCATATAACAAACGTAACTACAAAATTAACAATTGTAAAAAAAATTAATTAAAATGCATATATTAAAAGTAGTCATAATACCAAATAATCAAAATCCCTTCAAAATTAACAAAGTTCCTAACTAAAATGTTTTCAAACTCCATAACTTCAAATAAAGAATAACGAACTTCAATTGCCTTCTTCCAATATAGCCTTCGCAAAAAATGGTTTGCTAGCTGTGTCCAAGCTATTCCACATCGATAACAAATTTGCATTTTTGGCGAACTTTAAGTAAACCTGTATGATTTCTAAAGAAGAAAAATACATGGTCTTCAATTCCACATGTATGACTTTTAACTCTGTTAGGTCGTTAGTAGAAGACGTTATAACTGCCTTAGTCATTTTCTGGATATCCTCAGATACAGTAGTGAATCCCTTTTCAATTATCTTTGTTACTTCTTCAGATGCAGTAAGTTTTCTCTTTTTCTTTTTTGTCGAGTCTTTAGGATTTGGATTGCAGGAAGCTGTGGAGTTTGGAGGATTAGAGTTAGGCGATGGAAAACATTCTCCTTCTTCTTCATTCGCATCAGCCGCAGATTCAGCCATACTTCCTGTAGCTCAATCCTTACCAAACACATTTGCTAGAGGCTCATACGCAAGGAATGGTTTATTCGCGACATAGTTTTTGTTTGGATGTTTCTAGCAAAACAAACAGAGTTGTTACACATAAGAAGATATAACTAATAGTTAGATATGAAAAAAATAATATATAACGACTGACCTTTAAATATTCCTCTAAAATCTCAGGAGAATCAACTATTACACATTTGCGAGCATCATCCCAACCAAATCCACTTGTATTCGGCATATCATATGCAGCAGAAAATTTATCCTTTAAATGTTTGATTTTTTTTGCACGTGCTTGGCCGTTATATTAATCCCGATAATTTTTTCCCGCAACTTTAGAATAACTTGGACATAGGTTCCAGGCCGAAAACTTCCATTATCACCTCTACCACCGATCACGACAATGTCTTGAAGAATGGTAATCAATGCATCCTCTTCTTCTTGAGTCCATTGACGCCTATTTGCCATGATTTGTTATCTGCATTTGACATATTATCCATAACAAATGTAAATAGATAAAAAATGGAAAATTTTATAACAATTCATCCACCAAGTTCGTTACAATTAATAATAAGATACACAAAATTCAAAGTGCCTAACATCCATAACAATTAAACATAAAAAACTTAAAAATAGAAGTTGTAAAATTCGAAAAACATTAACTAAGCTCTAGTTGACATCGAAGATTCAAACATTTCTTGGGCTAAATCATCCCTCCATTGAGTCCATTCGTTGCTAGATTCAACAACATCCACCCATTCGGCTTGATTTGGTTGATCTTCCTCGAGAGGCATATCCTTAAGAGTGATTGGCATGCTTTCCGCTGGATCCATATCCATGTGCGTCCTAATAAAATTATGTAGCAACGCACATGCTATGATAATCCCCCCTTGAATTCTTATAGGATAAAATGAAGGACTTCTTAATATAGCCCAACGTCTCTTAAGTAGACCAAAACACATCTCAATAACATTCCTCGCTTGTGAGTGTTTCATGTTAAAATATTCCTCCTTATTTGTAGGTGCACGTGTACCGTCTTCCCATTCCCGTAAATGATACCTAGTACCTCTACATGGTGCTAAAAAACCTTCACCGTTAATATAACCTCTATCAGCTAAATAATAGTTACCTATAAGAATTAAGGTATTAGGTATGAATATGCAACTATGTGTACATTCAGTGTTTAGTAATTAATGTTTTAGCTTACCAAATGGGATGATTAATCTGTTAGGTCTAGTAATTACATCCCGCATAACCCTAGAATTAGTAGCTGAACCTTCCCAACCAGCTAAGACGTAGACAAAGTTCATGTCGTGATTACAAACACCTAACACATTGGTTGCTATATTACCTTTTCTTGTTCGGTACCTTGGTTTATCTGACTCAAGTACATTAACTTGAATATAAGTTCCATCAATTGCTCCTAGACAACCCTATAAATTAAAAAATTAATTCATTGTTAATTAAAAACCTATGTTATTTTGTAATATATAATAATAATGTTATCTTACCTTGAACCATTTCCATCGGGTGTCCGTACTATCATTTAGAACAGGCATTGGTTTCACAAACAATATGTCTTGCAAATGCATTAAAGCAGTCAATACTCGATGAACATAATGACTTACTGTTTCTCCTGACCGATAGAATCTAACTTGAATACTTCTATTTTTTGTGTGATGAGCTAATATGTTTAAAAATATAGCTACCTGCTCCTCAATGGTCACAAAACCATCGTCTAGTAATCCACCACGAGTTTGTAGTAACTGACACAAAACTGCAAATGCATTTCTATCCATACATAACTCCTTTATACAGTTAATATCAGATGCACGTGTGATACGTTGTATTACTGTAGACCTTATCGAATGTGATTCCAATATACTTTGGCCCAGTTGTCTCCTTTAAGCTTCTTTTTCCTCACATTCAAGTAACCAAACTCGAATTGTAGCTAGACACATTAACAACTTAATGTAGATGTCTAATACTTTAACATATATGAGCAAAAGATTACGATCCATATCTACAAGTTTATTAAAAAACATGTAAACCAGTTAGTAACATATCTAACACACTTGTAACCATTAGAAAAAATTAC